>JAJOZX010000645.1:762500-1205000 GCA_023014485.1 Bathynomus jamesi | reverse complement strand
ATTGAACTCAGAATGGTCTCCTGAGGGTTTTTTCATAATACACACAGACCGTACATGGAACTCTTCTGGTAAAATTAAATCCCCGAATAAGTAATGGTAAGTGACAAATACTATTGTTTTTTCTTTTTCATGATGTTAGCCCGACGTGGGCAACGGGTCAGTCGCAAAAAGACCCCCAAAATATAGTCTCACTCACCAGCTATCTGCAAAGCAGATAACGAAGCAGGCATATAACATGTTGCTCATGGGACCATTCTGAGTTCAATCCCATCATGAAACGGACATGTTATGTGCCTTGAAAAGTGGACGCCCAGTTTTGGCAGTTGAGGTTTAAGTTTTGGTTTCTGGCTAAAAATACAATAGTTACCCCTTTTTCTTTGATGTGTTCAATCCGACGTGAATGCAACAAGTCTTTTGCTTATATTGAGGTTCTGAATATACTGTAGTAGGCTAGGCGTAGCTGTAAACCCTAGATCCTGTCCCGAAGCTGGATCCTATCTGCTTTACAGATAGCTGGTGAGGAAAGCTATATTTTAGGGGCTTTAGGGTCACTCTTTGCGAGTGACCGGTTGCCCACGTGGGGCTAACATCATGAAAAAGAAAAAAACTATAGTGTTTGTCATTTACCATTAGTTATTCGGACTAGAGTGGATTTAATTTTCCCAAAATAGTTCCTTGTTCCATGCACGGTCTATGTGTATCATATATATATATATATATATATATATATATATATATATGGGATGAATTTCACAATAAAACACGTGAAATGAATGAATGCTGCAAACCCACAAGGAAAAAGAAAAACGATTCCAAGGCCTTTCGTGTATTCAAAGCTACACCTCGTCAGGGATATTTACAACAACTTACGTAGAAGATGCAGAACTCAGAATAGGAAATTAAACAATAGACTGGTGGATTTAATTCATAATAGTTACTGGACTAAAAAAAGTGATTTTAGTAATATTGTTAACTTGTCGTCCCAAGAACTAGACTTCAATATGAAATGTGCGTTAGGTTTTGGATTAGGTTTCTCAGTCCCAAAAAAGCCCAGCAGTTTACTGATTGCTAAGTCTTTTATTAATTTTGAAAAACACAGTAATATTTCGGAAAGTGAGGTGACTTTAGCAAAAGGTTGTGTGTATAGTGCTTTTAATACGAAGTTTGAATCGAATTATCCTTTGAGGTTTGAAAAAGCCCTAAAAACACCGAAAAATAATGATTCATTACATATTACTAAAGCGGACAAATCCAATTCGATCGTCATCATGGACAAAAACAGTTATGTTGAAAAGTTGAATACATTATTAAGTGATCGTGACACGTACAAACCTCTAAATAGAGACCCATTGGAGGATGTTAATAAAATGTTTAACAGAAAATTAAGAGAAATATTAAAAAATAACTATAATGGGCTTTCACAGCAGTTTCTTAGTATTAATTCGTCACTACCATATCTGTACGGCTTAGTAAAAACACACAAAGTTAATAATCCAATGAGGCCTATTGTTAGCTCAGTGGGCTCCGTAACCTATAACTATAAGCCATCGAAATTGTTAGTTAGTTTATTAACACCGTTAGTTGGCTCTATTTCTGAGTCACATATTGTAAATAGCATGGATCTTATTGACAAACTGAAGTTCCCTAATGACCCTAATTTCAAATTGGTAAGCTTCGATGTATGCTCGCTATTCACAAAAGTCCATGTTGATGACCTACTTGATTTATTAAAAGATAAGATTTCTGAATATTCTTTCCCTGTTCAACACAACACTCTTATTGAGTTAATTAAGCTGTGTGTCAAAGATTGTAAATTTCAGTTTGAAAATAAGTTTTATGTTATGTCGTTTCGATTGGCTATGGGAAATCCCCTTTCACCTGTACTAGCTAATTTATATATGGAATTTTTTGAAAGTAGAATTTTGCCTACGATTGTTAATTTTAACCTGGTTTGGTACAGGCATATAGATGATATTTTATGCCTTTGGCCTAATAATTTGGATGTGGACTTATTTCTTGGTAGGCTCAACAATTTAGCCCCATCTATTAAGTTTACAGTTGAAAAAGAAAATGAGGGAAGCCTATCTTTTCTTGATCTAAAAATTTGGAGATGCTCTAATCAGTTCAAATATGAAGTCTACCGTAAGCCTACTAATAATAACTCTTACGTGAATTTTTATTCTGAACATCATCCTTCGATTAAATCCTCTATTTTCTCTGCTATGTTTCTTCGAGCATTGAGAGTTGTCAGTCCTGAATTTTTAGATTCCGAGTTATGCAATATCATGAATATTGGTACTAAATTATGTTATCCTATTTCATTTTTAGATAACTGTCTTAAGAAAGCCAAGAATAGGTATTATAATAATGTAATTGTAAAGGAATTTCAGCGTAAAAATATCCTTAGCCTACCTTACCATGTTAATTTTCAATACCTTCCAACTGTACTTAAAGCAATTGGCATTAATGTAATCTTTAAGTATAATAATACTGTTAAATCACGCCTAATAAAGAATAGCCCTGATAATGTTGTTGGTTGTGTGTATTCGATCGGATGTACACAATGTAACTCAGTATATATCGGCCAAACGGGTAAAACGTTAGATATTAGGGTAAAACAGCATAAATATGCTTGTAGAACAGCTAGTACTTCCAATGCTTTATTTAACCATATGTATAGATGTAACCATAGCATCAAGTGGGATAGTTCTAAAGCGCTTGTTAAAAACAGAGATATAATAGAACGAAATATTCTAGAATGTGCATTTATTCATTTTAAAAACAATTTCAATAACAGCTCGGGGACTTATAAAATTGACGATATCATGTTAAAATTTCTTTTGCCTCTCATTAACCCTTGTTAAGTATGTGCTAATTGTTTTGTTTTTCCTGTACGTTGTATATATATATGGGCTTCTCGCCTTTTAACTTCATTCCCTGACGAGGTGTAGCTTTGAATACACGAAAGGTCTTGGAATCGTTTTTCTTTTTCTTTGTGGGTTTGCAGCATATATATATATATATACTTACTTACATTACTTATGTCCCATCCGGCTTAGAAGCCGGGTCGGGTCCCCCAGATGGCGTCTTCGCTCCAGGTTCTTCTCGTTTGTCACCTCCCTCCTGTGGACCAGGAAGGGGCGTCGCGTCCGTTCGCCCGCCGTACGCGGTATGCGCCATCATCATAGGGTTTCTTGGCAAATAAAGCAGCCAGTCTGCCATCCCTCTGCTGCTTTATACATACACACACACACACACACACACACACACACACATATATATATATATATGGGATTGAACTCAGAATGGTCCCCTGAGGCTCTTTCATGATACACACAGACCGTGCATGGAACAAGGAACTCTTCTGGGAAATTACATCCACTATAGTTCGAATAAGTAATGATAAATGACAAATACTATAGTTTTTCTTTTTCATGATGGAAAGCCGAACGTGGGCACCGGGTTACTCGCAAAAAGGCCCCAAAATATAGCTTCCCTCACCAGCTATCTGCAAAGCGGATACGATCCAGCTTTGGGACAGGATCTAGGGTTTACAGCTTACACCTAGCCTACTACATTCAGAACCTCAATATACTCAAGAAACTCGTTGCATTCATCTCGGATTGAATACATCAAAGAAAAAGGGGTAACTATTTTATTTTTAGCCAAAAAACAAAACTTAAACCTCAACCGGGACATTGAGCGTCCACTTTTCAAGGCACATAACACGTCCGTTTAATATACACAAACTCAGAATAGTCCCCTGAGAAACTTATATGTTAAACACAGACCGTGCATGGAACAAAGAACGCTTCTGGGAAATTACATCCACTATAGTTCGAATAATTAATGATAAGCGACAAATATTATAGTTTTTTATTTTTCATGATGGAGAGCCCAACGTGGGCACCGGGTTACTCGTAAAGAGGCCCCAAAATATAGCTTCCCTCACTAGCTATCTGCAAAGCAGATAGGATCCAGCTTTGGGACAGGATCTTGGGTTTACAGCTTACATCTCGCCTACTACATTCAGAACCTCAATATATGCAAGAAACTCATTGCATTCACGTCGGATTGAATATATATACACACACACACACAACCAATTTATTTATTTACAGATTTAACAGCCATTACATTTTAAATTAGTTACAGAACATAATTAAAATACTCGCCCTAAAGCGTTACACAAATTATTATTAGTTGGTACATTTTTTACAATCTATTTCCACATATTTTAAATTAGATAAATTTAAAACAACCTTGTTTGTCATAGCATTCTCCACAACAATATATATATATATATATATATATATATATATATATATATATATATATATATATATATATATATATACACAGGGTGGGCTGAAAGTCTGGATCCATAGGAAAATATTTATTTTAATACATAAATTACAACAAATGGTAAATACTTAAAATGAATATCAACTTTAACTCGTAAATGCGTATCCGAGATACTGTACAGTGGTTCGTACTCCAGTATAAACAACAAATTATAACAAATGCTCAAATTGGCGGCCTCTGACATCGAGACACTTAGGGATGGAATTTATGATTTTTAATAATTCTTCGAATTGACGTTCTTGAGATGCGTGTTTCATTTGATAATCTTCTTGTTGACTTTACTGGACTATTCGTTAAAGTTTCACATACCATTGCAGAGGTATTTTCATCAGTTGCAGTTTATGGACGACCAGAACGCCGTCGATCATGTACACTTCCTGTTTCTTTGAAACGTTTAAACAACTTGCCAACAGTCGGATGTGTTACTGGATGCTTAGCAGGATGATTTCTATTGAATTCGGTAGCAACTTCTCTGTGTGTAGCGCCCTGTCTTGCGTACATGAGCACAAGTTCTACCCGGTCTTCTGTTGTTAGATTCGAAGCCATTTCTGGGCTGAAGTAAAAAAAGTATTTGAGTATTTATACTGGAGTACGAACTACTGTACAGTATCACGGATACGCATTTACGAGTTAAAGTTGATATTCATTTTAAGTATTTACCATTTGTTGTAATTTATGTATTAAAATAAATATTTTCCTATGGATCCAGACTTTCGGCCCACCCTGTATATAACCAATTTTAAGTAATCAGAGATATAACAGCCATTACATTTTAAATTATCATAGTTACAGAACATAATTAAATTACTTGCTCTTAAGCCCTAAAGCGTTACACAAATTACACTGGTTGACAAAATCGAACTTCTTTCTCTCATCAAATATTTATACGCACTTTTCTAGACCAGTTTTGTACGCTGATTCCAAATCTGTTTTCGGTTTTCCTCTAGTACATCTAGTTATCTAAATATGACTGGTGTTAATTTTAGCACAATTTATCGTAAAAGTACAACTTTATTCATAAAAAGAAATACACACCAACCTAAAAACGTTGCGAGTACGATTTTCTTTTGTAAACCTTGTCCGGATCGTTGCGGTACAACATCCAGCAGTAGTCTGCCAGCATACTTTCGTTCCAGAAACGTTGGTAGTGATTTTCCATGGATGTCTTGATGGAAGCGTTCCCCTGTTCATCACTCACCGCGCCAAGGTTTTCGGGGAAGAAATTTAGATGCGAATGTAAAAAATGTATTTTCAAGGACATGCGATAGCTCATTTCTTGATATGCATCGAGCAGTTTCTGAACTCCATCTTTGTATGCGGGAGACTTATCCGTTTCCGTTTCTCATTGCTCGGAGACACTAACACCGGACCTCCAACTTGTGGTTACCCAAGAAGTTTCAACAAATCCATTTGAAAGCCTGCCATGCTTTTAGTTCTATGGCAGTGAGGCTTTCTTCAAAGCCTTCATCCTGCAGAACCTCCCTGATTTGGGGCCCCACAAAGATTCCCTCCTTCAATTTCGCGGCACTGATGTTTGCAAATTTCTCAACAAGTTATCGAAATCTCAAATTCACCTTACCCATCGCTTTCACAAAATTTTTCATTAAGCCGAGCTTAATGTGGAGAGGTGGCAGGAAAATCTTCTTTGGATCAACTAAAGGAACACACTGGACACTGCCCGTTCCTGGCTCGTATGTGCTTCTTTGATGCCAGTCACATCTGATGTAATGATTCGCGGTAGCACGGCTGTCCCATAGGCATAGGAAACAACAGTATTTCGTGAACCCTCCTTGCATGCCCATTAACATCCCAATGAATTTAAGATCACCACAGATATTCCACTGATGAGTGCTGTATTGGATTGCTTCGAATAGTATATTCATGTTATCGTACTTCTCCTTTAGATGAACTGATTGGGCGATCGGGATGGATGGCTTTAAGTTCCCGTTATGCAGGAGAACTGCTTTCAAGCTTCGTTGTGAGGAATCAATGAAGAGGCGCCACTCAGATGGTATGTGTACCTGTGACAAGTTCTCGAAAAGTCAATTGATATCATAGCAATAGCAGAGCGGACCGTCTACTGTAAAGAATGTCGCCAAATCATGGTTTCATTTTCAATACTGACACACTCGGACGTTCTTCTCAAGTAAGTGTTTCTGCTTGAGTCTCGAGGAGAGAAGTTCTCATTTCTCTTTGGAGAGGGCTAGGTCTCTAATTAATGAGGTTATTGAACTCGTTTTGGGTAAGCCTCTCCGGCTCCGATTGCTCTTCGTCAGGTGTGTAGTCAAGATCAGCCGAAGGTCCCGCATCTCCGCCAATCGCACCTTCATCGTATTCTAAAGAATCAAGTCCATGCTGTGGAGGTACCGGAATCGGCATCGCGTCATCGTGAGGGATCGGTCTGATCGCGGAGTCTACGTTCGGATAAACGATGTTATGCTTGTTCTTCACGGAGAATCCAGTTATGTTAACATTGCAAAAGTAACAATCGCTATGATGATCTCTCGGCTCCCTCCATATAATGGGTATAGCGAATGGCATCGACTTTTTCTTTGGTTCAACCAGTCACGTAATCCGTTCAAACAAGCGGTACAGATAACATGTGGTACCCACGCCTTATCTTGGTCGCCTAGTGGACAGCCGAAGTATAACCGGTAAGTTTTCCGAAGATCCATTGTGATTGTACGCCGTTGTGATTTAGTCACGAACGAGCCACACACGTAACAGAAATTGTCTGGGTGATTTTTACACTTTAAAGGCATGATGATCGATAAGTGGGTTGATGTAAATCACCTAAAAAATTAAATGTGTAAGTGGGCGACACAAAACAAAAAAACACAACACACAACTAGACATGTGACTGTTACGCCAAAGAATAAAAGGGTGTACATGTGCAACGTTTGCAAATTTTGGCTGGCAACTACTATCACCTAAAATACCACAAGACAACCTGTGGAAATCCTAAGTTGAAACGACAAAATGCCATACATGAGGGTACAAAAACGGTAAAGCAAAAACCTACATCGAAGCTCCAATGACAAAATATTTCGCTACATACATGTATAAAGGACGCATATTATATATTGTACAGTGCTTACAAGAAGTCTCACGCCTCTGTCTCGTCCCAAGCTAGTCTGTTAGGTATAAAATGGGCAGTCCTTATGGCAGCGGAGGTTTGTTCGGATTGGTGCACATAACTGCTCTAACCCAATCAATGATGTCATTATTAGGTCACTTCTGCTACATTTTAGTGTTTAAAATACGAATGATTAAGAAGCAGAATGAGCAAGTTTCGGGATGTTGGGATGGTTATGGAGAAATCCTAGTCATCATAATATTAGCTGGGCATTACATTATGCCGTCTCAATATATACTGTAGACTATAGAGAACAACTAATTCGGCAAATATCCCAAATCATGGCATGATTCCTAAGTTATTTTGACGCAGGTCTAAATTATTTGCTCAAATGCAATTATTGATATTAAGTAATTGTTGGGAATTGTTGTCAATATTGTTGTTTGTGATACATATCCTACGTGACGAATCTAATGACCAAATTCCTCAGTGAACCTCTCACGCGCTCGCATTTCGAGGAAGTCACGGTCGTCTCACTAATAGATAGTTTATCCATTGTTTTAAGTGGTAACCTATTAAGCGAACTCTGTTAAACCTATTCCATCTTATGAAAGTCATTAGTCTAAAGTTTAGACTAATGACTTTCATAAGATGGAATAGGTTTAAAATAGTCTAAAGCATGACTGGTGGGCCGTGAATCAGAGAAATTTGCATTTGATTTGTTCATCGTAATTATTACGTAATATAGTATACTGTATATAGTAGTATATAAGAGTTTATTGGTAGCATATCATATGACAATTCCCATAAACATGTGATGACCTCGATGTTGCCAGTTTTTATTTTTTTCCTGAAACTATTACCTTTTCATAGTTTGTTTCAACAATGCATATATTATCATCTCCACGAGCGTAGACATTGCAAGAAAAGATTCTAATTAAGGATAAGTAAAGTTCTTTCATGGTCACAATATATACTTTTATAGATGTCAAACATAAAAATATAATAAAATTCTATATTAACATAAATATATATTCGATACACATTTACGTCATAGCTTTAACATCAGTATTTCGTATAGCTTCCTCCAGCATCAATAATTTCTTGCAATCGTTGCGGCATAGAAGAGGCCAGATTGTAGGGGAATGTTTGGTGTTCGGCGTAAGCTCTCCCAACTA
Organism: Bathynomus jamesi; assembly: GCA_023014485.1. Taxonomy (NCBI): domain Eukaryota; kingdom Metazoa; phylum Arthropoda; class Malacostraca; order Isopoda; family Cirolanidae; genus Bathynomus; species Bathynomus jamesi. The sequence continues at coordinate 1,196,381 of JAJOZX010000645.1, read as the reverse complement.
TTCCTCGTGTGAGCTAAAAGTGCTACAAATGTTCTTTCATTGCGTTGCTCCCATTCGTTAATCATTATTGCCCGAAGGTTTTCAATCGGATTCAAATCAGGAGAACGTGGTGGCAGAATTAGATTAATAATCTCTGGGTGATCTTCGTACCACGCTCTCACAACGTTACTCCTATGAATGGGACTGTTATCTTCCATTAAGTAAAATGGTTCCGGTGCTGGAACCAGATACGCACGAACACTGGGTAGTAGGGTGTGTCAATTTTGTCAACTTTTTTCAAATCAATTTTGGTAGTGAAAATATAGTGTCTTTTCATGTCAAAACTTGAAATTGGCCAACCAAAATGAAATAAAATAACCCTTACCTACATCAATTTTACCTTAAAGTTTCAGAAATTGACTCTTTTACTAAATAATAGGACATAAATTGATTAACTATTCATCTGTCACAGAATTATCCCACTGATCGAATATGGAGTGTTTTCAAGGTCATATAGTTGTTGTACAATGTACAAGTCACAACATGAATAGAACTGTCCCTCACTCTCAGTCCTCAGTTGCCTCTTAGATGTCATAGACGGTGGTTTGCTGTTATTGCTCTTGTACCTACTTCATAGTTATTCTACTAGACGAATACTACAGTTTAACTCTAAGTATGGATTATTGATTATTACAATTATTTATTATTATCATATTCTTCTGTCTAATTATGTTGTAATCCCATGAAATATTTTTTTATTGAATTTTAGAACATCGAATGACTAAACTTTGAAACATCGTAATTGATATAAAATACTTAAAAGTTTTTCTTTCTTTTCAGATATTCCTAAGATGCCAAAATTGAAGACAAGAGGTCAGTCGTCATGCCACTTGAGCCTGTTAGTCGGTACAGGCAAGGAGCTTCCCGTATCAGAACTACCAACAGTGCGAGACATGCTGAGACTAGGGTTACTCCTTAGTGAACAAAATACAAAGGATAGGAGGAACTACACAGAGAAAGAGCTCATAAGGGACATGATTCCCCCTCTTCTGCATCAGTGGAAAAAAGCAATGTGTTATTCAAACCACCTGTACTCAATCAGTATAGAACTATTGAGCTAAAATTAACAAAGCTGTGGCACAAAGCAGTTGAGACATCACTTGGTAAAGGAAAACTAGCAAAGAAAAATAAATTTCTGCACACACTTGATACTCTTCTTGACATTTTTAACTGCCAGTGTCCCATAGAGTTGTGTTCTGAAGCCAATTGTTCTCCCTCATGCAGAAGAGAACCTCACCCTCACATTGATTGTCGCTGTCCTCGTGAGAAGAAGATCCCTGTTTTGGAGCTGGCTTTCATAAAGGCAGGAGGCCAAGGAAGTATGCAGATTGGTTCGGCAGATTATTCAGAAACCAAAAAACAGATTGTTATTGCTAAGAAAAAAGAGAAAATCCGAGAGAGGGAAGAAAGGAAGAAAAAGAAGAGTGAAGAAGCCACCCAAAGAGATGAAGAGCTCTATCAAGGGGTTTCTCACTTCTTTGAAAGCTCTTCAGATGAACAGAAAGAAGCAACATCAGATGATAGCTCCAAAATGCCATCTGAACCTTCGCCGAAGAGAATGAAATACAACACTAAAGACATCTCAAACATTGCCCTTGCCAGTATTCGCCACCATACGGGGCTACGAGAGACTGCAGAGATTGCCACTGCCGCTTGGATAGATGCAGGCCTCATCAGCCGAGAGGATACATCCTTAGTGATAGATCATAATAAGATAAAAAGATCACAAGAAAAAATAATGAAGGAAATATCTGATCAGCATGAAAAAGATTTAAAGGAGGAAGGTCTCTCTTGCCTTTTGTTTGATGGAAGAAGAGATGACACAAAAGTTCACCTAGAGGTAGAGGGAATGGACAGAAAGTTTCCCGGCCTCATCAAAGAAGAACACTACTCTGTGTGTTCCGAACCTGGTGGCCGCTATTTGTTTCACTTTGTTCCTGAAGCAGAAGTAGAAGGCAAGAAACATGCAGAGGCAATTGCTGATCAAATAATATGTTGGCTTCAAGAAAGAAGAAATCGACAGTTCACTGTAGGCCGTTGGTGGAGACTCAACTGTGAACACTGGATGGCAGGGCGGTGTTATGACGCATTTAGAGAAAAAACTTGGAAGAAGGCTTGTTTGGATTGTATGTGATTTGCACACAGGGGAACTACCTCTTCGTCGTCTCATCCAGGAACTTGATGGTCCTACAAAGAGCAACAACAAGTGGTCAGGCCCTCTTGGCACTTGGCAACATGCTAGATGAAGCAACGGAATTAGAAATAAATACAAAATTTCCAAAGGTCGAAGTAGGCCCTCCCCTTCCAGTGTTGTCTGAAGAAGTTATCAAAGACCTCAGCACGGATCAATCTTACGCTTATCGTATTGTTCAAGCAATCAGATCAGGAGAGTTGCCTCAAAATCTGGCTCTCTTGGAGATTGGACCCGTAAGTCACAGTCGTTGGTTAACTACAGCGATTCGTTTCTGCAGGATTTGGGTTTCCAAACATGCACTGAAGGGCAAAATGCTACAGAATTTGATGTTGATTGTTGAATTTATTATTGGGTTTTATCTTCCACACTGGTTCAATGTAAAACTTAATCCAATGTGGATGGAGGGGCCCAACCACATCTTGTTTCAATTACAGCTACTGAGAACCCAAAGGAAAGTAGTGGTGGACATCGTGTTACCTGTGGTGAGAAGGTCCGCTTGGTATGCTAGACCAGAGGCAGTTTTGCAAGCAATACTCTGCAGCCAATGTACCAAAGAGCGAACTGAGGCTGTGGAAATCATTCTAAAGCTTAGAAGAACATCACTAGATGATGACCAGCTGGGAGACTGCTCTGTTCAGAGAAGGAAGGTACCTCCGATAAACGTCAATGCCACGAAATTGTCAGAATTAGTTAATTTGAGTTAGGGAAGTTTTGGAGCCACCACTGACAACATGTATAACAAACAAAGATTTAACACAACTTAAAGAGGCCCCAATGCAAGTGCCAAAGTGGCCTCCTCACACTCAGAGTGTGGAGAGATGTGTGAAAATGGTCACAGAAGCAGCTAGTCAAGTTTACAGTCACGAGAGGCGAGGAGGCTACATCAAAGCGCAAGTAGCAAGCCGAATGCTGATGTCAAGGAACCGCAGCAAAAAGGACATGACTGCATTGGTTACTTTCAAATAAAGACTCTGAATAATATCTTATTGCCACTTTAAATGTTGATAGGATGTTTGCGCACATTTGATATTTTGTTACGAATTTACGGAAAATTGGAATTTTTGAATTAAAATTGAAGTAGGTAGGAGTTATTTTTTATTGTTTTTGAAGCAAGGATATTATTTTGTATGCCAAATGATTACATTAAATTGCTACCAAATCACATGATTTTCAATTTAGTCATTTCACCCCCAAAATTGACACACCCTACTGGGTAGTAGCACCTCTTCCAGTATCTGGCAATATTGCTGTCCAGTAAAGCGTCCATCTACTTGAGTCAATTCTCCGACACCATAGCCAGACATCCAGCCCCACACACCGAGATTGATGTGACCACTACGTTTGCTCGGGAAAACATTTCCTTCTTCATAGCGTTTTCCGCGCTGCCTCCAACAATGCGGGGAACCATGACTATCTGTTGAAAATGTTTTTTCGTCACAGTACACAACTTTTCTCCAGAATTCTTCCTCCTGCAGCAAGTATTGCAAGGCAAATTCCATCCGCGCCTCTTTATGCTCAATCGTCAATGCAGGTTTTATAGCTGGACGGCGAGAAAAATACCCTGCTTCGTGAAGTCTGTTGTTCACTGTATTTGCGCTACAACGAAGGTTCAGGTCTCTGTAAATATGCGTCGCTGGAACAAACGGATGCTCTCTGGCATGATTAACAATCGCAGCATCTTCCTCTTGAGATGTTGAACGCGGAGGACCAGACCTCGGCAAAGTAGCGATCGAGTTTTCTGCTTCATACCGATGAATCGACCGTTCCACAGTGCTTCGATGAACGTCTAGTCGTCTTGATATTTCTCTTATTGGCACACCATATTCATGCAATGTCACCATTGCTCCCCGCATTGCCTGGGACGTCTCGTGGTGCACAGACGGCCTTTCCATCTTTGTGTAAATGGCTTATGTGAAGCGTGTTGGGACGATAAAGGAAATGAGGATACCATGCACCCCTTCTGAAATTGATTTCGGTTGTGAATGGTACCAACCATTCGAATGGTAATAATAATCAGCCAATTTCGTATTTTGTTGAACATATGCATAAAAAATTCGTCTTAAAAGCCAAGGATCCAAGGATTGTCAGCAATAGTTTATATCCCAACTGAATATAGTCAGCCATCAACAGTACAATCATATTTTATTTCCATAACTACTCATGACTACTCTGTCATAGTAAATAACTTTATTATGATTTCGGTAGTAGTGGTAATTCTGAGTGGCGGCCTCTAGCCACATATGTTAAACCTATCAGTGCGTCTAAGACCAGACTCTTCTGTTTCTGTCAATTCATTGTTAGTTTAAGGTATTTTGCTCTTTGTCTTTCTAGGTCTAGGGCATTAAAATAAATATTTGAGTTTGTGTTTAGCATTCATATGAATTTCTCTCCTCTCCCTTAACCCATCCCCGCGTTCATTTTAGCCCCCTCTCTCCTTTTTCTCCTCCCTTCGTAATTCCCCACCCAACCTCGTTTCCTTCGACATAGCAACGCTTACCTCCATCCTCATTCCACTTCCTTCATTAAACCTATTATCGCTTTTACTGTCCCTTCCTTCCATCCTTCAATGCCAGCGTTCTTAAACCTAGCACATAAATTATATAATATGGAATCTAACACCTTAGATCTCTACGCATTCATGTTACTTGAAGACGCCTGTGTCTTAGGGGAATCTAAGTGTTGAGAGTGGGCTTGGGGGTAGTCTATAGATTATTACAGATGACCTTGAACGCTCCAACTATTTAAAAAGTATTATTTATTACGCACATCATATGGCATAATACGCACATGAATTTAAGTATCTCTTACACTCTAGGAATGGAATTGAATCCTACCAGAGTTAAAAAGTCGCAAAATATGATAGATTAGTTTGTATTAAGAGGTCACTAAGAGAAAAGGATTTGGGGTAGAGCGGAAGGCAGAGAGTATATTTTCCCCGAGTTTCAGTTATTATTAACGTTATATGGATACATTGCCGATGTCCCTGCTGAAGACCTCTGATGGGATGCGGTGTGATCAGAGAGAGAGAGAGAGAGAGAGAGAGAGAGAGAGAGCTTTTAAATCACACCTTTTAAATGGTTTGTGGGTAAGGGCTTCACGTATGTTATTTTAGTTCAGGGTAGTTTATGTGGAGGTGTTAACGTAACTTGCACTTGGGACTGTTAATTGTAAGACAACTACCATAGCTGGGACTGAGACTCGTTATCCCCTGCATACTCTATATATATCTATATACAGTATGTCTCTATATATAAATAGATAGAGTGATTAACACAAAAATAAATGTGGACGTCATTGATGGGGTTAGAGCAATTATGTGCACCAATCCGAACACACCTCCGCTGCCATAAGGACCGCCCATTTTATACCTAACAGACTACCTTGGGACGAGACAGAGGCGTGAGACTTCTTGTAAGCACTGTACATATAGTATAATATATTATATTATAAAAGGAAACATATTGTGCATATATATATATATAGTACCTTTGGTACCTTTGGTTAGCTTCCGCCCGAATTGTTCATTCCGACGAAGGTCAAGCTTTTCACTCCACCTTAGACCTACAGTTTAACGTGGAATCCGAACCACGCCCCATCAGCAGCCCAGCGTCTTAACCACTAGGCCACCTAGGGTACCCATTTATCTACCAACCACTTTCTTTTATTGTGTGGAAGGATGAACAGCTGGGTTTTGCTGCCTGCCGGCTACCGTCGGGTCTCGAACCCGGGGCCGATGGATTCGCAGTCAGCGACGCTAACCACTACACCACCGAGGCGCATAGTATTATATATATTATATATAGTTATATGCATATTATATACAGTATATTATATATAGTTTTATATTATATGTATATATTATATTTATTATATATATTATGATCGGTCTCATCTCGAAAACTAGACGTGCTAGAGGAAAACCGAAGACAAATTTGGAATCAGCGTCCCAACAGCTATCTTGCCCACCGATAATTATATCTGATGAAAAATACTTTTTGGCCAGTGTTATTATTAGTTAGCACATTTTTAAAATTTAACCAATATAATACTAAAAGCTATACAGGACACGTTGCCAATTTTTTTTTAACAATTTGAAATAAATAATTAACTGCGCTGAAGGTATTTACCGTTACAATTCAGTTACATTCTAATTTTAGCTTGGAAAAATAGATGCATTATTTCACACGCCGTACGCGGAGATATGTTTCCATAATATGAATCGCTACAGGCTTCGAACTCTCTTGGGCAGCATCCAGATTTAAACAAACCTTAGGACCCGTATGGGTGAGTTTTAATTTCATATCGACCCCCCCATTTACAAGCAGATTCTCCTGGAACGAGAAATCTGTGTGCAGCCATCCATAGCAGTCGTAATTATTTTTTTAGATTTTTTAAATTTACTTATATATATAAAATAAAATTTTGAATTTCACACAACACATCGAGTGACTACAAACGGGAATCAGCTTTGTATGTGTCTGCACCAGGGATGGGAAACTGAATCGAACTGAAATCTAAAAAAACTCGAACTGAAAAAAATTCTGACAACTAAAGTCGAAATTCGAATTGAAATTGAAAAACAATCAAAAACTGAAATCTGAATTTGAATAGATTAAAAATAATAGTTTTGCGTTTCAGTTTTGAGGAGCATTTGGATTGCAAAAAAATGTAAATAACGTGAATTATTTTCCTTTTTCTGCGACTTAACATTTGTTTGGATATAAAATATCCATTTATCTTTTAATTCGATGTGGAACGGCTTTTAGTTCCATTAGTATAGGACGGCTTTTAGTTCCGTTAGTGTGGAACGGCCTTTAGTTCCGTTAGTGTGGAACGGCTTTTTTCGCTTTTCAGACTTTAAGATTTTAAGTCCTCAAAGAAACAATTTGTTGTCCGAAAACAATGACAATATTTTAATTGTTCGCTCTAATTTTAACATTTGAGTTTACAAGGTATTTGTATTTTGTATATAATAAACAGAGGTGCATTTAATTGTTTTATTCCCCTTTCTAATGCTATTATTTATATATTTTATATATGTCGTGTGCTTTAAAATTTAAAAAGTGCACGAATTAATAAAACATTTCGAATTGAAAGTTTTTTGTTAAATAAAACGTTGTGAAAGAAATGAAGCGAATAAGTAAAAAAAAAAAGATGAGTGTTTCTTGCTGATTCGGTTGGCTATAGATGCTTACATGTTTAATCATACAAAAGTAAAGGTATTTACTAAAGCAAATTCTCTCTTTGAAAAACGGAAATCGACTGCAAATACAAATAAATATAAAATTAAATCTGAATTTGTCAGTCGGGTACCCCCCCGAAAAAATAATATAAATAGTACAAATAAATTCTTAAAGAAATCTGAAAAAAAATTAAATCGAAATTTAAACTGAATCGAACCGAAAAATATAAAACTTGAATTGAAAATAAACTAAAATCGAAAAAAAAAAAAACTGAAATCGAAACAAATCGATATTTTTGCAAACTTAAACTAAAATCGAAAACTGGACTTAAAAATTTGTCAGTTTCCCATCTCTGGTCTGCATACAAATTTATCATTAACTTCAGGGTTACACGAATCGAATAAGTTTAGGAAATCGGTAAATTCGCTCCGCGTGCCATATGCATGAGAAAAAAAGTAGCACTGCCCACATACGTTGCTGTAAAGACTCTGGAAACAATATGGATTCCAAACTCTTTGTGGAATTTGCAGTTTTTCGAGAAATTTTACAAAAATGGCATCATTCTACGGGGGTTCGCCTAGTGAATTAAAGTAATACAGTCGTCCCCTATTTTTAAAATAAACAGCTATCCAATGGCGCCCTTCTCCACTGCTCACGTCTGTGTTCACGATAAATGTGCCGCAGTCTCGTGATTGGAATTTTTACCGTTTCATTCTTTGCAAACACTCTGAGAAATTTGCCACGAGTGAAGTGATCATACTTCATGACAATCTGGCGTGTAACCGTGCCCAATTTTAAAAGTCCGTCATGACTCCCTCAAAGCGGTCAACTTTGATTAGGGCCTGAGACTCAAGATAAACTACTATGCTAATAGGGTCGATTAGCGGCTTGTCGAATTCAAGTGTAAGTGAGGTGTTTTGGCTCTGCTGTGGGTTTAAGTGTGTGTTTATACTCCCGCAGAAGTCGGGGAGAGATCAAAAGGGTACAGTTTGACCCTCTCGACGAATTCGTTCTGCGTTCCCCCTGTACCTAATCCGTCACATCCACCAACGTTATGCGCTAGGTTGTTATATGCTCTCGCGCAAAGTGAAAACTTCATCTGTAGAATACCTCGTTTCCAGTGACCCCACTAAAGCCAAACCATTGACATACAGTTATATTTTGAAGGCTAAAATTTTTTAATTTAAATGTAGATATTTTATATTTTCCATTCACAGAAGCCTGCTCCTGCATTCCAATTAATAACCTTTTAGGCAGAATCCCGAGTGCAACATTTTCTATTTGCTTCGATGTCAAACCTGAAGTGACTAAACACCTTCATTTGGAATCTATTAATTGGGTATTTGACTGTGGCACGCAGTAAATTTTTCTCAATTTCCATCTGTTTAGCAGAGCTTAATTTCACACACCGTACGCGGAGATATGTTTCCATAATATGAATGACCACAGGCTTCGCACTCTCTTGGGCAGCATCTTTGACAATTTCATCCTTTGTACGCCTTAAATGTTTTTCAAGAGCTTCTTTAGGCTTAGTACCCACAATTATGACTTCTACCGTGTTAAGTCCTGATTATAAGGATTTTCTACCAAGATATCTGACACCACTCTTCAGTAAGGGGACAGCCGTACGCAGTATAAGTTAGTTGAAAAAATGGATTCAATCCGCTTCCGCGCTGATATCTCACCCCTCGGTAGACGGTGAATGACTTTTGCGTCATTCTGTCGCAGTACGGCAGGAGTGAAGCTTCACTGTTAAACCCCCGTCAATCGTCCTTATACAGGGTTTGTCAAAAAAAAACTAAGCCAAATTCAAACCTTTATTAAAACAAAACCATTTATCTAATTAAGTTTAAATTTTTACACAATAAAGTAAAGGTAATCACCTATTATCCTTTAAATTTTTATGACGATATCTTTAGAATTGTTAATTTTATTAATAATTAACTAAAAAGTGAGATTCTCCTACTTAACATGAAAATTTTTTTTTTTACGATATACTGTAGATAATTTTTAGTTTAATAAAATTAAAAGAACTGTTCAATATGATTCCCTTGCATTTCTATCACTTTTTTTAATCTTGGTCTGAATTTGGCTATTGCTCGATTTATTTGCTCTTGGGGGAGCTCTGCCCATTTTGCGATAATCAACTCACGCAAATGATTGACATCCTTTATTCTGTTCCTATACACTCTCTCTGCCAAGTTTTCCCATATTCCGTAGTCTACAGGGTTTAGGTCAGGGCTGTTAGGTGGCCAATTATTCAGTTCCAGAAATTCAGGCACATTCTTTTTCAAATATTCGATGGTTGTTTTGGCAGTATGCGATGTTGCACCATCTTGTTGAAAAATAAAGTAACCTTGACTAGCCAAGTTTCTCATTTCTGGAAGCATTTTCTCAAGCAGGATATTAGAATAATATTGAGCATTAATTTTCACTCCTGGCTCAATAAAAAATATTGAAGTTTTTCCCAACTTGGACACTCCAACAGAAACCATGACGCTAGAAGAAAAGTGACTCCTTGTTGCGTACAGTCTTTCATCTTGGATTTCATTTTTCTTCGCAACATCAGAATAAACCCAGTCATTCTGTGAGTTTCTTGGTGGCTCTACCGTAAAACGTTTTTCATCCGTAAAAAATGTCTTCGAAAGTTTATCTTCAGTTATTATACGTAAAATACGTTTGGATTTCTCAACTCTTTTCTGGCAGTTTACTTCTGACAATCTTTGTCCATGCACTCTTTTAAATGGTTTAAATTGCAGATCAGATTTAATAATCCTTCTTACGCTTGATTCTGATATTTCTAGTTCTTTTGATATTTGAGCAGGTGTCATGTGGCTACCAGGTCGATCCTCTTGACTAAGGATACGTTCCTCCACTTTCTGAATATTTTCATCTACTCTAACTGATTTTGGTCGCCCACTACCAACCTTCCTTTCAATGCTTCCTGTTTCATCGATAGTTCTCAATAAGTAATCTAAACCCGATCTAGTCCATCCTTTATAATCGAATTCAGAAAGCAATTTCCTTGCACTATAACCTTTTTTGAACTCTATAATGCTTTATAATTATTTTATCTTCATGTGAGAATGGCATATTTAGAGGTATTCACGAAAAATTTTAAATCTAAACAAATTCTGAAAAAGAGAAAAAAGAAGATATTACATAATGAGAAAAACTGAAATTTTCGCAATCTGTAGAAATAACCGCATAACTCCTAAAATATTTAAAATAAAGTTATAAAATTATCACAGATTATTTATGAGCCTTTTATTTATTTAGTGTAAAAACATATTTGAAATCCCTATCAAATTGTGCATTTTATAGAGATTTCAAATTGGCTTAGTTTTTTTTGACAGACCCTGTATATATATTGAGATACTGGCTAGTACGTTAGATGCGACTTTGACATAATGAGGCTTATTGTATGTAATGCTCAAACTCTCTCCTCTATGATGGGGAATGTGAGCGATATGTAGCAGTCGTGTCTGGGTATCCTCAACAAACTGATGCTCCACGATGTTGCTGTAAATATAGCACATGTCCGGGGGAGGATGTCTGTGGTTCAATTTCTCTAATTTTAGCTGGTACAATAAACTGATCAAGTTATGCTGACTCGTGAAAAGTATCTCTTTGGAAGGCTAAGCCATATCTGCCCTCAAGTATAATTTTGAGCAGTTCTTTGTCTTTAATATTTATACTAGCCTTCGATTTTAGCAACAAAGTATGTGCCGGCTTATCTTTGTTTACGATTTCGTAATCTAAATCAGACGTAAGGTTTGAACTTTTCAGACTACCATTTAAGTCTCTCACAATATCCTCAGTTTTGAAACAATACCCCAGTCCTAGTTACTTCTGTACTGTAGTACTGCACCTCCCAACTCCAGGCTGAACGCATAGTACCGTCCCGAGTTACTCCTGCCTTTTCACATTCATCGCGGTTTCTAACAATCATAAAAACGGTTTCTTTGTTGTCAGTACTTAAAAACTTGGTGGTCAATTCAAATTCGCATATTCCAACCTCGTATGATTCACGCTCCAAATCGATGGGCCTATGCAGTTCTGTTAAAAAGTTGGACAGGGTATTGTTAGGGTGTACAGACAAAGAGGCAGAGGACGGGAGTGTTTCGAAGAAGTGGTTAGGCGGCATGTTGTATACTATTTAAGCTTCATTATTGCATCAGCTTTTATATTGGAGTTGAAGCTTTCAAGGTACCCCAGCCATTTTACCAGGTACATTTTTCATTTTCCTGAACCTTTGCTTCCTAAAATTTTTTCAATTTTAAGCACTTTTTTTCCAAAACTAAATGTCATTTTCTGCAACTCCTCGCCATAAAAGCTACCTTCAATTTCTTCCCCATTCAAATCTCCAATGTAATACCTCATCACATCGTCTTTAGTCCTCATAGATCTAACTTTAAAAATCTCACGAGTCCACCCTTGCTCAAATCCTTTTGCAAATTTATTCCTCGAACGCGTCATTCTTACATAATCATTGATTTTGAAACGCGCAGCGCGTAGTGATGCTCTGCGACTATCTTTTCTCGCCTCAGGCTCTCTATACGTTTCTCTTTTTAAAATCTCGTTAAATGATGTACCAATCGTACGGTGGTGTGAATGGTTGTAGGATGATGCCAACCGTTCCAGAATGCCTATATATCTGTACGTGTTTTTATGTGTGAAATAGCGATGCATTCGTTCCTTTATGATACGTTGAACTCTTTCTGCTAAAGATGCCTTATGCACAGAATTGGTAGTGTAATAACTGATATTAAACTCTGCTAACATATTGTGAAAAGCTAGGCCTATAAATTCTTTCCCCATATCTGTACAGAAATAACCGAGGATCCCTTTTTCCTTTAACATCACTTCTTTTGTAGCTTCAGCCTCTGTTTCAGCCGATTTATTTTTAAGTGGTATTATCCACAAGTATCTAGAGAATACATCTATTATAAATAGTATGTATCGATAGCCATCATTATACACCGAATACCTTTGCATGTCAGTTAAATCAGCCTGCCAAATAGAATCAAATGATGTGGCTACTGTCTTCAACTTTCTTCTCACCGGTTTATGAATTGTATAAGCGTCCGTCCTGCTCACTCAAAAACCTCTCGACATTTTTTTCTCTAAGCCCTCAGTATAGGTCCCTCCCCCGTAAGAAACTGGATTAGACATATCGTAATAGTGCTTTCTTAATATATTAGGAATTTGCATATTTTAGAGGCACGCGGGTAGGGTCTTGCGTTGCTGATTGGCCTCGTCTTCTTCCTGTTCAGAGACGTTATCACCGTAGCCAAAGGCATGCTCTGCGGTGGTACATGCTTTGCTTGCCCCAAGTCTTTTATTCTGTATTGGTTGCCTATCACCGTTTTTGGAATGTTTATTTGCTGTCATCTCGCTTTAATATGTTCCCAGCCTGCTGGTGATAGCCTATCCCACTTTCTCACCAAATCATGTACGATATCAATAATGTTCGAACCCTGTACCTTTGACCCTTCAACAACCTCACCTGTATCGGACCATTGTGTAATGGGATCCTCACTCAATAGATTATAAAGACTTAGTCCTTTATTCCTCAATGTATGAGGGAGACATTTTTTTTAATACATACTCGAGGTGTTACGGACTCACCCCGTTGTTCTTTAATTGTTCGTCTATATGCTCACCATAATCAGTTTCACTCCCATGTTTGAAAACTACGAGGAACTCCACCGGTTTCTCATAATTTTCGTACTCATGAAGAAATTTCTGAAGAGCTTGTTGGTATAAGATTCTTTTCTCGTCAGGAGGCCTTTCACTGTTTAGTAGGTTCACCAATTCGCTTTCCATTCTTTTAAGCATGTTTTTACTGGGTTTTAGAACCGAATCTTGACTCTGTGTTTTGTAGTGAAGCATACACCTCGGGTGGAATCACGACTACTTTCTTCATTATATTAAAGTAAACAATAAACGCCCCAAAACTGAAAATAAGATGGGAAGGAATGAAACCCCTCTTTGTACAATAATTCGCTTTTTCTTTCCCACAGTTTGTCTTTTACGACGGAGTGTGTGTATTACAGTATGTTCTTGTAACGACGTAAGCGAGGCTTCTGAGAGGGCTTCATTAGTACATTGTATTTTATAACATTAAGTCAGATTTCGCAGATGCATTTTAAAAAGTCGGGGCCAGTATTTTTAAGAAACAGGTGCTGGAGAGTTCGTGGCAGTCGATGATAGATTTTTATTAATTCATAGAATTTCTTTAACCTCTTCGTCTTTCTGGAAAATGCACCATTTCAGCCTCGTTTGGAAATATATTCGTTCTTAGAAGCACCCTAAACGTGTTTCACGGGTGAAAGTTACAAAGCAAATATCCGTAACATTGACTTGTAGCTTCTTTATAAACGTCCAAAAACTATTTACGGTGATTCGGGAACATTTGGCTGGCTAATACCCCAATTTGTGACACATCTCGACGGTGAGCGAATAAAACTAAATATTATGTGTTTAGCGATACATCGCGCATGCATCTATTTTTTAACAATAGATTCTGATAGATGAGGAACACGATTACGTGAAGATGGTGGGAGAATACTGTAAATGTCTCCGCAAACGTTTTATCCATTTCTAACATGAGATCGTCAATTAAAAATTTCGCAAACTTATTTGATTAAATATGACAGAGTACACAAACTGACAAATTCCCTGTTTTATTTTGTTTTATAAGCCCTAAAGTAAAGTTTGTTTAATACTGTTTGGTTTTGGCAAACGGCAAAATACACGGTGTTAAGGTTCTTTTAAGTTTGTTTCTCAATTCGCCTGAGCACCTTATATATAATTCATGTAAATGTACTATGTACTGTAGATTAGGGTGGATCACTTTTCACTTTTTTTTAAAAATTATAGCTGGTCAAAGTTTTTCCCATGATTTGGTTCAGTGGAAGTACACTGACACCATTTTTACCAAAATCGATCAATATTTAGGGGTCGCGCATCGACCTTGAAAATTTCAATTTTGGAAATTTGGCCAAATTGACAATGTTTTACTGAATAAAGATAAATCATAAAATGACCATATTTTCTGAATCCTCTCAGTGAAAGAAATCCTCTCAGATACTTACCAAGTTGATAGGACAAGTGGTTTAGAAGTTATACTCACCTTGAGATAGCATTAAAATTTAAAATACCGTATTTGTCCCCGTACCTCCATATGCTGTCTGCCATTGTCTGCTTTTTAGGATAAGATAAAACGAATAAGGAAAGATCAAATGTATTTTGTATTAAAACGGTTTACCGATATCATTAAAGGCACTTACTCCGGTGCCCCTAACTAAGTTCAAAAACTGTATGAATCGTGGTTAGAACACACGTCATCTTAAGGCGTGCGCCATGTACTCTCTCTGCTAACTCCCTTTCCCTCTGTGCTACGTCATCTTGGCAAGTGACGACTTCTTGAAGTCACCGAGTTCTTTCCGGCTCTTTTCCACGAGCTGAAGAAGACCCTGCAGCTGTGACTCGTCTTTTGTGACAGTGTTCGCGTAATCTTCTATCAGTTTTATCCCTCTCTCTGCCACGTCGTTGGTAACTTTCAGATGCGAGATGACATTCTTCAGATCACAGTAGTTCTTATCTTGATCCCACTTATTCACCGGCAGAGTGAGCCACGTAGACGCGCACACCTGCAGGCCTGTGAACACGAACCACGATGACTCATCGATCAGGTCCGGAAGGCGCGTCGTGTCATCAACCGAGACGTTGTCATACGTGAAGTCCTCGGGCACAGCGAGGCGGCACAGCTTCTTTGCCATCTCGTGCTTCACAGTGTCTTCCACTTTGTCACTGCAGAGGGCGAAAACAACGGTCTGAGGCCTCAGATACCACAAGTGCCGCCTGATCACTGCCAGTGAAGCCTCTGCAATCTCGCGATCCACAGCCCTGTACTGCAGAAGACGCTGGTACAACACAAGGTCATTCAGCGGGGCATCAGCTGCGACAGGAGCCGCCAGCCAGGCAGGTGCGTAGAGGAGTGCAGTAAATAGTACCACTCTCTGAAGTTTCTGTACCAGCTCGTCGTCGAACTCCAGCTGACCGCTGAACATCAGGAGCTTCGTGTAGTAGATGATCTGAAACGAATACGCACTCTGATGTATAAATACCGATACCACTCCATATAAGTTTGTTTAACCCTTTAAGGACTGAAGATGCCAATTGCTAACGTTTCAAATACACGCATTCATAACTTAACCCTACAAAAAATTCAGGGCTTAAAGGATTAATGGTAAATTATTTATCTTATTTTTTTGTGGTAGGGACTTCAAATGGCTGTTTCCAGAAGGCAATACAATATTTAACTTCTAATTCAAAATACCAACTTTGGCCATCCACCTCGCATGATGGTAGGCTCCTGGGCGCATGAAGTGTGTGCCACGACATGGCTGGGCCCCGAGTACCAGGAGTGTAATCTCCGCCACTTCTCGGTAGTCTTCTCTGAGAAGACCAGAAGCGGTGCCGGGGAACTTGACTGCCTCATCTCGGAGCTCCATCAGCCACGTCACCTCCGCCAAATGCTCGATCTCCAGCTCGCGATAAGTCGAGAGGTCGAGCTTGTCCCACCTGAAAGGGGAGTTATGAAAATATTGCATGAAAACGACTGAAGTTTCCCTTTTCGACTGCTATTAACATCATTAGTAGAAGGACGCTGATATCTCAATTGCTCTGAAGGCAAAAAATCATTGGAGAAAACAAATGCGCCTTAGACTTGAAATTCACCTTCTCCTCAGATACTGGAACAAAGGTTCAGTTGGTGCTGTGGTTCTTCCAAACGCGGTGATGACCACTGCCCCCACGATGAGCTCCATAACGTGATGGCGACAGCCCAGCTGGAAGAGCGGTTTACCAAGCATGTTCTCCAGCCGGACCACCGCACCCTGCACCCTCCCCGTATTGGAGGAAGTTGTGTCGAAGCACAGTCCAATCACGTTGTTCTCGCATCCCCAGTCTTTGAGAGCACGAAAGGTCGCCTGGGCCTGGGACAGACCGGTGCCGTCAGCAACAGTCGGAACGGCCAGCAACTTTCCTTCTGTGCATTGGGGAGCTCCGGAGATGAGAATCGCCTGGCGGTGCTCCAATGATCCAAGAGAGTCCTGAAACGTATGTCATACATGCCAATCCATTATCGTCCACTGGAATATGTCAATCCACTGTCGTCACTGGAACATGTTAATTCACTGTCGTCCACGGTGAGGGCAAAACTGACCTTGATTACTTTACCGTCCCAGTGGACGACAGCATGCCTCGGAGATACGAAGGATTTCTGCACAGCTGTCGACACTTCACAACGATATGCCACTCTTCCACGGCGATACGTGTCCTTCGAGATACTGAATTTGTCCAGGTCTGCGGGCGGATCTGCCGAACGTAGGACTGCCGCCACGACACTTGCCACCTATGTGCGAAATTGAAAGGAAATTGACAAGGATGCGTATGGTTTTTATGTGACAAAATAATCATTAAATTTTCCGTCGTTACGCCTATTATATCTTTTTGTCAAGGAAAGATTATTACTGATATATACACACCTGATTATTGGACATCCGGAAGCGATCAGCCACTTCAATAACAGCCGGTGCATTGAGGATGCGGTGAGGAAGGCTGATTGATACAGTTGATTCTCTCGGCTGTCGGTATGGTGGTTCTAGCTGTGATTCGGAGTTGCTCGATGATCTGCTTTCTATAGATTCATCGTCGCTCTCAGCTTCGGTTCCTAATTTCGTTTTTGAGGTGCCTGGCTCATCACGAGATTGTTGTCTTGAGAGTTGTCGTTTTCTCTTGACAACGAACACGTTATCATTCCCACTCATTGTTGCCTGGCGCAGGCCCCGTTGATCCTCATAAAATTTATATCTTCTTGTTTGTTGTTGTCTGAGAGCAGTCGACTTTTTTGTATCTCTTCAATAGCACCGGGAGCTCCGATGTTGCAGAGCTTGTTCAGATTTTCTGAAAACTTCTCCCTGCCTTTTCCCGCTTCACTGTCTCTCATCTTGCTCTTCTGCAGCGAGCGCCACTCTTCCCACAGTAACTCCAGTTTTCTTTCGCAGTTACGCCTCGTGATCGTCTTTATACGTGCCATGTTCCAAAATGCCAGAACATTGGCCACCATGTCTTTTACGGCGGCCTTCCTGTCAGTAGTTTCCTGCTTGGCATAGAAGAAGTACTGGAGAACTTGATGGGTGGTTGGCAATTTTGCACCACCGATCGAGGAAGATGGCTGACCAATTAAGAAGACGTCCGTGGCTGACCTTAGAGAAGGTGGTGCTGTTGTTGCTGCTTTCTCTTTTCCAGAATAAGTAACTTTCAGAGTCTTCCCACTCTTGGTTGTTAACAGTTTATCCATTGTACTAAAGTCTAGACTTATCAAACAAGAATCAATTGACACAGTTGATCTGTAAAAAGCAAACTGTGATTAGTAAAAATATTGGTCATAGACATAGCGTGTGTGTGTAATTGGGATTTCAGGATGCGCCAGCTACTGATGCTATGATTACGTCCATAACGGGGGACAAATACAGTATTTTAAATTTTAATGTTATTTCTAGGTGAGTGTAACTTCTAAACCACTTGTCCGATGAACTTGGTAAGTATCTGAGAGGATTTCTTTCATTGAGAGGATTCAGAAAATATGGTCATTTTATGATTTATCTTTATTCAGTAAAAAATTGTCAATTTGGCCAAATTTCCAAAATTGAAATTTTCAAGGTCGATGCGCGACCCCTAAATATTGATCGATTTTGGTAAAAATGGTGTCAGTGTACTTCCACTGAACCAAATCATGGGGAAAACTTTGACCAGCTATATTTTTTTTTAAAAAAGTGAAAAGTGATCCACCCTACAGTGTACATGTACATGTATTATTAATAAAAAACTATAGAAAAGGGCCCCCATATTCTTCATTGCCCCGTGGCACCGAGGTGTCTTAATCCGCCTCTGGTGATCCCTTGAAAAGAAGAAACAAGCTTACACAGATGCAGATAAGAGGAAATGTTCAGTTTAAAGACTCTGTTATTCACACCTTGTGATTGGCGTAGACCCTGTAGTTTCGAAAGGGTATTTCCCTTACACATTCCTCACTCACGACACTTTAAATTATGAAGGACCCCCGCCCACCCCAAACATTACTTTAACTATGACGGCATGAGCGCAAGCAACCGTGAAGAATTTGAGCGCTACTACAACAGCTTTAACGATACCAATCCTTACAATGTAGTAGATGAATGTGAACGTTATTGTGTAAATGACGTACCCGTACTTAGAGTATGCTTCCAAGCCTTTAGAAGGATGTACATAACGCGTTTCAACTGTGATCCGCTACAAGCCGCAACTACGATCGCATCATTGTGGTTTCCCGTATTGAGGAATAACTTCATGCCTAAAGACACACTTGCCGTCATTCCCTGAAAAGTTCCGCGCAGTTATAGGTATAAGGCTATTTACTGGCTCACACACATATAACAGTAGACAGGTGTGTATATAAAGCATGCTCGCAACACGGGAGAAGTGGCAATCAAAATCAATGGTCGTGTTTTTAGGGCGGATGGTCTAAGTGAGGACCTCACCACTGGTGAAAAGTCAGTGTACTCCTTTAACGGATGCTGATGGCATGGATGCTCACGTCCTGAGTGTGGTATCATAGGAGATATACATGGCAGATCTCCTGCCGATAGTCTCACATGGACCCGTACCAGCGACCAACTTATAAGCTCCCAGTTCACTCACAAGGTTTTGTGGGAACACGAATATGACGCCTGGATGCGGGCCGATGAGCAGTATCGTGAAGAAATAAGGGCTATCAAACGTATAATGGTGCTGAACCCCCTCAAATGCGACGATAGTTTGTTTGGAGGACGTACAGACCCCTTCAAACTATACTTTCCAGCTACGGAATGGGTGAAGATTGATTACTACGATTTCTGCTCATTATACCCTTACGTGATGAAGAACAATCCGTGCCCCGTATGCCACCAGAAAAATTCGTAGGTCCTACCTTGCCTGCCATCGAATAGTTCTCAGCTAATTTGAACGAGATCTACTTTGGTCTTTCTTTTGTAAATGTGCTCTCCCCTCGCGACTTAAGGATGCCAATGTTACCCGTTGTTGTAGACCACAAGCTCATGTCCCGTCTGTGTGTGAAGTTTGCAGAGAACACTGGGGATTATAATCATACAATTAACCAGAGGAAGATCAGAGGCGTTTATATATGTCTTGCGCTAGCCTTAGCTATTCATCACGGAATACTGAAGATTTACGAGGTGTGGAGGTTTCAGAAACGCCCCAACCTTTTCACACCGTAGATAAATACTTTTTGGAAGGATAAGGTAAAAGCATGAGGATACCGGCGAGGAGTTGAGACCGAAACTGAAAAATCGTCGTATATGCAACGCTATCGTGATCGTGAAGGGATGCAGCTTGAAGCGGGGCCAAATTACACGAAACCCTGGCAAGCGCTTTTGTGCAAAGTTGTGCTTAAATAGTCTTTCGGGCAAATTTGCACAGAATATAGACAAGGGAACGTCCATCTAGCTCAAAGTTTTAATGAAGTATGGGATTACGCCAATGCCGTTGATAAAGAAGTCATGGAAATCATGAATGTCGACAACACGTACATAATAAGGTAAACAGAACCGAATTGGCTACAGATACATCACGTGTCACAAACATACCTGTAGCCAGCTTCACAACAGCTTACGCACGCATCAAACTTTGGCGTCTGTTGCTATCGATACAGATAGCGTGATATTCACGGAGAGAGGTGAATATATGCCTCCTCCTGATGAATTCCTCGGCGAGCTGACTGATGAAATCAAGGATGAGTATGGTGATACCGCCTACGCCGATTCTTTCGTTTCCACTTGTCCAAAAACTTACGGGTACGTGTGAGGACAGATGACGAGTACAAATACATCGTTAAGGCTAAAGATATCACCCTGAACCGGCAGATCATTAACTTTGCCTCGCTCAGAGAACTAGTGAGCTTGGAAGATACTGAAAATGAGGGTGACCAGCCACCGCACTTGGTTGTGGGGACTCATAACTTCCGGGCACAGAAATTGGGAGGCATGAAGGAGCTTAAGGGTACGAAGATGTGTCGTAACACATAGAGGAAACACTACCATGTACCAGGAACCTACGACACTGTTCGCTTTGGATACCGTGAGTCATGAATATCTGTTATATAAATATATGGTTTGTTTTAGTCTATATACTTGATGACGATACTTTACAGTTTGTTTATTTTCTATTTATTACGTGTGTTTTAAATAAATTGTTTCAGTTAGCATTTCATTTTCTCCTTTGTGTGTGTGTGTGTGAGTGTGTGTGTGTGTATGTGTGTGTGTGTGTGTGTGTGCGCGCGCGCGCAAGAAAAATCTAAGCCCCGCCCACTATATGGTGCGCTCCAACAAAAAGAGTGTCACGCGATTGCGTCTACTAAACCAGATGGAGGGATATATCTCCACCCGGCATGTTCAGTTTACAATAGCAAGACTTGGCTCCCAGACGTATCTTTTACCTGTTGAAGAGTTTTCGTGCAGACGAAAAATAACGATGTCGGCTCCTAATATTGCTTGCTCTACATTCCTAAAATGGTACTCATGAAAGTCTACAGATGTGGTGAACACTCAAAGATCTAGTCAAACGTCTTTTGATAGATTTAAGACTAGCCTAAATCGCGTGAAGCTGTGCCACCAGGATTCTCAAATACGTTATGGATTTTCTGTTGAGAGAATTACAAGCTTCCGTAATGCAAAAAAATTAATGGAGTATGTCCTGAGTTTGCGCTATGGTAACGAGTACGTACAATGTGGTATGAAAGAGCCAACGTTTGCTGAAGAAAAACAGATTGTGGAGGGTGAAACTCATTGACGAGTGGCACGACAAAACCTATTACGTTATGTTACACTTCATCGAGTACACACATGTGATGTTAAATGCAAATCTTGTGATCATGGACAGCTTAAAATATTTCTATCACTATATCCATACGCGGTATACGCGGTCAGGTAGCTAACTGGATAGAGGAATGGCTTCGTGCTAGAAAACAGAGGGTCGTTGTTAATGGTAGTGAATCGGGGTGGTTGGATGTAGGTAGTGTTGTCCCACAGGGTTCAGTGTTAGGCCCATTGCTAGTCGTAATCTACATTAACGACATTGATGTAGGCTTGACCAGAAATGTGTCAAAATTCGCGGACGATACTAAAATAGGCGGTAAAGTTGTTAACGTGGACGATAGAAATCGGCTCCAAGACGATGTAAATAGGATTATGGACTGGACGGATAAGTGGCAGATGCAATTTAACGTAGACAAATGTAATATTTTGCATAGAGGTTCTCGTAACAATAATTACACGTACACGATGGACAATAGACAGTTAGCGAGCATTGACGAGGAAGTACATTTACAGTAGGTGTACCCGTATCTAAGGATTTAAAAGTTAGGAAACAGTCCCTGGAGTCTTGCGCAAAAGCTAATAGGATGTTAGGCTTCATAGCGCGTAATTTCGAATTTAAATCGAAGAATATTACATTGCTCTTTTACAAGTCCCTAGTCAGGCCTCATTTAGAAAAAAATTAGACTAACACGAACGTAGATGTAACTCGTAGCGTAAACTAACCCACTTTTTGTTATACTCTTCCTACTTTTTTTTCTTATCCTCTCCTTACTTGCATGTCTGTAACATTTTACTTGCATGTCTGTAGTTTGCATGGTATGATAGTGTTTGAGTTAAGACTGTGTTTGCATGGTTTGTAAGCATTCTTATTTTACATTTCATCTTTCACCCCTTTCCTATTCTCTTCGACTATTTTTCCGACTTGTCGGCAGTGGCCGGCGGATGATGATGATGAGTCTTTCTTTCTCTTTTTCTGAATGAATGTTAACCCACGAATGTTAGGTTTTGCTACTTGCTTAACCCCTTATTCTTCTCTTTTAACCCCCTCCTCTTTCTTTTCTCTCGGGCTAACCTTAGAGTGGATCTTAGGGTCTTTGTTAGCCTTAGCTTCTGTAGATCTGTAGATCCACGTTACCACGATAAGGTGGGTAGTGGAATTATAGTTAAAGGTATGCGCGAGTTTTTAATAGAATTTAGCGACGAATACTGTTTATTACCCTAAGTTCAGCAGTACGGGCACGTATTTTTCTCAAATAGAGTCCCTCATTGCCAGTAAGTATGTCATTTATCATTTTTCGTGTGAACATGATAAAAAGTCGTTGGTACGTATCCCAGACAACGGGTATGATAAAGCTTTGAAACCTATGTTGTTTCATGTATCCCAGATGGAAAATTTCTCTTATCATTTACCCGCTATAATTGGTCACGGACTTAACCATTCATTTATACGAATTAGACGTATCGATGTTTTCATGTTGGAAGAACTCCGTACCGGAATTCGACGTCGCGTAGTAACAACGCAATACATGTTCCCCTTCGCATGGCACGCTAACTGAGTCAAACGGTGCACTGTCCGGCTCACAGCCGTCTCAGAGCTTGACCCGACTGGACGTTCTCTCCTCGCAGACTCATCAGAAAGGTCATAAAAGATGGAGCTTCCATTAAGCAGCATCCTCAATGCAGTATACAACGTGTTCGTGTTGAAGTCTGTGCGTATATTCAGGAGTAATACTAGTGCTATTAATTATGTACTTGAAACAAAATGTAGACAACCAGTCTCTGGTAAACGCAATATTATTTACTTAAGAGTTGAAGAGATGAACAGAATCTTCGTGACGGTTGAGATGTGGGGTGAGGACGGTTATAAAATACCTGAAGGTGTAGGCAGAAAAAGAGAACAGATTAGCGATGGCCCCCTCATACACCATTATTTGTACGCTGTGCATAAATTGTTATACTAACCAACCATGCGTTGATGTACAGCTGATGTAGAAGAATACTGCCGACAATAACGCCCTTATCCTTACGCGAAACCGTTTCATTTTCGACAGGATGTTTGAAGTCGTCGGTTTCCGTAAACTAAAACCTATATTAAACGGACGTGCTGTCGGCATGCGTTATTGCGTTATTTGACATGGTACTTGAATACGCTCTGCTCGATGATTTTACCATGTGTCGGGACGAACAAGGCGAGAATGGATTGGAACTAGAGACGTATTTAGAAGGTACAGACTCCTCGAAATATCATGAACTTTGGTACAAAGGACTAGAGCGGTACAACCCTGATTTCATCTTCACTGTTCACCCTGAAGATTTATATCTTTATATAAGACGCAGTTGTCGGCATGAGATGTGAAGATTTTACAGTTGAAAAAGTCAGCGAGGAAAGATTAAGTGCACGTTTGTAAAGGACTGTTTATAAACTTGAATTTAATAGTGATGTTGTAGCAAGTGATGTCATCTTTGTGCGTGCTTTTGATTGTATTCTATCCGTGTTTAATAAAGAGCGTGCCAGTTTTACGCCCAATTGTAAAGGGGTACAAAAATGGTGTTAAACGAGCTGAAAGCCCTTTATATTGAATATAGAGCCCGCATAATTTGAATGGTGAAGTAATGTTAAATCGCATTTATTGTGTAGTACAAAGCAATGAGGATGTAATTGTGGATTCGATTATGTGTGAGTTTACTATTTTATTTGAGCGTGGTAGAAACTTATATTAAAGCTTCTCTTTCCATTTTTCCTTTTTTTTATGCGTATATACTATATTAAATAAGTTGCATATTCTGTATTTACAATACTGTATATAGAATTCTATTCTACTAGCTGTATTATTTTTTTATGTATATATATATATATGTTATACACGAGCACGCCCACCTTCTTAAATGTTAAATGTTATACACGAGCAGACGTCCATCTTCTTAAATATCCTACAAGAGCAGGCGCCCGTCTTTATCTCATTAACTAACGCTCGAGTCTTCTTCATTCCTTCTGAGCCCTCAAACACACGCCCGAAATATGAAATATGATATTAAAACAGCCATTCATTTTAATCAAAAACGCTCAGACGCACTTTCGCGGCATCATACACTCGCTGTTCTCATGTTTGCCTTCCAAGCAAACACCTCGCATCCGTCTCGAGTTTCAGGATGGGAACCTTGACTTTGAGAATTACACATTCTCTTAGTCTCCTGGTGACTCACCTCTCTGACGGATGTGATAATGGATTCCTTCGTATATAAAGTATATAAGGAGGGGTCCAGCCATTGAAGGACAGATTCTGTGGTAGAGCTCAACAGGGAAGATTAACGAATAGACTGTAGCGGGAAACTTATTCAGTTATCTTCTCAGAGTGTCTTACCTAGGACTCCGCGGGTAACGGGGTGCGAGTTACCTCGTGTGCATTAGCTACGCTTGCGACTTCAGAACGGGCGAGCGACGGTAGCCTTAGAAGGGAGTCGTTGATTATCTTTACCGCGGGTAACGGGTTGCGAGTTACCCCGTATGTCATTAGTTGTGCTTTGAGAAGGCCTTAGAACGGCAAGGGTTGTCCAAGAAGGGGACCGTCTGACATTTTCAATTAATGTAATTTAAACCCTGGTGAAGGGAGCATTTCACCTCAAATAGGGACTACGCTTTATATCGGAATATCGAATGGAGGATCTGACTGAAGGAAACGCCAGCAGATTTAATTCATTCATTTCAACATGACCTTAATTGTCACTTTTAGACTTAAGAATCATTCGAATATAACCCTGTGAACTTAATTCAACAGTAACCTTGTGTAATTCAAATATAACCTTGTGAACTTAAAGCCAAGCATACTCTTATAAACTTTTGCCTGTAATCCGCTTACCTCAATTTAATTAAAGTGCCTAAAAATTAAAGTTGACTCAGTTAATCCACGCTCGACGGGTGAAAAGAGGGCTAAGGAAAGCTCCCGGATTCCGCAAGCGACGACAAGGGTCGGCGCAGTCTGTGGTCACGTCTGGATTCAACATTGAGAGAGCCCAGACGAGCCAAAAAGGAGTATTTTATTGTACTAGAGGGATTTGACAGCCACCGAATATAATAAAGTGGTGTCAGGTGTTGGGTGTAGGTAAGTATTTCCTACTCCCTTTTCCTAATCATCCGTCGAGTACCAGAACCCGACTGAAGCGTGTATGAGGACCATCTACACGGAAAATAGAAAAACTGAAGTTCCACCCAGAATCACGAGGTCGAGAGCAGCTATTCAGGCGCGATTGGAAGCGGCAACGAGACTTCAAGCAACAGGCGAGGAGGAGAAAATAATTCTTTCAAAAGAAGAAATACCAAAGGTAAGCAAACCTGTTTGTATTACAACTGGTTTTAGGGGACAGGAAGACAATTTTCCTGTAGCAGGTAGCACACCCAAGGTACACCCTTCAGGAGTACAATTTTTCCAACCTAATTTTGATATCAATAGAATCCCTCACGTTCCCCCCTGGACACCTGAGAAAATCAAAGGCGAACTTAAAAAGGGAGACAGCCCTTTGTTAGCAAATTTATGCGACGATTTTTTAGAGTTTTGGCCTTTTTCGTTAGACAAAATCCTTACCCTAGTGTCGAAATGCCTCTTAGTCAAGACAGCAGACAGGAAGCTAGCTTAGAAAGCAGAGAAACGGCTGGAAGGCGCAGCCCGTCACCCCAAATTTCTCCTCCTGCTTTTCCCCATAGATTACCAGGCTACAAGCTACTAGATCATCCCAATATCCCCCTTATACTGAGGAAAACGATTTCTCTCCGGAGGAAGAAAAGAAGCTGCGCCATGCAGCTGAGATCTGTTCCATATTCTGTGGGACGTATGCTGAATATTTAATTGCCGCAGCTCAAAGGGTAGTACGAAGCTATGTGTCTTTTCAGGATTTCATCTTTGAAATCGCGAGATTAATTCCCGAGCGAGGAAGAAATTCGGATAAGACGCGAATTGCTTTAGCGATTAGATACTCCGTTCCCCTAGTAGATTAGTGTTAGTAGGATTTGGAGAAAAGATTAATACG
The DNA here is from genome assembly GCA_023014485.1 of Bathynomus jamesi. Classification (NCBI taxonomy): domain Eukaryota; kingdom Metazoa; phylum Arthropoda; class Malacostraca; order Isopoda; family Cirolanidae; genus Bathynomus; species Bathynomus jamesi. The sequence continues at coordinate 1,170,021 of JAJOZX010000645.1, read as the reverse complement.
TGGTAAGAATTTTTGGACATCTGTTCTGACCTCTATTGCCAGAATAGAGGAGATGAGATTACAAATAGGTTAATGAATATCGAGCGAGAGTGTAGACGTCCGGATGAGTCATTCACTTCATTTGCATAAAGAATACAAAGAGAGGTTGAAGGGTTGAAAAGAGACACGGGCGACATGGCACAAAATATAGATATTCCTTTTGTAGTAAATAAAGTAATTTTAAATTCAATACCTCGTAAGCTCTGGAACAAGTATGGTGACCAGGCGGAGGATGTAAACAAAAAGATCAAACGTATTAGGTGTGATGATCAATCATTTTCGAAGAGTCACCTTTCTAAATCCCTTAAATTACAATGACTAGAGGTCCCTAATAGCAAGAAAAATCCCATTAAAGAAGAAGGAAAAGAACAAAATGAAGTAATTGAGCCAGAGCAAATGAAAAAGGAAAAACAGTACGCAAGGGAGATAAATCTATGTAATTCAAGTATAAATGAAAGTGAAAACGAGGCGAGAGGATGCCGCTCGACCTTGAGCTTGGAGTCTGGCCGCTCGACCTTCAGATCAGAGTCTGACGCCGAAAAACAAGCGCATAAAAGAGCTCTCACAACTGCATCGGAAAAAGAAGTAAATGCAGAGAGTGATTCAGTATTAAGTAATGAAAGTATGAAGAGATCGTGTGAAAAGGAAGTAAATAAAAATATGAATAAAGTCCAAAGAGAAAGAAACTGTGTGAATGATATTTATGAATTAAGCGCGTGTGAAAATAAATTTAAAAAGGAGTCACTGTTAGTATGTGTGAACGGAAGTATGAATAAAAGTGCGGGTGCCCTACTAATGGAAAGCTATCGTGTGAATGGTGTTTATGACATGGTTACGTGGGACAAATATAACAGATCGCATGACGCATTAACTGTTCGTGAGAACGGAAAAAAGAATGAAATCTCAGAAAATGCGCAAATCGAAAGTAAAATTGTACATGAGAAATATGACGCGGGAGCGCAAGAAACTAATAAAAAGGACTCAATTAAGAAATTAAAGTCAAGAGTTAACGTGTTGTTTTCTCTTTCTCTTCAGTTTTTGAGCACTTGCTTTCGACGCGCTCATCTTTTCATTTGCGACCAGATTATTAGCCTTATAACTTCCAAAAATATAAAAAGGGATGAAATAAATGAGGAAAATTTAAAAGAAAAAACAGAAATGGATGAAAACGAATTGATCTTGGGGACGTTTCACGCAAATAGTGTATGGGTGAAGAAGAGAAATTAAATTTCAGTAGGGTGGAAAGGACCTCTCCTCCACGAACCGCCTTAGCAGATATTTGTCTGAACGAAAAAAAATCGAAAAAGACATTAGATGATGTAGAGACCCTGAGCGACCAACACGAAGGAGATATAAGCAATATCTAAAAAGATGATGATCTCAGAAGTATTTATACGGAAATCAGACCCAAGGAATTAAGAAACGAACCAGCAAAGTACAGAAATAGATTTAATGAACTGAAGTGTCTGTGGAGGCATGCAAGGCCGCCAGACTGATTTTATCAATAAACAATGCTTGTACATAAGTGATTAAATTGCATAGCGAAAATGTAAAGCTTCGCTAAGTAAAAAAGTTTTTCTCGCTTTCAAGCTTGTCTAAATCGAAGGATAAGATCAGAGTTTAAACGAGTGCATTTAGGATAGCAAGATACACATTAAATTAAGAAATAAAAACACATTCAATTAAGCAAGGCAAGGAGGATGAAAGACTTGACATGCGATGAAAAATACAACTAAACTTCGTCTATACTCATTCACGGGATACCGATAGGCGCTTTCGGAGTGTTGGCTTTTAGAATGTAGTCGTTCACAGAAAAGTGTAGGCAGTGTAGTAACCCGATCAATAATTTCCCAGATAAGCATTCGAGTTAAAAAAAAAATGAAATCGTGGTTGACATGAGAACCGAGATAAAAAGCTATGTCAAGAAACAGGATATGAAGGTATGAAGTGTAGGCGAATGAACTGTCGTCCTAAATGAATTTATATTTATTGATGCTTCAGCCAGATGACGAAGAGCTGCTAAGTTAGTTCGTTTTCGAGGTTCGAGGAGATTGAAACAGGAGGAATAGCGAAATAAGACCACTTAATAATCCAACAATTTTTTTTTTTTTAATAGAATTGCCCAATTAATTTTTTCCTTCGGGACTACTTAATTTCTTGCCATTAAAGAAAAAATAAATAAAAAATAAATAAATAAATTTATCAACGACTCCTGCTGAGGGAAATAATCACCCTGCTCTTATCACTGTCCGCATTCCAAGTAGGGGCGCAAACCTTTTCAAGAACGAAGCTTTGTACTAGTCAGTCTACAACGTCCATCTACACCACGTCCTGAATTTACATTTTCAAATGCCTGTAAAATTTAAAGTTTATTAATCTATACAGTACGAAGTGGGTGACGCCGTTCTTGACGTTACTTTTCCCCAACCGTCACCAACGCCATCGAAAGGCCTACCTATCAACGCTATTGCCGATCGGAGCGACGCGGAACCTTGTCGGGAAAACGGATCTTACGGAAGACCACCGGAGTACCGCCAAGAGAAATCCTCCAAAAATGAAGCTAAGCTAACATTCAGCCGAATTAGTCGATCTAAATACGATATAAATTCTTTATTACTCCTAATATTTAAATACAAATTAGTTAACCATGCTACTAGCCTAAAATAAGAATGTGTAAAGTTACGTGCTTAAAGTCGGAAAGTATAAAAGTGCTCGTTACGTGTTTAAAACTAGTGAGTAGAATGATAATTTATAAATTAACCTTTTCAAAATAGAAACCTGATACGTTGAAAAGATGCATATTCACAACCTCCCAATTTAAAATATTGTTATAGCAGCGTGTATATTTCTATCCTATAATTTAATACATTAAATTAATCCCTTTAAAACGTATATAAATCATGTCTACATACCACTCTTACTATACGTTTTTCTTCATGTCTACGTTTCTTTCCTTATATGAAATAACATGAACTAGTTATCCCTTGAAATATCAGCTTTCCGTAAATAAGCTGGGATCTGACGTCATAATTTCTGATAAGCGATGTTTTTAACTTAAATGTATTTATAACTGTATTTTGTCCCTAATGACTAAACTCTCAGTGTTCATCATTATCAAATCGAGAATTCTAAATTTAACACTTCTTATTTTCGGAAAACATTGTGCAATGTTCTGTTACAGAAAAACTTTTAGTATAAAATTACTCGGTGTAATATAAGACGCTGAGCGTTTAGTATAAAATTACTGTGTAATGTGTCGCGCTGCTTTCGTTGAGAAAAATAAAATTAAAGTCACCCGTAAAAAATACACCAACCCGCCTAACGGGAGGAGGAATTAATATTGAATAAACCCGTGTTAATTCAAATAACAAATGTCTTTACGTTTAATTAATGATTCGGTAATGAAAAATTTGAATTTTTCTAGAACGTTTTAAAATTCTGCTGAAAGAATTTAATGCCCGGAAAACATATTGTTTGCACTGTTGTTTACCTTATTTTGTTAGGGTTCGATGTTGCAGAGAACCCTAAATTAAAAGAGCATTGCGTTATGAACCAAAACGTTACTCTTCATCTTTGTGTTTCTTTTCCTTAACTATTCTTCCTTATGAAATTTATGTAGGGTATTGTGCCGTGTGTTGTGAGACACCTGGTGTCAACCTTAATATAAAAAGACACCGTCACTCTCCATATGCAAGACCTAATCTCTTCTGGGAAATGAACTAATTCATGTCTCTGTACTTCATATGCACATTACTGTTAAATTTTGTCTTGTGTTATAGTGTAAACCACGAAATGATACTGTGATACATTTTAATATTCTATCTAACTCTCTAGAATACCTTAATATTTTCATCAAGAGACGAAGACAGTTGTTTGAAAAAGGTAATTGTATAGAATATTGCTTTAACTATGTATTTATTTACTAACTTTTGCTTTCTCTATGCGTGCTAACAGGACATAACTATCGTTTTATTAATTTCCCGTCAAACGAGTAAACCTCCAAAAAGACTCTTCCCCCACGAACAATCAATTAAGTTAACCCTGAATAGAAGTAAATCTTCCCCTTGTATTACCAAACAAAGATGGGATGAAGGTGTTCTTCAAGGAGCTATCTTCCCTTATAATTCACTAAACATTATCCTTTTAAACCATCCAAAACAAATCAAGAGGCTTATTCTCTATAATTATAGGTGAGATCACTGCTATGTGTACAACCATGGGTAGCTATTCACAATCCTAGAGTCCTAATAAAACATTCGATATCCTACACAGCAGCAAATTACCTTTTTATGTCCTTCTTGCACCTTATTGTCATTTACCTTACTACTATGAGTTTCTTTTCCTACAATTCTCCTTTCATAATAACTTCGAAATTTCTTAAATTTAACATGTTATAACATTCATTCTCTGTTTAGGACAGTTTGCCCTATAAATTGTTTTCTATGAACCAGAACGGAAATTGCTCTCATAGAAGTTATCCCTTAATACTACTCTTGTATTATAATTATAATCATACAAAGCGTAGCCATCCACCTTCTTTGCCAAACTAAATCCCCTCCATAAAACACAACTTGAAATCCATAAACAATTTCAGATGTTCCTAAGAGCATTACTTCCCAAATTCATCATTGACCGGCCTGATTGACGCTTTCAAAGTTGGACTCTGCCGCTCGAAATTTTTCGCCAGGGTGTTTCACCCTAAAAAACCATTTGAATTAAAATTCTTTAGTTACCCGTGCCTTTTATTAAACGGACTCAAAACAAATCCTAAAATCATAATTATGCTAAATAACTATGAAAAATTAACTTCCCCTTCTTCAAGACATAAGTTATGTGAAGTTATATTTTAAATTTTATATATCCACCTAATATACCTAATCTACCTAATCCACCTAATGTGCCTCGGTGGTGTAGTGGTTAGCGTCGCTAACTACGAATCCATCGGCCCCGGGTTCGAGACCCAGCTGTTCATCCTTCCACACAATAAAGAAAGTGGTTGGTAGATAAATGGGTACCCTAGGTTGCCTAGTGGTTAAGACGCTGGGCTGCTGATGGGGCGTGGTTCGGATTCCACGTTAAACTGTAGGTCTAAGGTGGAGTGAAAAGCTTGACCTTCGTCAGAATAAACAATTCGGGCGGAAGCTAACCAAAGGTTACCAAAGGTAATCTCCGATTCCTTGTAAAATGCACAGCTATATTTATATTGTAAATCTTGTTTCATATCATGGACCCTGTCTTTGACAGCTATTCTATGGCAGTGTTGCAGACTCTGTATTTCAACATTCATTGATGAGATACAAATTTTTGAGCCGGCGGGCTTCAAAAATCTCTACATACCACCCAAATTTGGCAAACATAATGTACCCCTTTCTAGTGTTAAAAGCAGTGGCGGCTCGTGACTAAAAATTCTAGGGGTGCTGTCTCTAAGAATGGGTTGAAATAATTACTGAAATAAAAGGATGAGCATGGAGCAATGAATAAAAGTTTCAAAAGTTATTGAAAAAGTTATTCAGTGAGCTCATCCTTATATTGTTCTTGATTATTTCAATTGTAAATAAAAACTTTAGGGGTACTGCAGTTCCGCAGTGCCTACCGACGAGCCGCCACTGGTTAAAAGGTACCTACGAACATGTCGGAAAGAGTTTATATTATATTCCTTTATTTTATTTCTCTGTATAAACATTTACGTCTCTGCGTATAAACTTCCCTGTATATTTTCTATATGTATGAACGAAAGAAAACCCAACTTGTTGCCTCTGTTGTTAATTCCTAAGCTTTATGGCATATATTGGTCCCTGTTATTGTATTCAGAGGAAACATTTGATACAAGAATGCACAATATTTAATAGAACCATTTCCACTATATAACTATTTTAGCTACTCCTCCTGGAATTCCACGACTTCTATTTCCAAATTGATTAATCATATTAACGTTAATTAAAGCGATTTCCTTCTTCTATTCCAAATACGTCGCTGCTTTTGTATAATTTCAACAATTGCTGATTAATAAAGATATGGCAGATAAAGACCCATCGTATCACGCCACTCACCCAACAAGTTTTGCGTAGTTATTTTTTTCGGGCTAAAAGCCCATAAATGAGTCTCAATTTCCCCATCTCAATAACGTTTCGCGATTCTAACGTTATGCCATAATTCCTAAATTTCAAGGTGCCTGAAATATACATCTAAAAAATTTTAGCGTTAAACGTTTAAATTGCATACTTATCTTTCCTCCACTTTATTACGTGGAAGAATATGTAAAGGAAAACTCCTGTTCTTAATCCATTGATGTTTTGTATCATTGCTGTTTTAAATTTATTTACCTCCTTTTGATTTTTAAAGTAAGTTGATTTTCGATTTTTATTTTATTTTATTTAATGAACTTTAATTTATAACGGGGTTAATTTTTAATTCTTCTTGTTTCTATTTAATGAAATTTGATTTTTATAGCAAATTTGAATTTAAATTAATTGAAGATCCATAGACGCACTTTCGCGACATCATACACTCGCTGTTCTCATGTTTGCCTTCCAAGCAAACACCGCATTCGTCTCGAGTTTCAGGATGGGAACCTTGACTTTGAGAATTACACATTCTCTTGGTCTCCTGGTGACTCACCTCTCTGACGCATCTGATAATGGATTCCTTCGTATATAAAGTATATAAGGAGGGGTCCAGCCATTGAAGGACAGATTCTGGGGTAGAGCTCAACAGGGAAGATTAACGAATAGACTGTAGCGGGAAACTTATTCAGTTATCTTCTCAGAGTGTCTTACCTAAGACTCCGCGGGTAACGGGGTGCGAGTTACCTCGTATGCATTAGCTACGCTTGCGACTTCAGAACGGGAGAGCGACGGTAGCCTTAGAAGGAAGTCGTTGATTATCTTTACCGCGGGTAACGGGTTGCGAGTTACCCCGTATGTCATTAGTTGTGCTTTGAGAAGGCCTTAGAACGGCAAGGGTTGTCCAAGAAGGGGACCGTCTGACATTTTCAATTAATGTAATTTAAACCCTGGGTGAAGGGAGCATTTCACCTCAAATAGGGAATACGCTTTATATCGGAATATCGGAATTGAGGATCTGACTGAACGAAACGCCAGCAGACTTAATTCATTCATTTCAACGTGACCTTAATTGTCACTTTTATACTTAAGGATCATTCGAATATAACCCTGTGAACTTAATTCAACAGTAACCTTGTGAACTTAATTCAAATATAACCTTGTGAACTTAAAGCCAAGTATACTCTTATAAACTTTTGCCTGTAATCCGCTTACCTGAATTTAATTAAAGTGCCTAAAAATTAAAGTTGACTCTCAGTTAATCCACGCTCGACGGGTGAAAAGAGGGCTACAGAAAGCTCCCAGATTCTGCAAGCGACGACAAGGGTCGGCGCACTCTGTGGTCATGTCTGGATTCAACATTGAGAGAGCCCAGAGGAGCCAAAAAGGAGTATTTTATTGTACTCGAGGGATTTGACAACCACCGAGTATAATATATATATATTAAATAACTCCACTGTGTATAATTTTTGTTTCTTCTCTAATGGCTGTATTATTTTATGTTTGATGTAAATATATGTGTTAAATAAATCTTGTATGTATTATTCCTGTTTTGCACCTAATGTATTTCATGAATGATATTTATTAAATTAACAGAACACTGTAGTTATTTTTTTATTTTTCCTTTACACCATGTAAACAAGTATCTGTTATTCTGTTAATGGAAATGAGGATATATATTTATATATAAATATAAACGATACAGAGTGTGTGTGTGTATTTACTATTTTTTTGAGTGATACAGATATATGCTAAGTAAACAGAGCGACATAATTCAGTTACCCTATATATATATATATATATATATATATATATATATATATATATATATATATATATAAGTCTAAATTAACGCGACTGGCTGTATTCTATGGCTGTGTCCCTGACTGCTTACCCTCTAAACAAACTACCTGTGAACCGCTTACGCCATACGACTGGCTGTGTCATGACTGATATCTAAGCCAAATGAACCAAAGCCGCCCATGGAGTTCAGGGAAGGAATTAAAATGCTCCGAGACGTCACAACGAAAGCATCTTCTCTCCTCCTCTCTCCTCTCTTTTCTCCTTGTTTTTTATTACCGTTGTTAGGCTAGGTTACCCCACTCCCCCCTTGGAGGGTCTAGCCCCAGCCCTCTTCATGCATAACCCTCTCTCCCCCTTGGAGGGTCTAACCCAACCCCTTGTTGCATGCATAGTTGCGTGCAATGTTGCAATTATTGATCATGTTTCATGCATTTGATTTGCACTCTACATTTTTGAAAACATACTACTTGCCTCTTTATCTGTATTTTTGTAACTCTAAGATTATATCATAATTTTAATTTGTAATATAAGAAATTAATTATTATCGGTATTTCAACATGTTCTGTTTTCCGTATTGTTCACCATTTTTCTTTTCTATTATTTCTATTATCATACCGTATTGTTTACCTCTTCCTTTTCTATTATTTCACAGATATTTCAATCTCCATTTGTAATGACAGAGTTAACTAATTACAACTTTATTTTATTTTCCACAAATTTTATTTACATTTCTTAGTTCCCTTTGTAAAAATAGAAATGAATCTCAAAGATTTTTGCCTGAAAAGCTGTCGTGCTTCCCAACGGTATATTCAGATAAGGATACTGTAATTAAATAATACAATATTAAAAAATACAATATTAAACGTTAATGTGAACATTGTGTAAAGCTATATGGATGTAATATATATCTTATGTAATATCTTTCTGAATCATCATTATTATTACTAATATTATTATTATTTATTATTAATATTATTATTATATATTTTTTATGCAGGAATGAGGGGCCAAGGGCGAATGCCCTAAAATTGCACCTCCCACCCCTATAGGAGATAAGAGAGCCAAAGTCAAGGTCCGGGGTTTTGGAAATGCCTGAACACTGTCATAGAGAGGGGGAAAGACGGATTGAGAAAGATTTTTCCAGAGTTCACCGGTTGAGTAGATGGACAGAAAAGGAATGAGAATGTGTCGAAGGTCTGGTGCTGCATGCTCTTCTTAAAGGAGGAGGCAGGCAGTTAGATTTCAGAAGAGGAATGTCCGCTATAATAGCGATACTAAAGAGAGAGTGAGGCAACATTGCGGCGAAGGGAGAAGGATTGAAGGGAGTTGGTTAGAGACGGGAAGATGGTGAGACGAAAAGCCTTTGATTTCACCAAATTGAGTAGAGATGTGTTGGTTGAGCCACCCAACACATGAGAAGCGTACTCCATACATGGGCGAACAAGACCCCTGTACAGAGACAGCAACTGAGCGGGGGTGAAGTAACTGCGGAGTCGGTACAGCAAACCTAACATATTAAAAGCTGTTTTAGAAAGAGAGTACATGTGATCTTTCCAAGAAAAATCAAAAGAAAAGGAAATGCCAAGAATGTTAAGAAAGGAGGAAAGATTGAGTTGTGTATTGTTGAAGGTAAGGGATAGTCGTGTGGAAGATTGTGACGAGTAGACAGATGGAAGAACTGAGTTTTTGAGGTATTGAAAGCCACAAGGTTTTATTTGTCCCAATTAGAGATGGCAGAAAGATCAGAGGTCAGGTGTACCATAGTCGTCCTACACGAAGCATGGCGTGACTGTTGAAGGGACCCTTTGTGAAGAGGGTGGAGAAGTGAAGAGTGGAATCATTGGCATAAGAGTGAATAGGACAGGAAATGCGACTTAATAGATCATTGCTAAATGAAAGGAAAATAGTGGGTGACAGGACAGAACCCTGAGGAACACCACTGTTAATAGCTTTAGGAGAAGAACAGTGTCCATCTACAACCTGTACAACCGCATCTATAGCTCTGCAAGAAAGGAAATTAGAGATGAAGGCACAGATAGAAGGATAAAAACCAAAATAGGGTAGTTTCGAAATTAAAGATTTGTGCCAGACTCTATCAAAAGCTTTTCATATGTCTAGCGTAATAGCAAAAGTTTCACCGAAATCCCGAAAGTAGGATCTACAGATCTACAGAAGCTAAGGCTAACAAAGACCCTAAGATCCACTCTAAGGTTAGCCCGAGAGAAAGGAAAGAGTAGGGGATTAAGAAAAGAGAAGAGAATAAGGGGTTAAGTAAGGAGCAACACCTATCATTCGTGGGTTAACTTTCATTCAGAAAAAGAGAAAAAAGGCTCACCATCATCATCCGCCGGCCACTGCCGACAAGTCAGAAAAATAGTCGGAGAGAATAGGAGAGGGGTGAAAGATGAAAAGAAGTGAAATAAGAACGCTTACAAACCATGCAAATACAGTCTTAACTCACAGTCATACCATGCAAACTACAAACATGCAAGAAGAGAGTTACAGACATGCAAGGTAAAAAAGTAGGTAAAGTTAAACAAAAAGTGGGTTAGTTTACGCTACGAGCTACATCTACGTTCGGGTTAGTCTAATTTTTTTTTTTTTTTTTTTTATTGCTGGCATCACACGCTTGCATGTCACAAGCTGGCATTCATCGTCAACAGACTCATCCTCGAGCACCACCACCAGAGCTCCTGTTGCTAACTGTTTTGTTTTTTAAATTAAACAACGTTAATACTTTAAATTGTCTGTCAAGACGGTTTCTTAAACATATTAACGCTGGTAGAATGAACGACTGACGCGGGAAGATTATTCCATTTATCAATTACTTTAAACGTAAAGAAGTTTTTAGCGATATTAGTAATGAAACGTCTGCCACGCAACTTAAATCCGTTATTGCGAGTATTACTATTATCGAAAGTGAACAATTTGTCAAAATTTACGTTATCGGTTATTAACGATTTTGAAAACTTCAATAAGCTCCCCCTTAATCTTCGTTTCGAGTGAATACAGGTCTAACTCTTTAATCCTATCTTCATAAGGCTTATTGCGCAATGACGGAATCAGTTTCGTGGCACAACGTTGAACCCTTTCTAACCTATCAATATCCTCACGCAAGTACGGGCACCAAAACTAAACTGCATATTCTAAATGAGGCCTGAGTAGGGACTTGTAAAGGGGCAATATAATATCCTTCGATTTAAATTCGAAATTACGCGCTATGAAGCCTAACATCCTATTAGCTTTTGCGCAAGACTCCAGGCACTGGTTCCTAACCTTTAAATCCTTAGATACGCGTACGCCTAAATCTACTTCCTCGTCAACGCTCGCTAACTCCCTATCATCCATCGTGTACGTGTAATTATTGTTGCGAGAACCTATATGCAAAACTTTACATTTGTCTACGTTAAATTGCATCTGCCACTTATCTGTCCACTCCATAATCCTATTTACATCGTCTTGGAGCCTATTACTATCGTCCTCGTTAACAACCTTACCGCCTATTTTAGTATCGCCTGCGAATTTTGACACGTTACTAGTCAATCCTACATCTATGTCGTTAATGTAAATTACGAATAGCAATGGGCCTAAACACTGAACCCTGTGGGACACCGCTACCTACATCTAACCACCCGGATTCACTACCATTAATTACGACCCTCTGTCTCCTAGCACGAAGCCATTCTTCTAACCAGTTAGCTACCTGACCGCGTATACCGTGAGCTTTGACCTTCGCAATTAGTCTCCTATGCGGAACTGTATCGAACGCCTTTTTAAAATCTAAATAAATAACGTTAGCTGCTCTATGCCTATCGTATTCGCGCACTATTTCGTTATAAAATTCTAACAAATTAGTTAAACAAGACCTATGGCGTCGAAACCCATGCTGACTACTATTAATCAAATCTTTACTTTCTAAGTGATCGATAATACGATCCCTAACTACGGATTCCAAAAGTTTACCGACAATTGACGTTAAGCTAATGGGCCTATAATTGCTAGCTACTGCGCGGTCGCCTTTTTTAAAATAGGCGTGACGTTAGCTAATTTGAAGTCTTCAGGAATAATCCCCGTTCGAGGACTGATTAAAAATCTTCGTTAAGGGGCCTACGATAACTTCTTTCAAATCTTTCAAATGTCTGGGATAAAAAGCGTCAGGGCCTGGAGCCTTGCTAACTTTTAGCCTATCGATATAATGCGCAATCTCACCCTCGTAAACAGTTATTTCATCCAAAATAGTCTCGCTACTAAATGGAACGATGTCGTCCACTTCGGGGACATTATTTACGTCTTCTACGGTAAAAACTGTCGCAAAAAAGTTATTGAAAATACCCGCCATCGCCTGAGGGTCAGAAGCCAAAGCGCCATTAACATCCACTAGAGGGCCTATGTTATCTTCTACCGGCTTACGATTATTAACGTATTCAAAAAACTTTTGGGGATTATGTTTACTATCCGCAGCTATAAGTATCTCTAAATTACGCTTGGCATTCCTAACTGATCTTTTAACCTGACGTCTAAGCTCGATATATCTATTAAAGTTAGCTGCCGTTCCATTGCGCTTACTAAGTCTATACGCTCTATTACGCTCGTTTATAAACTCTCCTATTTCCCTAGTCCACCACTTCGGCCTACCACGATTTCTAGCGCGCTTGGGCCTACAAGGAATAAACTCCCTTTCAATATTCCTAAAACTTTCTTTAAACGCCACCCAACGCAAATTTGTGTCATTGCCCATAAGTAAGTTATCCCAGTCCACTACTCTCATCCTATCAGCAAAACTATCAAAATTAGCCCTACGAAAATCAGGGACTTCTATTACGTTACTATCCAATGTGTTTTCTATCAATAACTTAAACCTAAGAATTTGATGATCACTACATCCTAAACTCTCGCCTACTTCTAAACCTTCGACTATATTCTCGCCGTTCGTCATCACCAAATCTAAAATATTGTCACCGCGCGTTGGTTCGGTAACTATCTGTCGTAAAAGGTTATCGTCCATAAACTCAACCAATCTCAAACCCTCCTCATTACCAGTAAAATTCTCGTAATTAACATTAGGGCAGTTAAAGTCTCCGACAATTATACTATTCCGACTGTCAATAAAATTACCAAGAAGTGAGTAAAATCTAGCATCTGTATCGAGGGGTTGAACGGGAGGTCTATAAACAACAACAAAATTAAAACTAATACTACGCGCCCTAACTTCAACACATATCGCATTAATTGCTGCCGGAAAATCTAACTTAACCTCGATAACCTTAAGGGAATTACGAATGTGCAGCAAAACGCCTCCGCCAAACCTATGTAACCTATCATTAGTAAAAAGTTTAAAACCCGGTATATCAAGTTCCCCCAACAAGTCCCGAGTCACGGTATTTAACCAAGTTTCAGTGATAGCAACTATATCATAGTTGCCGGAATAAATTATCGCCTTAAATTCATTTAATTTATTTCTAATACTACGCGCGTTACAGTAAAAGACGTTTAAGTTATTTTTTACCACGGGCCCGAGTTTTAAACTATTTATCACGTCGGGCCCGCGTTTCCCAAACCCACAACGTTTAAAGGCGGCTTCGACCTATACAGCTTTCGCACGTTTTCGTCTATTAACCTACCTAGCCTAGCATTACCTATTTCATTAAAATGCACCCCCATCTTTTATAAAAAGGCTAGGATCACTGAATTCGGACCACAGCTTTACGAAGGGTTCATTTTCCTCAGCACAAATCTCTTCTAATTTGTTATTCAAAAATATTGTTTTTGACGTAATTCTAAGACCCAACCCGTGCCTAGGGGTAATACCTAGAACTAAAGACCTATCTGACCTCGCCTTCATGGACCTAATTAACCCCCTATATCTCTCCAAAAGGTCAGGCACTCTCGTATCGGGCCTATACGAGTCGTTTCCCACTACCATCGTCACCAACATTGAGTGACGGGAGGCAACGTCAATCCTATCCACTTCGTCTCTAACTCTGTCCACCCTGGCCCCTGAGAGACAGACCCTCCTCCTCTTGGTTGGATGCCGTTTTACGAACTCTTTGTCCATGTGGCGCACTAAAGAGTCAACGATTAAAATAGTTTCCCCCTCATTCACGTCCCTTTCCAAATGGGCCAAAGGGTTCGAAACCTCGATAGGGGGGGGGATTCCTATCACCTAACGTACGCCGCCTAGCTCCACCCTTAACCTCTCTAAATCCCTCGCTATCTACTACTCTCGGACTAACCTTAACCTCTTCCTCAACTCTATCTAACCTTCCCGACAAGCTACCTAAACTAGAAACTAGGTTACGCACCTCACCCTTCAAATTACTAACGTCTTCAACGTTAGTATTGGTTCGGCCTACGTCAACCGTAGCCCTACCCCTGCCCTCATCAAGCGTTGCAAGTCTTTCCTCTACCTCACGTACACTGCGTTTTATGTCAACTAATTCCTCCATGAACTCGCAAAAGAAACAAACTGATCTATCGGTAATCGCCATTGGACCGCCGTTATAATCCTTAAATTCCGAATACCACCGGTTTACCCTACACCTAACACACGACGCTTTCTGCTATGGCATCGCGCAGTTAGAAATTAGTTTAAACCGTCACAGGTATAAGTTAAATTAAGCCGGCACGCTATGAAAACTTTTAAATCGCTAAAAACCACTAATATTCAATTACTTAACTATAACAACGGAAATTTAAACGCAAGTATATCAAATTCAAAACTATCCAAAAGTAAAATTCTCAGCAATATATAAAAGTAGATGCAAAATCAGAGAGCTCAGGAAATGCGTCCGTTCAGTACAGAGTCTGGCTGACCAAGAGTCAGAGAGATATGCAAGAAGACCGCCAGTAGAGCGTCCCTTGCGGAACCCACAATGACGATCTGAAAGAAGACTGTGAGAAAAGAGATGTTTAAGAATCTTCCTTTTACGGATAGATTCAAAAACTTTGGAAAGGCAAAAAATCAAAGAAATTGGACGACAGTTGGGGGGGTTGAGAGCAGTCACCTTTCTTTAGGACAGGCTGAATGAAGGCGAACTTCCAGCAGGAAGGAAAAATACCAGATGAGAGACAAAGACGAAATAGTTTACCTAGGCAGGGTGTCAGCACAGAAGCACAGTTTTTTAAAACAACAGGATGAACACAATCAGGACCGTACGCCTTCATAGAGCTGAGCTCAGATAGGGCAGAAGATATTTAAAAGAGATTCTAATTTCAGACATAATAAACTGAGAGGAAGGAGGAGATGGAGGAACAGCACCGGAATCGTTCAGGGTTGAATTGCAAACGAAAGTTTGAGCTAAGAGTTCAGTTTTGTCAGAAGAGACGGCAACTGTGCCGTCGGAATGGAAAAGTGGAGGGAAAGAAGAGGAAGTAAAGTTGAAGATGTTCTTGGCTTGGTGCCAAAAAGAGCAAGAAGAATTAGAATTGGATAGATTTTCACATTTTTGTCAGATGAAGGAATTTTTTGGGAGTCGAAGAACAAATTTTGCACGATTCCGGACAGAAATATAAGCTGAAGTTGGATGGCGACGGTACTTTCTGAAAGCCCTCTCTGTTGCGGATAACATTAGAACAATTAAAGTTAAACCAATGTTTTTTTTTGCATCAGCAGTTGGAATAGAATATGGAATGTACGCCTCCATGCCCGAGAAAAACACCTCCGTATAATCATTGCAGTAATCATTGCAAGGGAAATCACAGAGGTACTGCCTAAGGACATCCCAATCAGCACCGCAAAAGTGCCAAAGGAGCCTCCTCTTGGCAGGATCCAAAGTCCGAGTTGGAGCGATGGGACGGGAAATGGATATAAAATTGTGGTCAGAGGAGCCCAATGGAGAAAAAAGTTTCACAGAGTAAGAAGGATGATCATATGTGAGAAATAAATCCAGAATGTCGGGCCTATCTAGGGGAGGGTGCTGTACAATCTACTCTAGGTCGTTTACGATAGAAAAGTTGTAAACTAGTTTACCAGAGGTGGTAGTAAAATGAGAGGAAATCCGAAGGTGGTGGTGAACATTGAAATCTCCTAAAATGGAGATTTCAGCACAAGGAGAGTGGATAGAATGTATTCCACTTTAGAAGCGAGGTAGTTAAAGAATTTTTATATAGTCAGTGGAATCAGGAGAAAAGTAGACAGCGCAGATGTATTTATGAGTAGTTTCAGACCTTTATGCAAGCTGTAGCCAGAGGGTACAGTATTTAGAGAATTCGAGTTCGGGAATATGAGAACAAGTTAGGTCATTGCGTATATATACTAAGCATCCACTTTTGGAGTGAAATTAAGTATAAAGAAAGTAAGAGGGTACAGAAAAGGGGTTACTGTCAGTCGTCCCAGACACCTAAGTTTCAGTGAGGAAGAGAAGGTGAGGTTTAGAGGAGGAGAGGTGGTATTCAACAGATTGAAAATTTGAGGAAAGGCCACGAATGTTGTAGAAGTTTATGAAAAGTGAATCAGGCAGAGTCCCAGAACATCTCGAATGAGCGGTAGCAGATCCAGCCCCGCTGCCTGGGTCTGCTTTCCCGGTATCGGCAGCGGGAGAGCCAGAATGGGGACATTTATGGTCCCCTTCCCTGGAGACTCGAAGGCTCTTGAAGTTGTTGTCATTTATTTTTTAAATTCTGAAAAGATTATGTAGTGTGTGTGATGCATGTACATGGAGTGAAGAATAGGTAGAGAAGTGTGTGTTTGAGAGCATGCTGGACTGGGAGCAATCCAAGAATAAGCACCCCAAAGTCCCCAATCTAAGAAAAAGCACCCCAGTTAGACCCCCAATCCAAGAAACAGCACCGCAGTTCGGCCTCAATCCAAATTAAAGGATTTTAACATCAATATTCCTTGAAAACGTTGTCCAGGTCATTGCTTGATCGCACTTAGCACGGAGCATCACTTTTTTAATAAGGTTTTTTCCTTTACACCAATTTATTACTGGCAATGGATCTTCAACCAAGAATGGTAACACCAGTTTAAAGTGCTGCCATTATTATGGGGTGCTTATTCTTGGATTGTTATATATATATATATATATATATATATATATATATATATATATATATTATATATATATATATATATATATATATATATAATATATATATATATATAAAATAGGCCGGGTCGAAAGTGGAAATTTTTTTATTTCTTAAAATGTACACTGTGAGAAGTTTCATTTTATCATCTTAACAAAATATTAAAATATCAACTATTTTAATAGCTAAAAATAGCTATTCCCCCCCCTTTTCTACCCTCATATTTGCATATATTTAAATGGGAAAAAGTGTTATTTCTTAAAAAGTACACTATGTGAGGTTTTTTTAATCACTTTAACAAAATATTAACAAATGAAGCAAGTGCTGCCCTACTACTCCTATCACATGCCCCTTCTCCCTTTTTTACCCTCATATTTGCATATATTTAAATGGGAAAAATTTTTATTTCTTAAAAAGTACACTATGTGAGAACGTTTTTTTATCACTTTAAAATATTAAAAAATCAAGCATGTGCTACCCTACTACCCCTATCACATGCCCCCTCCTCCCTTTTTTACCTTCATATTTGCATATCTTTAATGTTGTTATATGTTTCATGATAAGTTGTTTGTTTAATGTTTGATATTTTTATGTTTCGGATCAATAGAAATAATTTTTCAGATAAACAGAAATAATTTGCATTTGCTTTAATTATAATTTGAATTATCATAAATTATAAATTACATATAATTTGATTTTACTTCTGAATATAAACTATGACTACTAGAAGCAAGTCCTCAAATGCAGCCTTTGGATATCCTAAGGAATTCCCAGCAGCCATGACTCCTTCAAAAGCAGATGTTCTGAGACACTACCTTTTTGTGCGCCGTCGTGAAGAAGCTAAATCCAAAGGATCAGCAAATACTAATGATTGTTACAGGGTTGTTGTAAAAGATATTGAAGACATTTGGATGAAATTTTCTTTGCCTACGATTAACACCAAAGTCAGTCGACTAATAGAAGAAGCCTCAAAATTGAACAAGGTGCCGTTACATCGAAAAAATGAAAGTTTTGCCTTAAATATAGCTCAGTATGATGAAATGTTTGATATATCTTCTCGTGAATGCTATGATAAAGGAATTGATAGGAAATTTTGCAAGTGTAAGGATAAAATACCAATGGCAGAATGGGAGTCTTTTCTGGGTCAAAAACAAAGAAAAAATCAGTTAGGACCAATTGATCGTATGGCTAGTTCAACAAAGAACAGATCTTTAGCAAGAGCTAAACGCACAAGAAGAAATGACTGAAACCACCAATGTTTTACCATCGGAATTTATAGAAAATCACGAAGAAGACATGGATGTAGATTCAGAGAGTCAGGATGTAGATTATGAGGCCAATTTAGAATTGACTGAGAATATTCAGAACAGGCACTCCTATAAAAACCTAGCATTAACAGCAGATCGTTATCGTGTAAGTTGTAGAGCTGCAGTTGCAATAGTCAATGCAGCTTTAAAAGATATGGGGATCCTTAACCACACCAACATGCTTGACAGAAATAAATTAGAAAGAGAAAGAAATCGCATGGGTGAAACAAATACTTTTAGGTCTAAATCCAAAAATCTGAAGATGGAGTGCTTTGGATTTGATGGAAGGAAAGATAACACATTAACTAAAAGTGGAAAGATAAAAGAAGAACACTATGTTATTGTGAAAGAACCTGGAAGCATCTATGTAGACCATGTCACACCAGATAATGGAACTGCTCACTGCATAGCAGAAGAGTTGATAACTATTATTACAGATTCGAACAGCACAGATACTATCAAAGCTTTACTGTGTGATGGTACTTCTGTAAATACGGAAAAATTGGTGGAGCCATAAAACTGGTTGAAATTCATCTTAACAGACCAGTGCAGTGGTTGGTGTGCCTCTTGCATTTGAATGAGCTGCCTTTTATGCACGTCTACAAAGCCAGTGATGGTAAAACAACAGGTCCAAATACTTTTGTGGGTTCAACTGGGAATAAACTGAAAACAAATTTAACAAAATTGGAGGTAGTCAAATATTCTCACGTAAAGAGAAACATTAAAGAAATTCCAGCAAATGTTGTGAATGAGCTAAGCAGTGCTCAAAGATATCTCTATGATATGTGTCTGGCAGTGCAAACTGGAGACATTTCTCAAGATCTGTCCACTCGATCCCCAGGTACCCTTCACCATGCTCGCTGGCCTACTCTAGCCAACAGGGTCCTTCGATTATATATCTCAACGCCAAATCCCGATAAAAACTTTCAAGATATAGTCAAGATTATAATTATTATGCAGTTTTCTGCTCCAGGGTGGTTTTGGATAAAATTTCATTCTAATGCAACTGATGGTGCACATAACTTTTGACATTTAATGTGCTTGCTTCGAAATTTCGATGAACAACATAGATTAGTCATAGATCCAGTATTAAAGAATAACGCCTACTTTGCCCACCCAGAAAATATACTCAAATCAATGGTAACTGACAAGAGACTAGAAATTAGGGAGCAAGCTATTCAGAAAATCATCCTTTCAAGAACAGGATTTCCAGGCACCAGAAACTTTGAGTTGCCTCGAACCCTCAATTTCCAATCTACTGACCCCACTGAGATGATCGATTGGCAAAAAGAGATCATTACTCCTCCATCGTTGCTAAACAATTTTAGCGACGATGAGCTACTACAGGCTCGATGTAAGCCACTGGAGATAGCTTCTTTTCCATGCCACAGTCAAAGTGTGGAAAGGGCAGTGAACCTAGTAACAAAGGCATATCAGGAAAGAATAGGATATGACAACCGTCAAAAGTTTATCTTAAACTCAGAATGAAGGCGAAAACTGTCCAAGTTTGAATGGAAGGCCCAATGGAATGAGTAAGAAACATATGAAATAAAATTTCTTAATGATATTGAAAATTTCTTCCCTTTTGATGTGATAAGGAACAATGAAAAAGTGAATTGCATTTTAGCACATTTATTACGCCTCTAATTTTTTCTTCTGAATATATTGTACTTAATTAATTTTCCTAATACTGTACATCATTAAATAAGATATTATACGTTAATAAAGATCTATATCATCAAAAAACCTGAATGTAGAGTAAGTCTCGCATAAATGGAATATTCTTCAATATAGGTCAAAAAGTGAAAAATTGTGCCAGGGGTAGGAGGCTTTAAACAGCGAAAATAATTTATGAGGGGGTTCCTGTGTTCCATTCAAACCAGGTTAGGTCAACTGTACGCCCTTTAATGTGGTTGCAGCTACAATAGTTTTTGATAGGTTAGGTTAAGTTAGATTATATTTGGTTTGGTTAGATTTTGTTAGGTTACAGTAGGTTAAGACCAGGTTAAATATATAGTAGCAATCCAAGAATAAGCATCCCAAAGTCCCCAGTTCAAGAAAAAGCACCCCAGTTAGACCCCAATCCAAGAAACAGCACCCCAGTTCGACCTCAATCCAAATTAAAGGATTTTAACATATAAAATTTAAAAAAAAATATTTTAATGTTTACGAAGATATTGCAATAAAAAAATTAGAACAACATAATTAAAATAAAAATATTGAAATAAGGTTAATTGAATGCCAGGTTAGGTCAACTGTACGCCCTTGACGATTGGTTAGGTTAAGTCGTTTTCGTTAAAACTAATGAAAATATCACGACTTAACCTAACTAATCGTCAAGGGCGTACAATTAACCTAACCGGGCATTCAATTAACCATTTTAGAGCAATTAACTCCATTTTAACTCCATTTTAGAGCAATCCAAGAATAAGTACCCTCGTTCGACCCTAATCCAAGAAAAAGCACCCTAAATTGATTTGGGGTGCTAATTCTTGGATTGCTCCCTGGATTGCTTACAGGGTGGATGAGACACGGGAAAAGAGCAGCTAAGGAAGACAGTGACAGGAGAAACGGGAGTTTCAGCACTTCCTATCTTCTGTTTAACGTCCTCCCTAACCCGGAGTACTTCTCTGGTAGATTGGTGTTTACAGTCTCGTCCTTACACACACACACACACACACACATATATATATATATATATATGATGAATGCCAGGTTAGGTCAACTGTACGCCCTTTAATGTGGTTGCAGCTACAATAGTTTTTGATACACAAACACACACACACACACACACACACACACACACACACACACACACGCAGTATTATTACTTTTTATTCTTTATACATAAAAATGAGAAGGAAACCATTGTGTTCTCTTTAGAAAATGGAATTTAATTAAAATCACACGATGTTTGAAACAAAACTTTTATACTTTACCAAAAAAGACAAGTTATTTTAATTGCGACACAAATACGAAAGTTATCCCTTCCTTTTTGTTCTCTTTTTCTTACGATTTTATGCAAAGAAAATTCTATAAAAAATATCAGGAATTCAAACTCTGCATTTAAAATTTGCGGTCAGACTATTTAAAATATTTTATACGATAATTAAATTTTTTCCAAGACTTTTCTTTTATTTGTAAGAAATGTAAAATTCGTTTTAAAAGAAATGATAAAAAAATAATAATAAATTTAGTTACTCTTCAATAAATGAACTTAACAAAGGACTTTTACGTCTAAGATAGAGGAAACGAAAGGTGAAGACTACTGGTCTCGACTACAATCCCTGAAACTCTACTCTCTCGAAAGAAGACGCGAGCGGTACACAATAATATACATATGGAAAATACGTGGGGGCTCTGTCCATAACCTCAGAAATAAATAGAAACAAACTGGGGTTAATATTCGTTTTAATGCCTTGTTCGTTTTCGATAGAAGGAGACATTCTATGACAATTTAACATATAAATTCGTATTCAGGACACCTTGAAACCTCAGGGAAACTGATAAAAATCAAGGAAATGTAATAATTATTTTTTATGGAAAAAAAAAAAATTTAGACGTAAAAAGCAGCCATTATAGGCCATTGACCGAGTATTTAGCTCTTAACGCTGTTAAAATTTTAACGAACCTCGCCGTCTCCAGTTTTATGGGGAGACATCTCGTGGCAAAATTAGGAAACATAGGTCAAATCAGCCAATTAAATCTGGTTTTTGTTTCACGTGACCTTATCCGACCAATCAGAGACGTACATTTTGAATCTCTCATAATGCATACTCATTCAAGAATGCTTTTTCAGTCTGGTTTTCATTATGGTTTGCGGAGGTTGTGATTGCCTGGGTTTTTGGTACCTTGGAACGCAGTTCCAAAAAACTACTGTTGTTTGCGGTTCCTCAGAGAGACGCAACAACTCTTGTTCGCCTGATCCAGCAACATATTAGGCCTGGGACTACAATCTATTCCGACGAGTGGCGTGCGTATTCTCAACTCGGAAATCTAGGCTACATTCACCGGACAGTCAACCATTCACAGCGGTTCGTGGAAGACACCGTTCACATTCAAATATTGAGCGTTGTTGGAAAGACGTGAAGAGCTGGATATTACGGTCTGGCAACAAAACCTAATCCTATTCAAAGTATCTTGCATGGTACTTGTTTAACCGTGAATATCCCTCTCAACAACGTCTCCACAAATTCATGTTGGTCGCCGCGGATTTGTATAAACACCCCAACGGTGCTATTTAAGGTAAGAAATTGCCAAAAAACGCGGGTTAGGTTAGGTTAGGTTAGGTTAGGTCTGAACCAAAACACATTTTTCTGGTGTTTTTTGGTGTGATTTGATCAAATCTGAACTTCGTTTCTTTGGGAAATGAGCCGTTTTTGAGAAATTTTCAATTTTAAAATTTCTCAAAAACGGCTCATTTCCCAAAGAAACGAAGTTCAGATGTGAACAAATCACACCAAAAAACACCAGAAAAATGTGTTTTGGTTCAGAAAGGAGAAAAAGCACTAAAACGAATAATTACCCAAACTGGAATGAGAGAAGAGGCAGATTTTGTACGGGCCCATCTGCAGTGGGACAGGGGGGGGGGGGGGCATGAAAACGAGGATAATAAATACCCTCAGAATACGAGGCCCAAAGCTTTTCAATGCCTTACCAAAAGAAGTGAGGAATCTCCAGCACACCGACCTAAATAACTTGAAGAACCAGCTGAATAGATTCCTTTGCAAAGTTCCTGACCAGCCATGCATGGCTGGCGACGAGAGCAGAAGGAGATCAGAAAGCAATTCCCTCCCTCACAAATCCCGCAAATAAGGCGGGATGCTGCAGATGGGTCGAGCAGGTCGATCCTGAACCGTCGTTCAAACCCTCATAAAGTATATATATATATATATATATATATATAAGCAAACAACCACAGGGAAAAAGGAAAAAGAAACACGAAATCCGAGCGCTTTCGTGATATATTCACATCTTCAAGGACAAGAAAGAAATAGAAAAGAAAAATAAATTTCTTTCTTGTCCTTGAAGATGTGAATATATCACGAAAGCGTTCGGATTTCGTGTTTCTTTTTCCTTTTTCCCTGTGGTTGTTTGCTTATTAATAAGATCACGTGTTCTTCTGTGATTTTACTGCATATATATATATACAGTGCGTTCGAAAAGTCTCTCCGCAGTCAACGTGCTATAGCCAGTATATGCGCGCTAAGCCGGTTTCAGCCGGTTTAAACTCGATCGTGTCAGTACTGTGACAGAGTTGGGATCGTGGCAATACTGTGTCGATAGCTTGGTAAAAAATTCATGAAACACCATTGCACGACCAGAAAATCGGCGTTTGGGTTGCAATATCAATATTCAGAACTTAAAAACCGCAGTATCCACTTACATTGCTTCAATATCAACCAACACTTTAAAAAAAGTGTTTGACAACAAGTGTAGACGAGTTGCTCTGTGCCTGCAAAATGGTGGAAAACACTTTTCAACACATGCTGTAAAATCAAAAGGTTATGTAATAAAATCACTAAATCATGGTTGAATGAAACATTGTAGTTTTTCAATTTCCTATGCGTTTAACATAGCACTGCGGAGAGACTTTTCGAACGCACTGTGTGTATATATATATATATGCAATGTCCAACGATAAATAATTAATGAAAAGGCACCTTTATATAAAACAGTATCATTATGGAGAATTCTTATATCCCTAAGTTGGTGCTAATACAGAAACTTCAGTAAAATATGCAGCAGGCAGGATTCGTCACTGCCTGCCGTGAACCACATCCCGAGCACACCTCTTACTACTACACATCTTCAAAAACAAAGGGGTAAACTAGCGCATTTCTGAAAAAAAAAAAAACACAATAAAAAAGATACCCTCAAAAGCTACATTTGGAAGGATATTTTTTGCTCTTTTGGATAATGATATATTGGTAAAAGTGTCCTCGGGATGTGCGCGTTAGGTGGGAATGAACTCTTCTCCGCGTTACATATTTTGCTTCAATCTCCGTAGAAATGATCGAGATTAGTGCCACTCTGTAATGCAACTTTTAAAAAACCTGTTCTTTTCTCATTATTATAACACTTTGTATAGCTTCAATGTTCGCAATGTCTCGTTTTCTTTATGGGCTTGAGAGTACTGAGTAATACTCAATTATCAGTAGGACTGGACTCCAGTAGCGCCCACAGGATTTTCTGACAGAGGGGGGGGCACTTCCACTATGTTATCTGGATATACATATAATATTAGTAATTTATAGAGGGTATTTAAGATAACACCTTACTGTATAAGTAGTATCGAGTATTTATACTGTCATAAGTTAAACAAAAGCAATTCAAGCATACGAACACATAGATAACAGTTTGAAATAAAAAAAAATGCCAGCTGTTGCATGTAAATATAAAGTTGCTTCACCAGTGTACAAAATTTTGAGAAAAAATAAAAATTTTGTGGGTAAATAATTTGATGTCGCTTACTTTATTTGCACCTATAATTGCAAAAATGCGTAAATTTTAGATTCAAACAAGGCTGTATATACAGGGTGGGGCACGGGAATGAAGTGTTTTTTGAATAGCTAGTAATCGGCCATTAGGAATGGGAGGAGCGTGCGGTAGGTAGCATTCCATTCCTGGGTTCATAGCATTTAACTGTAACTAACACTCACCTTTATCTTTCAGGTGCCATCATGGAGCAGTGGACGTTAGAACACCGCATGTTCGCGTATGATCATTTTGTTAGGAGTGGCGAGTCAGTGACAGCAGTTCAGCGTGCGTTTCGCCGCAGATTCAACATTCATCGAAATGACTCTGTTCCCGCTCGTGACACAATCTTACGTTGGGTTAACAATCTTCGAACAGGAGGCTCAATAATGAAAACAAAACCGAAGGGGCCGCAACGCACTGTGCGTACTCCAGAGAACGTTGAAAGGGTCAGACAAGCGATGTTGCAAAGCCCAGGCCGCTCTGCTCGGAGACATTCAGCTGCACTCGGAATCAGCAATCGTACTGTTAGACGGATTTTGCATGAAGAATTACATTTTCACCCATACAAGTTAGCGATGGTGCAGGAATTGAATGTAAACGATTGCCCCCAACGACTGAATTTTGCACAGGAAATGCTTGCACTTTATGAGCAGAATGAAAACATGATGGTGGTAATGAGTGATGAAGCCCATTTCCACCTTAATGGGGCCGTCAACAATCAAAACTGTCGGTATTGGGCTGCTGAAAATCCGCGACAACTCCATGAAAAACCGCTGCATAGCCCTAAGGTTACAGTTTGGTGCGCGGTGGGAAAGTTTGGCGTCATCGGTCCCTATTTCTTCGAACAAAATGGGGTTACCGTTACCATAACATCTGGGCGTTACATTGAGATGGTGAACACCTTTTTCATCCCTGAGTTACGAAGAAGGCGTATTGCTCGTCGACATTTGTGGTTTCAGCAAGATGGGGCCACGCCACACACCGCCAGAGCGTCAATGGCTGTTCTTCGCCCCCTGTTTCCCAACCATCTCATTTCGAGATTTGGTGACATTGCATGGCCCCCTCGGTCCCCTGACTTGTCCACATGTGACTTCTTTCTATGGGGGTACCTCAAGTCACGTGTCTACGAGGACAAGCCCCGTACATTAGATGCATTGAAGGAAGCGATCCGTCAACAAATCATCCAAATCAACAGAGACCTGCTGGGAAGAGTGGAGGCCAATTTTCGTAAACGCCTTCAACAATGCGTCGACGGCCAAGGACATCATATGCCAGATATAATTTTCGGTACATGATTATTATGACATGAAATGCTATGTTCTTACGAATGTTGTTCTACCAATATATTTTCTTTACAAAAATAAATATCATTTTCCTGATTATTCCAAAAACACTTGGTTCCCGTGCCCCACCCTGTACATTCAACAGTGTAAATATAATTAGATGGTATCATTAGCGTATATTTTCAGTAGATTTTCTTTATTGTCTTATAATTTTGGTAGATTCTTATATTTTATGAAAGAATTTCTGATTTTTTCGAATCAATTCGTAATTTCGGTAAAAATCCAAACATTTTTGTAGAAGTGGTAACACTAATTTTTGTCGATAATGATAACTGATTTTTATTTCTGTGCATTTCATGTATATCTGCTTATAGGAGAAAATTTCATGCGAGTATATATAATAGCAACATTTATATACATATTATGGATGACGGGGGAGAAACGTGTCCAAGTGCTCCCGCAACCCCTGCAGGCGCTACTGCTGGACTCTTCCATAATTTGAGCATGATGTTTGCTTTTCTCCTGCGGAAGCTCGTCCAGATGATTCCCACTATTTTTCTAGCCGCTGTAATTTTGATGTTATATTGCTTTCTGAATTCTGCATTCGACGAAGTTATTACTCCAAGACCTCTGACTTGTGGATTTGGTGTTATCTGTTTGCAGGGTCGAATTAAAAATTCATGAGGCCCTGGGCTAGGATTTCAATGGGCCCCCATGTTTAATGTTTCCAACCCCAGTACAGTAATGTAATATATTACAGTAATGTGATATATCAAATTTATATTTTCAACTCACACAATTAATTGCACGAATCAAACACTACAAATCAAATGTTCACTTTTCTCTTTCAGTGACAAAAAAGATTCCAAGAAAAATCGCCAGTTTTAGGTTAAAAATTGCCAATTTTTGCCATTTAATTTATTTCTGGGATTTTCCAAACGCCCAGATCTACTGTAATCTTTTCCGAAAGTCCAGCTTTAATTTAATAAAATAATAATTTAATAATAAATAATAATGAACATTAATGAAGATAATTTCAACTGTTCGGTAACTGGTGAGTGGTGCTGGAGAGCCCTATGAGCTTCGGGGCCCATGGGCTCCAGCCCAATTTGCCCATTCGTTAATCTGGTACTGTCTGTTTAGCTTGCAGAGTTTTGTACCATTTATTCTGTAGCAACTTGTTATTACCATTTCTTAGAAGTCGGAATTTTTCTTCGTTGAACTTCATATTGTTGTCTACTGCCCACTTGAACAATGTTTCAACGTTATTTTGTAATTTTTCTATGTCACCTTCGTTCAATATTTCCTTGCATATCTTTGTGTCATCTGCGAAACATGATACAATGCTGTCATTAATATCTGCATTAATATCTGCACTCATTATTAGGAATAGCAAGGAAGCTAATACTCACGACTTCTGAGACTTCCGATTTAACTCCATTTACTACCACTCTTTGTGTTCTTTGAGTCAGAAAATTAAATATCAATCTTCCCACCTTTCCAGTAATTCCTGTATTCTTAAGTTTGTGTGCTATAATTCTATTGTCACATTTATCGAAAGCTTCAGCAAAGTCAGTATATATTACATCTATGGTTTGTCCTCGACACAATACACGCAACATCCACCTGCCCAACTACCACTCACAGTTAACTCAGCAACCACAAGGGTACCAAGGGCCACAATCCCAGTATTCTCAAGCGCAACGTCCCACCTAATAAGACCGACCAGGAACTGACAAAATCGACCGGATACCAACCAACATCAAACTCAATCGAACACCAAGACTATTAAACATCTAAATTTAATATATGCAACTATACAAGGTCCGTTCACTGATAAAACAGATTGCAAATTGCAATACCTAAAAATCTAGCTATGAAAACTACCAGAGATATCGTGTGCTTAACGGAAATACACTCGCATAAATATGAAAAAGGATGTGAAAATTGCTTCGAAGAGACGAAAATAGCAATAAAGGACTACAAAATACAGAGAGCGGATAGATTTGCTAGAAAAGGAGAAGGGTCTTGTATTTATTTGAAAAACACATACACAAATGAAATGAAGGTAAGCAACTCAAACAGCAGACGAAATTTTTATTTTGGATGTAAAATAACTAAATTTAATCATTTTGAAAGTATACAGACTACAAAACAGTACAAAAATTTTCAATTTGCTATAAATGAGGTCGAAAAACGTTACATCACTTAAAATCCCATCACCAAATTCAATAACTTGGGGGATTTTTAATTTTTCATTCATAACATGGAAGAAAAATGCGGAAGTTATATATTTTTTTATGCAGGAATGAGGGGTCAATAGAAAATGCCCGAAAAAGCGTCCCTCCCCCCACCCCAATAGAAGAAGAGAGACAAAATCAAGGTTTAAGGTTTTAGAGATGCCAACACACTCTGCGTTTGAAAGAGGGGAAGTCATAGACAGGAGGAAAGATGGAGTGAGGAAGATTATTCCAAAGTTGACCGGTTCAGTAGATGAAAGATGGAAAATACCAATTAACTCTTGCGTTAGATAGTTGGACAGAAAAGGAATGAGAAAGTGTAGAATGTCTGGTGCTACGTGCTCTCCTGAAAGGAGGAGGCATGCATTAGAGAGTCCAGAAGAACAATGTCCGTTATAATAGCGATAGTAAAGAGAGAGTGAGGCAACATTGCGACGAAGAGAGAGATTGAAGACAAGCAGTAAGAGGCGGGGAAGCCTTTGATTCCACCCGGTCAAGTACGGCTATGTGGGTTGAGCCACAACACACATGAGAAACATACTCCCTACAGGGGCGAACAAGACCCATGTACAGAGAACGCAACTGAGTGGGGGTGAAGAAACCACGGAACCGGTACAGCACACCTAACTTCTTAGAAGCTGTTTTAGAAAGAGCGTATATTTGATCTTTCCAGGAAAGATCACGAGAAAAGAAAACGCCAAGAATGTTAAGAGAAGAGGAAGGATTGAGTTGTGTGTTGTTGAAAGTAAGGGGATAGTTGTGTGGGAGATTGTAACGAGTAGACAGATGGATGAACTGAGTTTTTGAGGCAGTGAAAGCCACATGGTTTTCTCTGCCCCAATCGAATATAGCAGAAAGATCAGAAGCCAGGTGTCTTATAGCCTTCCTACGTGAATCATGAAGTGACTGCTGTGAGGGACGCTTTGGGAAGCGGGTGGAGAAGTGAAGAGTGGAATTATCGGCATAGGAGTGAATAGGACGGGAAGTGCGAATTAAAAGATCATTAATAAATAAAAAGAAAAGAGTGGGTGACAGTACGTAACCCTGAGGAAAACCACTATTAATAGCTTTAGGAGAAGAACAGTGGTCATCTACAACCACAGCTATAGATCGACCACAAAGGAAATTAGAGATGAAGGCACAGATAGAAGGATAGAAAACGAAGGATGGCAATTTGAAAATTAAAGATTTGTGCCAGACTCTATCAAAAACTTTTAATATGTCTAGCGCAGTAGCAAAACATTTCACCGAAATCCCGAAAGAAGGATCTACAGATCTACAGAAGCTAAGGCTAACAAAGACCCTAAGATCCACTCTATGGTTAGCCCGAGAGAAAGGAAAGAGTAGGGGGTTAAAAGAGGAGAATAAGGGGTTAAGTAAGTAGCAAAACCTATCATTCGTGGGTTAACATTCATTCAGAAAAAGAGAAAGAAAGACTCATCATCATCATCTGCCGGCCACTGCCGACAAGTCGGAAAAATAGTCGAAGAGAATAGGAAAGTGGTGAAAGATGAAAAGAAGTAAAATAAGAACGCTTACAAACCATACAAACACAGTCTTAACTCAAACACTGTCATACCATGCAAACTACGGACATGCTAGTAAAGAGAGGATAAGAAAAGAAAAAAAAAGTAGGAAGAGTATAACAAAAAGTGGGTTAGTTTACGCTACGAGCTACATCTAAGTTCGTGTTAGTCTAATTTTTTTTTTAATAATTTTATTGCTGGCATATCACACGCTGGCATGTCACAAGCTGGCATGTCACAAGTAAGTCCCGCAGCTAAAGAACTCGTGTCACTAGGTGATGTCAGTGTGTATGGTTATTGGGTTTAGTTTGAGGGTTGGTACCACTCGCCGACTTTTCTCTTTGCGTCTTTGATAATTTCGTTCGTAATATTGCCTTTGGTCATGTTGAGAGACACTGACTGAGTCGCATTGTGGTGGTATGGCGCTGGGATCCGCTAATGTAAACACCTCCAAGTCGCGGTTAGCTCCATGCCACGGTCACGGATAACTGCATGATGGTAACAATTAGTAGGTCATGTTAACTCAATTGACGAAAGGACCCTCTAGGATTGGCTTGGTGGAGGAGCGAGTTGCTCTCTTGCGCTCTCCGCCACACATGACCGCTTAGTGGAGGAGTTAGTTGCTCTCTCGCGCTTTCCGCTGCATATAGTCATGTACACCCGGCTCATCTGGTATAATATGCAGTCTAATTTCTTCATTTCTACCATATCTCAAGAGTTGAAATTTCTCGGTGTTAAATACTATATTGCTGTCTTCTGACCCTTTGTTAGTGTCCCTCTTTGCTGTCCTCTCTTCACACGGGGCTCAAGCAGGTGGTCTCGCCTCTAAACCTGTCTTGGTGGAGGAACGAGTTGCTCTCTTGCGCTCTCCGACACACATGACCGTCTGGTGGAGGAAGGAACTGCTCTCTTGCAACGCGTTTGACAGTCAATTTTGAACCTTAAACAAATGAGACTGAACAGATGAAAATGAATGTATTCTTTTAACTACCGGATGAAAAAAGGACGTAGTAGATCTTATATATATATATATATATATATATATATATATATATATATATATATATAATATATTATATATCAAAGCATTTCATAATTCTTTATTGTTGGATAGATCGCAATCTTCTACGTTTTTAAATGTTTTTAAGAATACGCTGAATTACATGCAGTGTGAATAAAAATGTGATTAGGTCTTGAAAACGTTTGTCTGGCGTTTGTCTGGTCAGAAATGCCTTTCAGTCATTGGTCGGCCTTGGGCTTAAGAAGGTGTTTTTGTGTGTTACGATGTAGTTGTAAATTTTGAATAGTATTACGTCTCTGTCCGACTTAAAATGTTAACGTTACTCCCCCACCCTCTCGCATTACCCCGCTTATCTAAAAGCGTATCGGCATAAATAAAAGTTAGTAAAGTGTAATTAGTGTATAATCAATCCCCCGGTCTCCTTTGCATTGTTCGAATCATAATGACGTCTCAAACTCGGCCACGTGCTACCCGTATTTATCAAGCACAGCGAAACGAGAGTAAAGAGAACGATAAATGAAAGATAGAGAGAAAATGAATAGAAAGTAGAGTAAATAATGAAATATAATAATGAAGGAATGGGCCCTTAAATAAATTAAACACAACATTTTGGTGGCTACGCGGTGTTCCTTTATATAAGTATAAGGGCTTTCCCACGTCGCCTTATATTTCGGTCAAAATTGTTGCTACCTGTATTGTACCATTATTATATATTCTTGTCGATTATTTAAATAGCAAGATGCATTGGGTTATCCCATTTGCAAGCAAATTTCGATGCTCATTCTTTAACAATCATTGTAACTGTTTTTCAATATGGCGCCCATCATTTTCAAAATTTCTTCTCATAGTGAGCATTTTCGTAATTTTCGCGGTCAAAAAATTTTTTTTTCTCTTTTCGTTGGAGTCTAGATTTCCAAACCACTTTGACTGAAAATTTACCCGAGTCGTCTTGTCGAAGCCGTAATAATGTGGAGTCAAAATTAGAGTCGGAATTCGAGAGTTGTTTGTTTCCTTTTCATGTTGATTTTTATACGGTAAGGTTTAATATATATATATATATATACACACATATATTTTAACTGCAAACAACACACAGTATAATTAATGTAAAGAACGACGCTTGTGTAGAAGAGCGTTCCGCACAAGATGAGGAGGGAGAACGAACAAATGAAAAATGAGGTACCACCCAGGAATTGGTTTCTGCTCGTATGTAGGAGAATTACGACTTCTGATTGCTCGAGGTCCATGGTGTAGTGGATAACATATCTGACCGGCAATCGGATGATCCCGGGTTCGATTCCCGGGTGGTACCTCATTTTTCATTTGTTCGTTCTCCCTCCTCATCTTGTGCGGAACGCTCTTCTACACAAGCGTCGTTCTTTACATTAATTATACTGTGTTGTTTGCAGTTAAAATGTATATATGTACGGCATGCGGAGGTGCCCCCTCAGGGCATTGGTTTCTGCTCGTATGTAGGAGAATTACGACTTCTGATTGATCGAGGCCCATGGTGTAGTGGATAGCATAACTGACCGGCAATCATATGATCCCGGGTTCGATTCGCGGGTGGTACCTCATTTTTCATTTGTTCGTTCTCCCTCCTCATCTTGTGCGGAACGCTCTTCTACAGAAGCGTCGTTCTTTACATTAATTATACTGTGTTGTTTGCAGTTAAAATGTATATATCTACGGCATGCGAAGGTGCCCCCTCAGGGCATTGGTTTCTGCTCGTATGTAGGAGAATTACGACTTCTGATTGATCGAGGCCCATGGTGTAGTGGATAGCATATCTGACCGGCAATTGGATGATCCCTGGTTCGATTCGCGGGTGGTACCTCATTTTTCATTTGTTCGTTCTCCCCCCTCATCTTGTGCGGAACGCTCTTCTACACAAGCGTCGGTCTTTACATATATATATATATATATATATATATATATATATATATAGTAGAGCATTCTAAGAGATTCAACAAATAAGTAGCAAAATTTTCCAGAATCTATTCGAGTAAGATTATTTTTTGACAGGATGTAAATACTGAATTTACAGGCGTCTCTTTGTAGTTTTAGTTCGCTTTATAATTTTAAGTTAATTTAAAGGTTTAAAGTTGAAAAATAATTGTTAAAGACACTAATTTATACTGGGTCAAATTCAGTGTGTCAGATATCCCCATTCGTGGAGAGACGAGAAAAGCTTTGCTTTTTGATCTTGTATTCGACAGGGAAAGAGAGAGAGAGAGAGAGAGAGAGAGAGAGAGAGAGAGAGAGAGAGAGAGAGAGAGAGTTGAGGTTGGAATGTGAAACGTTTTCTGGTGCATAATGCTCGCCTGTACCTTCTCATGTGTCGGGAAAGGAAGGGTTTTCGTGATATTAGAAGATATATTCGAAACAATTCGCGTATGTTTGAGAGAAACGTTAAACTACGTTTTATTGTGCCTTGAAACATAAAAGTGGAAGATATTTAATTACCCATGAAGGCTGCCGCTGTAAAATTTCCGCGATACAATAGATAAATTAAAAAAAAACAAAGACGTGTGATGCAGTGTGTCAATAAACACCGCAGTTCACGATCTCGAGCGAATGGAAACAAGATTGACCCGACGTTGTGTAATATAATTTAAAAATGCGTTCCTTATCTTGAATCCTGGAAGCCAGAGAAGCGGCAATAAAGAATTACATATATAACACACACACACACACACACACACACATATATATATATATATATATATATATATATATATATATATATATATATATATATATATGAGAAAAGTTCAGAATAGAAGGGCGTTTATAGTCCCGTAATTATTATTTTTTTGCAGAAAGACAAGAAAAAGTATGATTAGCAGAGATATATTTGGTACAATTCGCGTATATTTGAGAGATACACTAAACGAGGAATCAATTGCTGATGAAGTTTTAATCTTTATGATCTCGAAATAAACTCCTGCGGAAAGAAGTTTATTTATTGGAATTTTAACTCGAAATTATCTATCGCTTCCGCCAAACTCCGCAATTTTCAGAACGATGTTTAATATAATTATATATATACAGTATATATATATATATATATATATATATATATATTTATACAGGGTGGGCGGAAAGTAGCTCCCTAATTTAAATTACATATAAATTATGTATAAATTGTGATTGTATTGTTATATTGTTATGGTGTGTTCTCTAAAGTGGTACAATTGTAACGGTAATCTTTTTTTCTCTAAAGTGTTCTCTTTGTGTTCTCTAAAGTGGTACAATTGTAACGTTCATTTTTTTTTACATTTCAGATTGAAGGGTAACATGGCTGAACGTTTAACACTGTAGGAGCGTGCCCAGTTGGCGGCACGGTACGAAGTTTGGCAATCTGTCGTTCGAGTTCAAAGATGGTTGGTCTGTGGCAGATGTTCGAAGATGTGGCCGCCCTTCGACATCCAGGGCCCAGGAGACGGTGCAGGTAATTCAGGAAATGTTCGCACGGAGTCCACGAAAGTCAACTCGCCAGGCAGCTCGGGAAAGTGGACTCTCCCGCTACTCAGTGCGAACTGTGCTGAAGAAGGAGCTGAACTGTCGTGCGTGGAAGCCGCATTACTGCCAATCTCTCTCGGACGAGGACTGCGACATTCGCATGGAGTTCTGGGAAATCATGCTGGCTTGGCATGAAGACTGGCCCCATCTCTTCCGCAACATCCTCTGGAGCGACGAGGCTGTGTTCCACGTCGGAGGCTTTGTCAACCGCCACAATTGCCACTACTGGGCAGGAGAGGATCCCATGGTTACCGCTGAAAAACGGCAGAATCGGTTCAGTGTAACGGTGTGGTGTGGTATGACCTCAGATCAGGTTGTGGGCCCGTTCCTTCTGCGCAACACCATGAATGCTGAGCGGTACCTTGCTATGTTGCGAAAGGAGGTCTGGCCGGTTGTCAGCACATGGGAGAACATCGACGATCTGATATTTATGCAAGATGGCGCCCCTCCGCACTTCGTTCTTGTTGTCCGTGAGTGGCTGGATGCCCACTTCCCTGGGCGTTGGATGGGTCGTCGTGGTCCACATCAATGGCCAGCCAGGAGCCCCGACTTGACACCGTGCGACTTCTTTCTTTGGGGGTGGGTAAAGGAAGAAGTCTACCGCACCAAACCGAGGACATTGGAAGAACTGGAGGACCGAATTCGGGAAGTCATGTCCTCTATCCCGCCGGAGTTCCTGCTAAAGTCAGTGGACGCCATTCCTGGGCGGCTCCAGAAGCTGGTGGAAAGAGTTGGAGCCCACATTGAATTTTAGAGAAAACCTACCATGTATGCCTACCTTTTCATATTATTTCTTCTGAAATAAATGGATAATATACGTATTTTTTTACCAATCCAAAATAGGGAGCTACTTTCCGCCCACCCTAGTATATATATACATATAAATATATATATATAGAGAAAGAGTGAGAGAGTATATATCTATATATATATATTATTTTCCATAAATATTTATGTCCTTCTATTGTTCAGCTAATTACATCGTTTAATTAGATGTTTGCTTATATCACTTTCACCTTTCTTCATTTATCTCCTTTATATAGGCACGCCTTTGCTTTCTCTCCGAATTGTTCATTCTGGTGAAGATCAAGCTTTACACTCCATCTTAGACCTAGTTTTAAACGGGGATATATATATATATATATATATATATATATATGAGAGAGAAACGTGGAAAAATGTTTACACGAATTTTTAGATGAACTTTTTTCCGGAAATGTACATATATAGGCTCGCCTTTGCTTTCCGTCCGAATTGTTCAATCTGACGAAGGTCAAGCTTTATACTCCACCTTAGACCTACTTTTAGACGGGGACGTATGTATATATATATATATATGTGTGTGTATAAGAGAGAGGGAGAGAGAGAGATCCCTGCTATGGCGCTCTGTGTACCCCTACCAACCGTGGAAAGATGTTTACACGAATTTTTAGATGAACCTTTTTCCGGAATTGTACATATATATAGGCACGCCTTTAATTTCCGCCCGAATTGTTCATTCTGGTGAAGATCAAGCTTTACACTCCGTATTAGACCTACAGTTTAACGTGGATCATTAGGTCACCCTAGCTAGCAACCTCGGAAGGACGCGCCGCCGCCGGGTTTCGAGCCCGCCTACACTCCACCTTAGATCTACAGTTTAACGCGGTCGCCGGAGCCCGTCTCATATAATCGTAATATTTAATGGGCGTATAGTCGGGGGTGTACGTGCCAAACGAAGTATACACTGTGCCAACTGGCTGATGATGCCTGGAGGCACTGGCTGATTAAGCCGACTGGCTGATTAGGGGCCCTATAAGGCAACGGCCGCTCGGCTGAAGTCCTAATATGCGCTTGGCTCCTGTCAAGCGAACACCTCTCCTCTCTCTCTCCTCTCTCTTAGGTTAGGCATAACCCTTTGGGGGATGAGTCCTTCCCACCTTATCCCCCAAAGAGGTCTCCCCCAGCAGGGGTTCATTGTAACTTGGGGGATAACTCTGCCTCCAAGTTGCATAACCCCTTTTTGCTATTGCAGCAACCCCCTCCCCAATTTAGGGGGTGTCTTGCAACAAGGGGGAAGGGGGTTTAGCACTATGGGTGCCTTGCAACAAAGGAGGGGTTGGCACTCTTGCAACATTTGCAATTGCATTGCACTCGTCTATTTTGCGCCCAAACTACTGACACGTATGAGTATAATAAAATATTTCACTTCCCAGCTTCATTTCTGTACGCATTTTTCAACTTTGGGGTATACATACAGTATATACATATAAAGGTTTATTAATATTCCTGCAAATTTTAGTCTAAAAGGAAAACTTTTATTTAAATATGTACCTAAGTTTCCCCTTTCCCCTATCGATGAATTAAGTTTCAAGTTTCAATTTTGTTTTATATTTCATTACATGACCTGCATCTATTTTTTTTAATTTAATTTTTGTTTCGCTAACATCTTTATTAATATTATTATTAATATAAATAATTATAGGCAACATTGAAATATATTTTTGTGACTAATATATATATATATATATATATATATATATATATATATCAGTGGCGCGCAGTCAGGGTAAGCGGAGCATGCGCCGCCTACCCAGTTAAAGGTCAAATTACAAAAAGTCAGTATATTACTAAAGTAATCGAAAACTAATATAAAGTTATGATGCTTGTATAATATATATATATATATATATTTTTTTTCCAGCTGCTACTTACCCTGTGGACACACCCACTGGTCACTGATATATATATATATATGAGTTAGAAGAGAGGTTTTATTGGCTTACATTACGGTTTCTCGTTTTCAGGAGTTTTCATTATCCCGGTTTTTCGGGGCAAAATCGGCTATCGTCCCAGGATCCCGGAATTTCCCGGTTTATAAAAAATAATGATAATAAAGTCTTAAAATGTTTAAGCATTAGATAAATCTAGATTAGTTAGTTAATATTAAATATAAAAAATAAATATTTTAACAGAATAATGATAAATATAATAAAGGATAGAGCCTAGGCCGAGTTTCAAACACTGTAGAAACATAAATACTGTACGATATATAGCTTAGACGGTTCTGCCAGACAATGCTAATTTTCAGCTTTGTACTTCAACAAAAATAAATTATATTATAGTATAATTTATACGAACACAACACGTTTGATATACTTCTAACTAATTTTTAGTAAAAAAATATCAACAGCAAAAGGTGTGCAACTGAATTGAAAATAATAACCGAAATTAAAACCCACTGAAAAACAAAATGTTCGATTCTGGGGAATCAAATGACTGACTTTCAGTCCGAGTCATATTACACATGCATGACATTATACAGGACATATTATAAGCCCTATTCGAGTTGTACAACGCAACGTGATTCGTGCTATTATAAATT
This sequence comes from Bathynomus jamesi, assembly GCA_023014485.1. Taxonomy (NCBI): domain Eukaryota; kingdom Metazoa; phylum Arthropoda; class Malacostraca; order Isopoda; family Cirolanidae; genus Bathynomus; species Bathynomus jamesi. The sequence goes on along the minus strand of JAJOZX010000645.1, from coordinate 1,132,344 downwards.
TGTCATCATAGTCTTTATGTTTGTATTTTCTAGATACAGTAGTAAATTAATGTAAAACTCTTTGAGATAATGTTTTTACAATACTTTGTAAAACCCGCGAAATCCCGGGATTTGCTGCGCTTGTCCCGGGATTTAAGGTTATCATTTTCCGGCCGGGATCCCGGTTGAGAAACTCTAGTTTACACAAAGCACCGCTCTACCCATACACCAACAATAGAAGCACTAATGCTCCGTTATCATAATGCAGTGTACAGTCTTATTCATATCCATTTTCGTGCCTGTCTTTAGTAACATTGCACACACTCTTATTTTTATAGGTCCCGGTGCATGACTCTTCAGAAGCAAATGCACCACAATTTTGTGCTTCCTTCCTGAGGCATATATATATATATATATATATATATATACACATCGCAAAATGTTAGAGTGCAATTTGAATGCAATGTTGATCAATTGTTGCAAATGGGGTGGGGAATTGGCACCTGGGGGGTTGGCACCTATAGGGGAGAGGGTTGGCACCCATGGGGGAGAGGGTTGGTACCCATTGAGTAGGGGTGTGCAAGCAAGGGGGAGGGTGTTTAGCCTCCAAGCTGCATGAAGGGGAGAGGAGGTTGATCCGAAAGAATGACCTCCCCCCAAAAGCCAAAAGGGGTAGCCTAACCTGAACAAGGAAGGTAGCCTAAGAGAGAGAGGAGAGAGGACGAGAGAAGATCTTTTCGCTGGCATATTTCAACGCATACTGACGCTCTTGACCTCAGCAGTTGGCTTAGAAGTCTTAATCAGCCAGCTGGGTTATTCTGGCTTAGAAGTCTTAATAATCAGCCAATTGACTTAATCTAGCTTAGAAGGCTTAATCAGGAGTTTATATAGAGGGTGTTCCATAAGTCCGGCATCATAGGAAAAATAATAAAAAAAGGCAAAACAAAAGCTTTTATTTACAGAACGTGCTCAGTATGTCCACCGTTGTTTTCAATACACAAATTCAGACATGATACCCAGTCAGCAAGCACACGGTGAATGGTGTCAGGAGTAATGGTGTTACATGCCCCAATAATGCGCTGCCGCAAATGTTCAACACTCCTAATTTTCTCTGCGTATACCAGCGCTTTCAAGTGGCCCCAGAGATAAAAATTTAGTGGCGTGAGATCCGGGCTTCTAGCTGGCCATTCCACAGGCCCTCGACGTCCTATCCAATGACCAGGGAATTGTTGGTACAGGTATTCCCTTACTTGGGTTCTGTAATGTGCAGGAGCGTCGTCTTGCTGGAACCATGTTGGAAAATTTCCTTCTTCGTCCAAGACATTGGGAAATGCTTCTTCCTTGAGCATACGTAGGTAGGTGCCTCCAATGACATGTTCATCGAAAGAGGGGGCCTATGATGCTATCCTTCCAAATGCCACACCATACCATCACCCGAGATGCACCTTGTTCCTTTGAAGAGGTATACCAGTGAGGGTTGTTTTGAGACCAGTAGCGGGTGTTCTGTCGATTTACCTCACCATTTCCATAAAAAACAGCCTCGTCACTGAACAGAATGGTGGAAGGGAAATTGGCATCCCGAGCATATTGTTCCGTAGCCCATTCACAAAATTCCATCCACCAGTCGGGATCATCTTCGCTTAATTTCTGTAGGATCTGAAGTTTATATGGATGCCATTTGTGAGCCTGAAGAATGCGATGGATGCTACTTTTCGACACTCCTGTCTCGGCGGACAATCGCCGAAGAGACTTATTGGGACTTCTGTTAAAATGAGCCAGGATAGCAGTCGCTGCATCAGAGTCAGTGGACCTCCTTGAAGGTCCACTGCGTGGTTTATCTTCTATGGATCCTGTTTCCTTAAACTTTGCAACAAGTCTGCTAACACAACTCTGTGTTATTGGCTCGCGGTCTGGATGCAGTCTGTTAAATTCAGCAGCGGCCTCTCTTTGACTCCGATTTCCTATGAGTAGAATTATCTGGATTCGTTCTTCCTTGCTCACAGAAATTATGGCCTGTAGAAAGAGAAAAATATGAATTATAGTTTGTAGAAATAGAAAAATATGAATTTCTCCTTTGATGCCGGACTTATGGGACACCCTATATATATATATATATATATATATATATACTTTTGTTGAGTTTGAACGACGGTTCAGGAACGACCTGCGGTCGACCCCTCTGCAGCATCCCGCCTCATTTGCGGGATTTGGTGAAGGAGTGAATTGCTGGCTGATCTCCTCCTGCCCTCGTAGCCAGCCACGCATGGCTGGTCAGGGACTTTGCACAAGAATCTGTCCAGCTGGGTCTTGAAGTTATTCAGGTCGGTGTGCTGGAGATTCCTCACTTCTTTTGGTAGGACATTGAAAAGCTTTGGGCCTCGTATTCTGAGGGTATTTTCCAACCTCGTTTTCATGGCCCCTTGTCCCACCGCAGCTGGGACCGTACAAAATCTGCCTCTTCTCTCATTCCAGTTTGTTTCTATTTTATTTCTGAGGTTAGGGACAGAGCCCTCAAGTATTTTCCATATGTATATTATTGTGTACCGCTCGCGCCTTCTTTCAAGAGAGTAGAGTTCCAGGGATTGTAGTCGAGACCAGTAGTCTTCACCCTCCATTTCCTCTATCTTAGACGTAAAAGTCCTTTGTATAGCTTCAATGTTCGCAATGTCTCTTTTTCTGTGTGGGCTTGTGAGTACTGAGCAATACTCAATTATTGGTAGGACTAGACTCTTCCATAATTTGAGCATGATGTTTGCTTTTCTGCTGCGGAAGCTCCTCCAGATGATTCCCATTATTTTTCTAGCCGTTGTGATTTTGATTTTAATTAAAGTGCTTTCTGAATTCTGCATCCGACGACATTATTACTCCTAGATCCCTGACTTGTGGATTTGGTGTTATCTGTTTGGCTTGCCGAGTTTTGTACCCTTTTTTCTGTAGCTCTTTGTTATTACCATATCTTAGAAGTTGGAATTTTTCTTCGTTGAACTTCATATTGTTGTCTTCTGCCCACTGGAATAATGTTTCAACGTCGTTTTGTAATTTTCTTATGTCATCTTCGTTCAATATTTCCTTACATATCTTTGTGTCATCTGCGAAGCATGATACAATACTGTCCTTAATATGTGCATCAATATCTGAAATCATTATTATGAACAGCAAGGGAGCTAATACTGTCCCTTCTGGGAAGAGTTCACGACTTCCGAGACTTCAGATTTAACTCCGTTTACCACCACTCTTTGCGTTCATTGCGTCAAGAAATTAAAGATCCACCCTCCTAGCTTTCCAGTAATTCCTGTATTCTTAAGTTTGTGTGCTATGATTCCATGGTCAGATTTAACGAAGGCTTTAGCAAAGTCCGTATATATTAAATCAATGTTTTGTCCTCGACACAATTTGTCTAATATTTTCTCCTGGTGGTCTAGTAGCTGTGACAGGCATGATCTTCCCGCCCTGAAGCCATGTTGATTTGGGTTGTACAAGTCTTTTTCTTGTAGGTGGTAGGTAGTTTTGCCTCTAACGATGCGTTGAAAACACTTTATAACGTGTGAGGTGAGAGACACTGGCCGATAATTTTTGGGCATTGCTCTGTTACCACCTTTAAATAGGGGGCAATGTTCGCGTTCTTTAAGGGTAGTGGAATTTGTCCTGTGTCGAGTGACTTTTTCCATAGTAAGTATAGCGGTTTTGCAATACTATGAATTGTTTGGCATCTGTGATAAGGCCGTAATCACATCTCCTTCCGTGAACTCGAAGTCCATTAATAGGTTTGTGCTGGAATTTGTTCTTGGTTGATCTGTATCAATGTCGAAAAACTCCTCTGGGTTTTCCACTTCCATCTCGGACTTAGGGGTGCTAAACACAGAGTTAAATTGTTCCCTAAGCATTTCACTTATTTCTTTCGGGTCATTTGTGTATTCGGCCTCCCCGTCTTTCAACGGTCCAATACTCTATTTACACTGCATTTTCCTTTTCGCAAACGTGTAGAAGTATTTTGGGTTATTTTTTGTTTTCTGCTACCTTGTTTTCCTCCTCGTTTGTCTTATGTATGAATGTTTGCTTTAGGTCCATTTCTATTTCGCAAAGTTTCCTTTCTAGTTTGAGTCTCTTTACATCAGTTCTGCACCTATGGAGATGTTTTACGTTTTGTCTTCGTTGCCTGAATAGAGTCCTGAGTTTCCTCTCGAGCTTGCTACGTTTTCTTTCCTGTCTCTCTGGAATATGTTTTAGTATTATAGGTTTGGTTTCCGTCTCTATTATACACAGTATTTCTTGTGGAGTCTTCTCGTGAAGTAGCATTTCCCAGTTTACCTCCTTTAAATCTTTATTTACGTTTTCCCAATTTACTTTCTTTGAATTTATGTTTAAGCCTTCAAATATTCCATTTGCCTCTCTAGGATGCGTTTTCGGACCTCTGGGTGCTAACTTCAATTATATATCGATGAGGTTATGGTCGGAGAACTCTGTGTGCGTTAATTCTTTATTTTTTATTATCTCGTTGTTATTTGTCTAGATTAAATCCAAAACGTTCTCCTTTCTCGTGTCTTCACCGATTTCCTGGGTAAGGGCGTAATGTTGCATAATATCTAATAGCATTGTTGCTTGGGTTGTATCATCTTTAGTATTGTTGCCATGAAACTTCTCAACATATATAACTTCGTCATTTTCTTCCATGATATGAATGGGAAATTAAAATATCCGAAAATTAGAATATTTGTTGCTGGAGTTTCAAGTAATTTTAATGTTTTCTATTTCATTTGTAGCAAATTGGAATTCACTTTTTGTGGTGTTTGGTCGTCTGTAGCTGTTCATAATGGTTAGGTTCAGTTCTTTTACTTCTAATATAATAACTTCAGCTGTGCTGTTTGATTTCTTTACCCTCACTTCACATGTGTATGTGTTTTTCACGTAGATACAACACCCTCCTCCTCGTCTAGCCACTCTATCTGCTCTGTATATGTTGTAGTCCAGCAATGCTATTTCAGTATTCTGTGGTTGTTGTATTATTGGTGGGTGGTGTTGAATAGGAGGGTGATGTGCGCAATGTTGTGGTGCATATGTTTGCGGCGTTCTGTCTCTCCTTGTTTGAAGGGCAAGCTGAGCTTTTATTATCCTCATTTCTTCTAAAAAATATGTTTCATTACTCTTGTTATTACTTCTCTGTCGAATATGATCTGTCTTTCCCCTTCTCTTCTTTGCTTACCCTTTATGTGAAAATGCGGGCACTCTATGTTCAGGCATTTTTTTCTCAGTAACTGAGTGTCTGCACATATGAGGGTGAAAAAAGTTGCAGTTTGGTCCGTACCTGCACTTCCCATTCCTCATCATATAGAAGCATTTTGTAGGGTGATGCAGTTTGAGCCATATTTGCACGCACCTATTTTATAATATTCGCATGTGGCCCGTCGTTTAAATTCCTTGAGTCTTATGTGATTCGATTTCCTTCTTCTGCTCCGCCACCACTTCTTCCCTACTCAGTGGGGTTGTTTTCTTCGGCGTGTATTTCGTATCTCCCTCTTCTGCCGTGGGTACCTCTTTATCTGAGGCTTATCTGAAACCGTTTCATCTTCGACAGAATGTTTGAAATCGTCGGGTTCCACAAGCTGAAGCCTATATTAGACGCTCGTGTTACGGATATGATTTATTTTTACACGGTTCTTGAATACGCATTTATCGAGAATGGTCTAGAGCTGGATGCATATTTAAAAGGTTTAGACTCTACGAAATATCTTGAACTTTGGTACAAAGGACTTGAGCGGTACAGGGCAGAGCTTGCCTACACTGTTCACCCTGAAGAGCTGTATCTCTATATAATGAGTAGCTGTCGTTACGACTTAGAAGATTATTTCAATTGTTGCTATGCAGAGTGAAGAAGAGTTCACGATTGAAAAGCTCGGGACGGTAAGAAGAAACCCTCGATTGGAAAGGAGTGTTTATAAACTTGTATTTAATAATGATGAGGTTAACGATAACCTCTTTGTGCGTGCTTTTGATTGTATCCTAGCCGAGTTTAAAGATAATTTGCGAACCGAATGTAAAGGGGGCACAAAGATAGTATTGAACGGTATGAAAGCCATTTATATCGAGTTTAAGTATCCGTATAACTTGAGCGGTGAAGTAATGCTTGGACGGTTTTACTGTTAGTGCAAAGCAATAACGATGTGAATGTAGACTGGATTACGTGTGAGTTTAGCGTTTTGCGCCGTAGAACATAAAGTATTTTGATGTATATTTATTTTCAATATATTTAATTATTTTATTGTGTATATATATATATATATATATATATATATATATATATATATATATATATATTTCCTGTACTAATATGCAACTGATTATACTTCTTCATTTTTTATATTATTATTTTCAATATATTTAATTATTTAATATAACTGTGTATATATATATATATTTTCCTGTACTAATATATTGATGGTTATACTACATCGTTTTGTATAGTTTTTATTATATATTCCTCGTTCGTATTTCTTATGCTATTATTATTTTTTATCATATATATTCCTTTGTATATTTATTTTGATTATTTATTCCTCGTTCGTATTTCTTATGCTATTATTATTTTTTATCATATATATTCCATTGTATATTTATTTTCTATATATTTCGTGAAATTGAATCCATTAATTCGTTTAAATAAACAGAATGATGTAATGGTGTTTTATTTAACTCTTTTGGTTGTACACGACATTTAATTATATCAAATGGCTGCCTTCTAAAACGGCTGACGGACTTCTAAGGCAACTGTCAAAAATATCTGGATAGCTCAATCTGGCAACCCTAATAATGTACACCTGAACAAGCCATTTACGCCTTGTAAGTCAACTGGCTGTTTAAGCCAGAATATATGCTTTAATTAAATAAATAAACGCAATCTGGCAACTCAATAATGTACACCTGAACAAGCTATTTACGCCTTCTAAGTCAACTGGCGAGAATATATATTTTAATTAAATAAATAGCGCAATCTGTCAGCTCAGCCAGATAAGCCAACTGGCTGATTAGGAATATATAAAGACAACGGCCGCTCGGCTGAAGTCTTAATATGCGCTTGGCTCCTGCCAAGCGAACACCTCTCTTCCTCTCTCGCCTTCTCCTCTCTTTCTTTTGGGGGATAACTCCGCCTCCAAGTTGCATTACCCCTTGTTGCTCTTGCAACATTCCCCATCCCTCTTTGTTGCATAACATCTTGCAACATTCACCCTCCGCTTGTTGAATAACCTTAAGCAACATTGATCAACGTTTGCAATTGCATTGCACTCTCCTTTTGCGCCCATGCTACTAATATCTAACCTATAACGGGAACTCGGCGGAACAGTTCAAAATTTCCACCCTGCGCCTCCTGGTACTGGAAAAGTGCAATTTTCACAAGTGATTTTTCCCCATTTTCAGTTTATAATTATGACACTAAAATGTTAAAAATCTCTGGCGGCATCACGATGATTCATCACAAATACTAAATTCAGAACGTATCCACATGCGCATTAGAATAATTTGTGAATAACTTGTCCCGTGCCAGCAAACGCAGGGTGGGCATTTTGAGCTCTTTCATTAAGTCACCGATTAGGGGTTAGATATTTACTAAAAGAATACTTTTATTTCACTAATCGACACCGCCATTTATGTCTAATAACCGACTTTAAGTTAAAGTTTCACCTTCAAATACTCTTAACACGAGATACAATAAAGTTTATAAAGTCCTCTCGCTCAATAAAGAATATACTGTAGGTCAAACGGAAAAAACTTTAGATATCAGTCTAAAACACGATAAATATGCTTGCAGAACTGCGAATGATTCTAATGCATTGTTTAACCATATGATACATATAATCATAGTATTAAACTGGAACGTTCTACAATTCTATTAAAAAAATAGACTTAACTGAAAGGAACAGTCTACAATGTACAGTACATTCGTATATTTTGTAAATAATTTCAACAATGGTTCGGGACTTGTAAAATGGATCGTGTCTCGTTAAAATAACTTTTACACTTATTCACTAATTGTTAAATTTTGATAAACCCTCCTAACTATTTTGTTTACGATGTACAGCTGTTATATATTTATGGCTTCGTGCCTTTTCCCTTCATTCCCTGATGAAGTGTGATTATAAATACAGGGAGGACTTCGAATCACTGTGGGTGTCCATCATTTAATAATTTCACATGTTTAATTGTGAAATGAATCGAATATATATATATATATATAATATACATATATACTGTATATATATACACACGAAGTCTGTTCAAAGAGTACTTTTAGAACAAGGTCACGCTTGGAGTTGTGACTGTGCTAAACATGTCTCTGAATGTTGGGATAAGTTGACTGATAGGGTGTCACTTCATTGTGTAGCGTCAGTCCACTGTGGTGAGCTGATAAAGTTAAACGTGTTTTGTTTCGCAGCGTTTTCTTACGATATCGAAGGTGAAGGTGTTGTGCACCATGAATATGCTCGACAAGAATAAACAAACAACAAGGAATTTTATATTGAAATTTTGAGACGTCTACGTGAAGCAGTTCGGAGGTAACGGTCGCAGATGTGGAAGTCCGGAATCTGGATGCGTCATCACGATAATGCGCCATCTCACTCGTGGCAACTTGTCCAGCAAGTTTTGGCCAAAAACGACACCTCCGAAGTACAGCAGCCTCCATATTCGCGGGATTTGCCTCCATGCGACTTTTTTTTTGTTTCCGAAGCTCAAACGAACCCTGGAAGTACACCGATTCGATGACGTTGAGACAATTAAAAGAAATTCGACGGAGAAGCTTTTGGCCATTCGGAAAAGTGTTTTCGAAAAATGTTTGCAACAGTGGCAGGATTATTGGGCGAAGTGTGTGGTTTCAGAAGGCGCGTACTTTGAGGGAGATTAATCCCCAAACCCTGTAAGTATCCTACCTAATTCTGTCTATAATTGGATCAGTCCGGATATTTTTCAAAAAGATTTCGTATATATAAGTAGTATGCCCGCAAAATGGGAGACTGCAAATTGCAATGCAATATTAATCAATTTTTGCAAAGGGGAAGGGGAATTGGCACCTCAGGGGGGAGAGGTGGTTGGCACCCATGGAAAAGGGAGTATGTAAGCAAGGGGGAGGGTGTTTAGCCCCGAAGCTGCATGAAGGGGCGAGGGGGTTGGTCCGGGAGAATGACCTCCACCAAAAGGGTTACCCTGACCTAGGTAGGTAGCCTAAGAGAGAGAAAAGAGAGAGGAGAGATCTTTTCGCAGGCAGATCTCATCGTATACTGAAGTTCTTAGCAGCCTCAGTTGGTTTAGAAGTCTTAATCAGCCAGTTGGCTTAATCTGGCTGAAAAGGCGTAATTGGCTTGTTTAGAAAGGAGTATATATGTATATATATATATATATATATATATATATATATTAATGGAATAGATGCTCGCCCTACAAAGAAAAATGAATGAATTAAAAACACACACACACTTACACATACACACTTCGTATATAAACAGATGCATGTAAAGAAGAATTATTCTATCCCAACAGCAAAATATACAGTATGTACCTTCCTTAGAATAACTACCGCACAACCCTCAAAATACATCCTTAGACTGCCTCGTTATATACCACAACCACAATCATCAGCAATATACAAATTTATCTTTAAACTATAACAAAAGAACATTAATATAATTTTAAAACAAAATAGAAATTAAATTAGGCCTTGTTTTTTAAGGGAATATATATATATATATATATATATATATATATATATATATTCGAAACTGATTTATTAATGAGGATGTTTGTGCTGCTTCAAATGGGAATTTCAACTGAGATCTGTAAAATCTCATTAATTTTCATACTGAATATTTATTTACTTTTAATCTGGACAAAGGTTTTTCAGTTTATTTAGTATGTCATTATTATACACCTGTATTTTTAAATGCTGATACAATATATATATACAGGGTGAGTCAAAAGTAGCGCCCGATTTCTGTCAGTTGATTGTTTGTTTGCCATTTGTATTACAGTGTACAAGAAGGTAGAAATAAATGAATGACATGTTTATCTAACCATTTATTCGGGGGAAAATTATTACGGAACTGTACCAAGCTGTTTTACTTGCAATTTTCAAAGTGCCCTTCCTCGTGATCGATGCACAATTGCAATTGCAAAAAACAGAAATCGGGCGCTACTTTTGACTCACCCTGTATATATATATATATATATATATATATACATACCATATACTTTGAATAAAAACACAACTATGTCATTCTGTTTATTTAGTCGAATTATTTAACATGGGTTTACCCTCTAACGCCGACTGGGTCGAATACGTACCGTTTTAAATACACTCATTTAGACTTAACCCTACAAAAACGTTCGGCGTTAACGGGTTAATTTATATAGCATACGCTTATTCGAAATACATAGGAGATAAATATACGTTTAAAATAATAATAGTAGAAGCAATCTACATACACCAAAAATACATTCGTTACATTCTCTAATATAACGATGGTTATTTACAATTACGATGGGTTAATGGCATGGAAACAGACGATGTCAGTTGTGATCGAAAGAGATGATTCTTTCGAGTGTATATGTATATATATATATATATATATATGTATATATTGTGTGTATGTACTGTATAATATATATATATATTATTTTTTTTTTTAATTAATGTCAAGTAAATTTAAATATTAATCACGCAGTATTTAACAGCAAATCATATCTAGCACAATAAAGATCAGAATATATATATATATATATATATATATATATATATATAGTTTTTCCCCAATTAATGCCATATAAATTCAAATATTCACTTTGTGACCCTCTCAACGAATTCCTTTTTGACAGATTAGCGCAATATGCAAATCATGGCGACTTACTAAAGGGGAAAATTCGCCTCGCCTAAGCCTCGCATATGAAACATAAATATCGTTTCTCCTGATGTTATCTAAGTGCTGTTGGGTTCAGTACGAGTACATATATAAGTCAATAGCTTTGATATATATATATATATATATATATATAAACGCGAGGCGATTCTACAAATTTGTTTGGGCGAAGGAAGATATATATATATATATATATATATATATATATAATATATATACACTCACACACACACACACACACACACACACACACAGTAGAGAAAGCCAAGTTTTCATGTTTCAGAAGTACAAATACTAGCCACCTGTTTTTGTTTCGAATTCATCGCTCACAAACCATTCCTCCAGAAGGAGTCCGAATACCTGTCCGATAGAATCAAGTCTACCTTGGGGCAAACCAGACACCTGCTTCCCAATGTACATGTGTTTTTATTTTCAGAGCGAGGCACCTAAACTTCCCTACCTAACCCGATTCTCAATTTTATTTTCCAAGCAGCATTCTCTGCCGATAATAATAATAAAACAAATTTAAATACAGATAAAAATATATTTAAATTAATTATGTTGTCCGAAATATTTTGTCACTTACATAGTAATTTTTGCATGCTGCATGCTAATTCCGAAAAATAATATTCATTTTTCGCCATCACGTACAGATTTTTCACAAAAATCATATTTCATATTACATATGTAAGTAATTTTCATTAAATTTTTATATAAAACTACAGTTTATAAATGCTTTTAAATGCTGGTTTCAACAAGACATCAAAGAAATGGAGAAGAGATATCAGGGAAGGTGGGACATCAGCATGATGGTTGATTTCTGCTGGATGTTGAAACGAGAGACTCCAGAATTATTACATAAAAGAAAAGGAACAGCGCGTACATTCCAGACTAAAAGGCATAGATCTCACAAGAAAACTCAGGACAAATAAAGATGAATATGTAATTGACATTAATAGTCTTCTTTCTTTTTAAAGTTGTTTGCATTTAAGATTAGTATAACAGAGCGAAATAGGTACCTAATGCAAATTGAAATAAATATTATTTATTTACATTGTTTTTTTTCCCCTTCCAGTGTGCAAAAAATCCTTACGTGATAGAAAAAATCTACATTTATTGGGAAATCAGTGTAGTTGAATTAATAAATCAGTTATTAGCTAGAAAACAACTCTTACAAAGTTTTCAGTCGCAGGCCTGCGTAATAATATAACAAATTTAAATAGAGATAAAAAGTTATTTTAATTAATTATACGGAACAAATTAATATTTTTATTAAAATTCATTTTTGCATATATATATATATATATATATATATATATATATATATATACACATTTTAACTGCAAACAACATAGTATAATTAATGTAAAGAACGACGCTTGTGTTGAAGAGCGTTCCGCACAAGATGAGGAGGGAGAACGAACAAATAAAAAATGAGGTACCACCCGGGAATCGAACCGGGGATCATCCGATTGCCGATCAGATATGCTATCCACTACGCCATGGACCTCGATCAATCAGAAGTCGTAATTCTCTTACATAGGAGCAGAAACCAATGCCCTGAGGGGAAACCTTCGCATGCCGTACATTTGTACATTTTAACTGCAAACAACACAGTATAATTAATGTAAAGAACGACGTTTGTGTAGAAGAGCGTTCCGCACAAGATGAGGAGGGAGAACGAACAAATGAAAAATGAGGTACCACCCGGGAATCGAACCCGGGATCATCCGATTACCGGTCAGATATGCTATCCACTACACCATGGACCTCGATCAATCAGAAGTCGTAATTCTCCTACATAAAGAACGATGCTGTGTGTTGTTTGCAGTTAAAATGTATATATGTACGGCATGCGAAGGTGCCCCCTCAGGGCATTGGTTTCTGCTCGTATGTAGAAGAATTACGACTTCTGATTGATCGAGGTCCATGGTGTAGTGGATAGCATATCTGACAGGCAAACGGATGATCCCGGGTTCGATTCCCGGGTGGTACCTCATTTTTCATTTGTTCGTTCTCCCTCCTCATCTTATGCGGATCGCTTTTCTACACAAGCGTCGTTCTTTACATATATATATATATATATATGATGTTTTTTATTAATTTAAAAAAATCTGCGGAATGCTTTACATTTCAAGGGTGCAGTAGAACCTATTTATGGCAATTTTTGTTTTAGAATTCCAATAAGTACCCCATAATCAACTGTGACCATATAATAACGCTAGCCTATTAAGGGAGCAAAATACCTTAGATTTCAAATGCTTTTAATTAATGCAAAATTCTTGATTTTAAAGTAATTAAAAGTGCTTTTATGAGATAAACTTTTCATTAAACTAAAAATTAATCATATAAAAAATATCCTCTTTATATGGTACTCATATAATATGCTTATATGCTCCATGTTACAAAAGAAAAATATATTTTTATAATACAAAACAAAAAATCAAAACAAGAACGATTTCTGAGTAATAATATTGATTAGCGTGTATGAAAATCGACAAATCATTCAATACAAAGGCCAACATTGCAATTAGCACACTCCGTACGTACCACTGAAGAGCAGTTCATGCCAGCACAACGTCGTCTTTTTTGGTCTGCCGTTGGAATCACAAAATGATCTTGCCTAACAAATCTGATATTGTCTGACACTTGTGAATTTTTAGACTCTGCTGGCCTTCCTAAAACTCTTGGAGGATTTTTATATCGCACTAAGTTTGTACAATGATGTGGCGTCGGAATTCAAAATGTGTTCCATCGTTTCCTACATTTCTCTACAAAATCCAAGCATTGTGGACCGAAGCATCTATAAGCCATGTGAATATTGACCACCACCACTTCTTACCTCTAATCCCAATTCTTTGCTTAGCTATGTTTTCATCCATTCGGTCCGTCCCTCCCATATACTTATTATATTCTCCAATAACATAGGGTCTTGGAACTGGAGGAATGTTATTTTTTTCTGCTTGTGAGTAGCGACGCACATGTCTTATGGGAGTTGTTCCATGCCCATTTGATGCAACTGAAACTGTTGAATTATCAACCTAGCGTACAATTATAATTTTTTCATCTTAACTCTGAGCAGTCTCGAATAATCCTCGTCATTTCTTCATGACATTACCTGCAGTGATGGGACAATCTTTAGGAATACGATTTTCTCGGATTGTCCCAGTACCGGCATAATCGCGTTCTTTCAAATGACTGAGTAGACCAATACCAGTAAATAAATTGTCAAAATAAAGATGAAAAGGAAACTTCTGAAAATTTTGTGACAATTCATTAAGCATTATGGCTAACGGTGTTGCTGCTTTTCCAAAATTGGCTTCGTAAACTGCATTTGGCCCCATACGTGTATTGAGGCACCAGATTTTTTATCCAAATCGAATTGGTTTTCCCCTTATGAACTGCTTGCAACCATTTTGTCCGTAATATGCAACCATGCATTCGTCAAAGTCAAGCTGTTGAACTTGTTTAAAGTTACAAATAAATCGCTCATTCAGCATGTTAGTAAAGGGCCAAAGCTTCCATTTTCGTTTTATCAGCACAATGAATAAATCTCATGATTTGTTTAAAACGTTCTCGTCTCATAGGATTGTAATCAATTTCATTTCGGCCATCATTTCCATTTTCCAATAATAGTTTTTGCCAGGAAGTTGGTTATAGCCACTGAGAATAAGAATGGCAATAAAAACCTTCATTTCTTCTTTTGTTACTTTCGGGTCAGAGCAATTAAAAAATAAGGCATAAAGTGTTGTTTCTTGAATTAAAAATTGCACAACTTCATCATCAAAATAGGTTTCAAACATGTCAACAGGAGACTTATTTTGAAAACATGAAAAATCAAGTGATGGGAAGGGGCGACAATCATTTTGAAGATAATTTTTATCCATTTTCTCACTGACCTTTTACGAGTTGATTTACTTGTTGGAAGTAAACTGTCTTCCTCACATTCATCAGTTCCCATTCGTTCATCATTTTTAAGGATAGCAACTGCTCAAGTTCTAAGTTGCCTACCACTAAGATTGTCAATTAGACCACCTTCATCTTCTTCAGCTGAGTCCTCATCTGAATGGACAACTGCTGGTTCAGGAGGCTCAATATGAATTTCTTGCACATTGGTTTCATTTTGGTCAAAAAATACAAGAATTTCTTGCAACTGCATGTTCCTAGAATGCAAATAAAAAATAGGAGCAAGTGTAGTTTACGTCCCTCTGACGCAAAAGGGGACACAAACTACACTAGTTCAAAGTTGGGGAACGTAAACTGCATTAGGATCTTTAGGACATTTTTTAAATGAATCCATCAAATAAAACTAACGAAAATATTACGACTTAACCAAACCAATCGTCAATTTATACATATATAATTATATATATATATATATATATATATATATATATATTTATATATATATGGATGACCTGAAAATCAGAGCCACCAGCCTTCTTTAGTTTGCCTTATAAGGTTAAATAACGAAAATATCACGACCTAACCTAACCAATCGTTAGGTCAACTGTACGCCCTTGACGATTGGTTAGGTTAGGTCGTGACGTTTTCGTTAGTTAGCCTTTAAAGCTAACTAAAGAAGGTGATCCATATATATATATATATATATATATATATATATATATATATGTGTGTGTGTGTTTGTGTGTGTGTGTGTGTATTTTTTCAATATTGGCATTGGATAAAAAGAAATAAATTAGCATCGTCTTTATGGTTACAATTATGTAAACTGACTACATGAAGGACTAGCGTTACCATTTTGTAACACTGACCATTTACTTTACATAAATCCTATATTATGATTTATTTTGTCAATAAGTGTTTTTAGTTACAGTAAAACACTCACATCAAATTAAATTAAAATGGCGAAACAATAATTTTTAATTTACATAAAAGAATATAGAGCACTTACTTTCGTTGATCGTCCATTTTCGATGACTCAGAGTCAACTGCGCAGTTACAGGAAGCTAAAAGAAGTAATTATAATTTTGTCCTAACAAGTAATGTCCCAACAAGTAATCATATTAGCTGATATTTTCCGGTGAATAACCACGCATTGCTAGTCAAAATGAATACAGATAGTCAAACAGAAATCTTCTCGTCACCTGACGTATACGAAGTTGGGGATATTACGTAAGTTACATTTGCGAAGTGAAATGAGTATATATATATATACACACGTTGGTGTGATTTATCCTATTGGTCCACAGTGCGGGAGCAACGTCGGTACTTTTCAACGCAGTTGATCGGGAGGGGTTGTTTTCGTCGTAGGATGTGGCGAACACTTGTGAAGCTGGACAGATTGATACATTGAATAGCAACACGCACGAAATATAAGTATAAAAATTATATACCAGTATTTCAACCAAAGCTATTTTACTTCTCTTTTCTCTCTCTCTCTCTCTCTCTCTCTCTATATATATATATATATATATAATATATATATACAGGGCGTCCCAAAAAAATGTATACACACTTTAACAGCTGATAGCTCAATTGATGTTTCTTTCTTTCCAAGTTAAACCCATTAGAATTAATAAAGGCAGTCAGACTAAGCTTTGAACAAAGGAAATTCATTCTAAAATGCTACTGGAAGTGTGAAAACGCAGTTGAAATGCAAAGACAGTTTAGGAAGGAGTTTCAAACAGATCCACCAACGCGACTTACCATCACTCGAATTAGAGATAAGTTTGAAGCCGATGGAACTGTTCAGAATGTCGACAAGAAGCGTTCCGGAAGACCACGGACATCGACAAGCCCCACAAAGCAAGAAAGAGTACTGGAAACGTATCACCAAAGTCCAAGAAAATCTGTGCGGCAAGCGAGTCGTGAGGTAGGAATTTCAGAATCGTCTGTCCAACGCATTTTGAAGCGCTGTCAATGGAAAAGTTACATTCCAAGATTAGTCCATGCTATTAATGAAGATGATCCGGACCGAAGAGTGGAGTATTGCGAGTGGTACTTGGCACGATGTGGATGTGGATTGGACGAAGGGGTTTCGTAGAATACCCTCCGCGTTCGCCAGACCTCACACCACTAGACTTTTTTTATGGGGATACTTAAAAGACAAAGTGTACGCTATAAAACCTGCAACAGTCGCTGAATTGAGAGCAGCCATTGAACGAGAATGCACACAAATACCAAACGAAATGTTTCGTGATATTTGCGATTCCATTGCTTCGCGTTATCAGCAATGCCTGGACCAGAACGGACGTCAGTTTGAAAACAGGCGTTGACAAAACAATTAAATAATGTCTGTAGATTCTATTACATTTTGAAAATGAAATGTATTTTAATAAACACTGCCTTTATAAGTATTTAAAGTGTGTATACATTTTTTTGGGACGCCCTGTATATGTATATATATATATATATATATATATATATATAGAGGCCGGTCAAATGATAAACAAATTACGTATGGCTGTAAATTATGCAAATTAGCTTCTAGAAAGCGAATGAATATTCCTTTTTTTTAAGTACGAATTGTATTCATATTTTCACTTTTTTAATAGCAATTATCACGCTTTAACCTAACCCCTCGTGAAAAGCGTATCAGTTGAGCTAACTGGGCACTCAATTAACCTAACCTTATATTCAATTAACCTAACCTTGTATTCAATTAACTTAACCATTTTTTAACCGGGTACCCTGGCTGTTTAAGCGTCTCTCTCTCCTATTATGATATTATATTTGCATCAAATTCACCTCAAATATGTGTATTGTCAATTAACCTAACCATTATTTGATCGGGTATCCTGGCTGTTTAAGCGTCTCTCCCTCTCTTATGATATTATATTTGCATCAAATTCACCTAAAATGTGTATATTGTCAATTAACCTAACCATTATTTGATCGAGTACCCTGGCTGTTTGAGCGTCTCTCTCTCTCCTATTATAGTTGCATCAAATTCACCTAAAATGTGTATATTGTTAATTAACCTAACCATTATTGATCGGGTACCCTGGCTGTTTAAGCGTAATTTCACCTAAAATATGTATACTGGCTATAAACCTAAGCGTCTGTTATCAATTTTTATAAATTATACTTGCTAAATGTGGTTATCGAGCAAAGCATTTTGAAAAAACTCGCATATCTAATTCGCATAGGGTGAACAATACGGTGTTTTATTTTTTTCATTATTTTCATATATAATTATATATTATTTTAGTTATTAATTATAAAACTCGTGAGCTTTAAAATGCTTATTACAACTTGTGGCGAAAATTTTATGACCAAAATGTATTTGAATGATAAGTGGGCGAAATTTTTTATAATTACTTTAAAGAAAGTGATTAGCTAATAAATGGGCACCCTGGGTATATATGATAAGTTTGAACAATGATTATATCTGAAGCGGAAAAAATAAATAAATATTCATAATTCAGAGCCCTGGAAACTTTCTTCAGAAAAAATAATTAGAAAATTTCTCCCCAACCGTACTTTTTTTCTTAAAGTACGCGGGCGGAGCTGGAAAGCGTTATAGAATCTTTTCGTAATATCTTTGAAAAAACTCAAATAGCCGACGAGGTTTTGAGCATGGGGGTTGAAGTTTTACTGGAAACTCGATCCAATGAATGCCAAATCGTCGGAGAAGTAATGTGAGTTTTTTCTTTTACTTTTGTGTGATTCGGGATAAGAATAAGCCTTCTATTTTCAACACTTTATTAAGTGATAAAACTATGAAGATTGTTTTAAAAATTAATACATAATAGGGTTTACTGTATACATCACATTTTCTATGTTTCTCACACATATAGGAGTGTCATTCCAAGGATGGCCCACCCAGTGAATTAAAATAGTACATTCGCTCCCTATTATTAAAATAAACGGCTAGCCAATGATTCCAGGTAAACTAGTACACTAATAGAAACGGCTAGCGGCTTGGCGAATTCCAATCTGACTGAGATGTTTCCATTCTGCTGTGGGTTTATGTGCGTTTTTATACCCCCAGTTAAGTCTGGCGAGATGTAAAACGGATGAAGGTTAACCTGTTCGAAGAATTCCTTCTGCGTTACGCCAATTCCTAATTCGGTGGAAGTACCGGCAATATGTGCAAGATTACTAAAAGCTGTCGAGCAAAGCGGGAACACGGCTTCTCCCCCCGTAAGACAACTCCATTGACGTATAGGGTTATGCTTTTAAGGCCGAAATTTTCGAAATTAAAGGTGTTCTCTTTATAGTTTCCATTCACAGAAACGTGTTCCTGCATTCCAAATAATAACCTTTTAGGTAGAGTTCCAAGGCCGACGTTTTCTATCTGCTTCGATGTCAACCCTGATGGCACCGTGTATAATTTGAGCTGGACTCTGTTAATCGGGTATTAATAATTTTTTTTCAATTTCTAGATGTTTAGCCGAGCTTAATTTCATTCGACGCACGCGGAGATATGTTTTCATAACATGAATCACGACAGGCTTTGAGCTCTCTTCTTGGTCAGCCCCCAGATTTAAACAAATCTCAGGATTCGTACCAGTGAGTTTTATTTTCATATCGGCCTCATTCACAAGCAACTTCTCCTGAAATGTGAAATCTGTGTGTAGGCGTCCGAAGCATTCATATATCTTCGTTTTAGAATTTTTAAATGTCCTTTATACTGCTTTCATCTTTAGCTTGATAATAACATTCGGCAGTTAAAAAGGTATCGTTCGCTTCTTTGGAAAGTTGAGGACATTTTTCAGATAGGCTCGTAGGTGGTAGTAGCCAGATCCGGCCGAGATGTTAATCTGATTTAAATACACGTCACACTGACTGAATATGGAGTGTAGAAAGTTTGTTTCTGGGAATACAACGTATTTGTTTTCACAATCCGTTCCATCTGAATGTACTATTCGTAGTATAGCCTACATGTGCACAGAGTTTGGATCAAAAAGTAACGGCCTGAGCTAGGGATCACGAACTCTATAGGAGCACTCGGAGAGCTAGTGGTGTTTAACGGATTAATTGTAATAAAGTCACTGTGGTCAATAGACACTTGAGTTGGGGGTATGTCAAAGAGAGCCACTTCCGATTTACAACATTGTGAATTACACGGATGAATGAAACGCGCCATGGCTAGCCAGAAATAGTGACACCTGTCTCGACAAGTAGTAAACAGCTTATGATTCATGAGAGTAATGTCCTTAGTTTATATCAGTTAAAAAAATGACCAACCATAGGTTTCATTCCCTTAGAACACTTCTTTTTTATGTTCTTTTACGTTAAATGCCACGTGCTGGTAACCCCTTCTTCTTCTGGACACGCCTCTTCTTCCCACCACCACGCATTTTTCTCTGCATCTTTGATGATTTCGTCCCGTGTACACTTTAAGTGCTTTTTTAGAGCTTCTTTAGACTTAGTCCCCGCCATTGTCTTCTACCGTGTTAAGACCTGATTGTAACGCTTTCCTGCAGAGATATCTGCCACCATTCTTCAGCAAGGGGACAGCCGTTCGCAGTATGGTTAAAAAAAATGGATCCAACTCCACTCCCGCGCTGGTATCTCACCCCTCGATAGACTGTGAAAAGCCTACAGGTTATTATATCACAGTGCGACGAAAGTGCATCTTCACTGTTAAGCTGTCATCACCGAATGGAAAACTTTTCCCCTCAATCGTTCTTATATATATTGAGATATTGGTTTAATAGGTTAGTTGCGACATTGACATAATGAGGCTTGTCATATGTAATGCTTAAGCTCCCCTGGGTATCTCCAACAAACTGACGTTCCACGATATTGCTGTAAATATGGTACATGTCTGGGGGAGGGTAGCCATCGTTCAATTTCTCCAATTTCAGCGGATACATTAAGCTGCACAAGTTATGTTGTGTTTCGTGAAAGGTATCTGTTTGGAGGGCTACTCCATATCGGCCCTAAGTTAAAATATTTGAACAGCCTTTTGTCTTTAATATTTCGGTTAGCCTCTGATTTTAGAGTCAGAGTATGTACCGCGGTATCTTTATTTATGATTTCGTATACTAAATCATCCGTAAGGTTTGACCTTTTCAAACTACCATTTAAGTCCCTCACAACATCCTCGACTGCGCCATAATGACCCGGGCCTAGTGTTACTACTGTAGTGTAGTCCTGTGCTTCTCCACTACGGGCGGCACGCATGGATTCGTCTCGAGTTACACCGGCCTTTTTACGCTCATCACGGTTTCTAAGATCCGTAAAAACGGATTCTTTATTATCAATACTTAAAAACTTGGTAGCCAATTGAATTTCGTATATTCTACCTCATATGATTCACGACCCAATTCAATGGGCCAGTGGAGTTCTGTTACAACGTTGGCCAGGGTGTTGCTGGGATGTACAGAGAGAACAGAAGAGGACGAGTGTGTGACGTAGAAGTGGTTAAGCGCCATGTTGCATACTATTTAAGCTTCATTATTGCATCAGCTTTTATATAGGTGTTGAAACTTTCTGGGTACCCTAGTTATTTCACCAGGTACATTTTTCTCTTTCCTGAACTTTTGCTGCCTAAATTTTTTTCAATTTTAAACACATTTTTTCCTAAATTAAATGCCACTTTCTGCAGTTGCTTCCCTGCAATTTCTTCCCCATTCAAATCTTCAACATAATAGAGCATTATCTCGTCTTTAGGTCTTATAGCCCTAACTTTAAAAATCTCACGTGTCCAACCTTGCTCAAATCCCTTTGCGAATTTATTACCGAAACGACAGCAGCCTCACATAATCATTAATTTTGAAACGCACAGAGTGTGGTTGCACTGTACGAATATCTTTTCTCACATCACGGTCTGTATGCGTACCTCTTTCTAAAATTTCGTAGGTGTTGTACCAATCGCATGGTGGTGTGAACAGTAATAAGACGAGGCCAGCGAATCCAGAATATCTATATACCTGTATGTGTTTGTATGTGTGAAATAGCGATGCATGCTCTCCTCTATGGTACGTTGAACTCTTTCAGCTAAAGATCCCGTATGTATTGAATTGCTAGTGTAGTAACCAGGGTTGTGGAGTCGGTAAAAAAAGTTTCCGACTCCGACTCCGCCTCCAGAAATTTTACAAATCCGACTCCAACTCCGACTCCGACTGTAGTATATACTAACCGTATAGCATATATACTTATATAGTATAGGTATGGTGTAGGTAAACGAATAGTCTCCGTGAATTTCGATAGTTTGAATTTTTAAATCTCGATTTTAATTATTCTTTCTTCGTACAATAATAAAAACTAAAAAGTTATTTAATAGTTATAAAATAATAAAAATGAAATGCTATAAAAACTAAAATAATAAATGAAATAAAAACTAAGAATTTATTTAATAGTTATAAAATTATAAAATTATAAAAATATAAGACATGAAATTTGAAACTATTTCAAAATGGTTCAGCATATAAAAAAGCAACTGCAATAAATGGAACAATACATGAATACTTTACAACCACATATATATATACACACACTGTACTCTTATACCTAAACTGAATTTGTTCTCAGAAACAGGATCGCTTCAGTTAGGTCCTCCTTCATTGCTGCTCTCAAGTCGGATCTGACAATTCGGAGGGCAGAAAACAAACGCTCCACGCTGACTTGAGTCGGTGGCAACGCTGTGAAAGTCAGAGCGGCATCTTGAACAATCTCAGGATATCGGGATATTGCATCTTTCACTTTCAACTTTGTAGTACGGTCAATTTTTTTCTACCTCTCCCAAGCATGAGAAAAATCCAATTTGAATTTAGCTAGCACAGTCGGGCTCCTTTCTCCGCTTTTTTCCAAATCTAATCGACGACGTTTTGACCGCTCCTGGTTGTCTAGATGTTTCTCGAAATCGAATTCTTCATCTTCAGAATTTGAATTGGATTAGGACGATGATGGAAGGCTGCCGTGTTGCGGCCCAGCTACAGCCTCGCCTTCGCTCGTAGACCTTTCATACGAATAGCTACTTCACATAAAGCAGCTTTAGCTCTAATTTGCTGTTCTTCTGTCATTGTGACTCGGTACATGGCGTCATCGTAGCTAGCAGCCAATAGTATGTCATTGTCCAGCAGACGAATTTCTCTGCGCAGCATTGAGTTCATAATGCCATCGGCTATCATGCCACCATTTTGAGAGAGGCGGAAAATGAGGGTCTTCCACTCCTTATAAAACAAACCAGGAGTCAAGCCAGCTGCTTATAAGTTTTTTGTAACGGTATATGGATGGCGAAGCAAGCTTTCAAGTTCCTTCACTTGCTCCCATTGAACTTCAGTCATCGTGACATCCGGGTTGGCCATGTCACTAAGGAAAGGTTTTAGTTCAAGAACACGCTGAATCATCAAGTATGTACTCCCCCACCGAGTTGCTTGATCCAAAGTCGCCCCTTTTCCAGCACGTCGCTTCAGTACAGCATCTAGTTTTGGTGTTCTAGCAGCCACCACGACGTTTCGCAACTTGCCAATAAGACTGGCCGCATGTTTTTCTCTCAAGCCGTCACGAATTGCCAGTTGTAGCGTATGAACACCACAGCGCATGTGGTGGATCTTGGAGAGCCTTGCAGCAGCCTCCACAAATTCGTCTAAAGTATCACCGCCATTCTCTGAAACTTCATCATCATCAAAATCATCTACCACTTCATCTTTGTTCAGCTTCTGGATGGTGCTCATCATGTTGGTGGCATTGTCGGTTACGATCGATAAGACTTGTTCTTTACCAATGTCGAACTCTTCCAGAACGTCCATCACTAGTTGATGGAGATAATCACTTGTGTGTTGGGCTTCAGTGTCCCTTACCGCCAATGTGCGTGTGACCACTTCTTTTCGATCATCCACGAATTGAACGTTGATCGCGAAGTAATTAACTCTCTAGCGTGAGCAGGCATCCATTTTCAGAAAAACGAACCGTCCACGAAGAAATTCTTTGAGCGCGTGCTTCTGCTTTTTTGCCTCCTCCAGTACCAGACTTCGAATACTGTTCCTTTCTAACGAAACACCAAGTTTACGGGCCATTTCTCCGTTCAAACCGACATAAGCTGCGGTAGAGAACAAACTCAGAGGGACAGCATTCTTAACCACCATTTCAATGATTTAGCCCTTGAATTTATCTGCCGTCATGGACACAGTAACCTTTCCACTCTCAAAATACTTGGTAACGGGAGCTTGACCATTTGAAGAACTTGGTCCAGGAGCATCTTCATCCTTCTTACTTTCGGCATCCTTTTCAGTAACAATCTTCAACACCTTGGGATGATGGCGTTGTAGATGACGCTTTAGATTCGATGCTCTGCTCGGGGCACTGGTTCCTTCACCCGAGTAAGCGCTAATTTTGGCGCCACAGGTTTTCTCCTCATCAACTTTGGTCACTTGGCACACGAAAAACTTTCCATCGTCAGTGATTGAGAAATATTAAAAAACCGCAGATTTCGGCTTCTATCGCTGCGCCATCACAAAGATTGTTGATAGTGATGTGTTTCTGAAAAAGAAAAATATAAAATGAGGGAAAGTAAATTTATGTTGAGAGCTTTAATACATAGTACAAATGATGAAGAAATTCATCTGAGCTGCTATGTCTAGTGAATACAGCTGCTAACGCCTAACAGTGCATATTTATATATATAATATATATATATATATATATATATATATATATATATATATATATATATATATATATACTATATATATATATATATATATATATATATATATATAGTTAATAGTTTACTAAATAAATTACACACACATCAATAATATTACTGTATATATATAAATATACTTTTAAGAGCTCTGTAGATGTGAAATTATGCTGTGTCCAAATGTATACAGAAATTTCCCCTGACAAACTTTTACCTTCTAGTAACTTTGTGTCCATTTGGATATGAACTATGCATAAACTCCTATACAAATTATATAAGCAGTCTTAGATAAAAAATAACCTGGTAAAATGCTTCCTTATAATCAGCAGAAGAAAAAAAACCGAAACAGACATTATATTATGAAAAAAACTTAGCAAATAACGTTAACATTTACCTTGAAAAAAATGGCTTCTGCACACATCATGCTTCAAATTGCTAGTGAAGTCATCAATCGGGCGCCATCTATGGAGCAAAATAAAAACTGGGCCTAACGTGTACATCTGGATACAAAGTTATAAAAGAGGCATTTTTTCTCACTGAAAATACGACAAAGGGTTAAAAAGACATTCTAATCAGGCGGACGTCCCAAGAAAACGCGCGCAGTTTCACGCCTAGAAAATTTCGAGAAACCACGTGCAATTGAAAATTTCAAGGAAACGCGTGGAGTCGGTTATTTTTGGGTGGAGTCGGAGTTGGAGTCGGAGTCGGTACAAATCCCCCAACTCCAACTCCGACTCCACCCAAAAATAACCAACTCCACGACTCCGACTCTCGACTCCGACCCCGACTCCACAACCCTGGTAGTAAATGCAAAAGACTTCACTTTTTTCTACGTGAAGGTCAAAATATGAAAATAAAAACCCACTCTAATTGACAGAGTTTATTTCCACGACAGTTTCGACGCCCACTGGCATCCTCCTCGGGTGGATACAGAAACACGAATGAACCAAAACAAGAGGGAAAAACAGTCCAGGGACCGACCGTTAAGAAATTCGCACCTAGGTTAGGTCCCATTCTCCCGACACCGGAAGGGCATTTTCATTAAGTACATTCGCGCAAATTTAAAACTAACTTCCTGTTCTAAACATACAGATTCTATTATTATTTTTTTTTTTACATAATTATTACATTTATTATTAAATTTATTACATTTAATATTGCATAATTATTTATTATTTCTGTAATAAATAATTATGCAATATTAAATGTAATAAATTTAATAATAAATGTAATAATTATGTAAAAAAAAATAAAAAAAATAATAGAATCTGTATGTTTAGAACAGGAAGATAGTTTTAAATTTGCGCGAATGTACTTAATGAAAATGCCCTTCCGGTGTCGGGAGAATGGGATCTAACCTAGGTGCGAATTTCTTAACGGTCGGTCCCTGGACTGTTTTTCCCTCTTGTTCTGGTTCATTCGTGTTTCTGTATCCACCCGAGGAGGATGCCAGTGGGCGTCGAAACTGTCGTGGAAATAAACTCTGTCTATTAGAGTGGGATTTTATTTTCATACCCTGGTAGTAACTGATATTAAACTCTGTCAGCATGTTCTGTAAAGCTCAGCCGAAAAATTCTTTCCCCATATCCGTGCAAAAATAATCAGGAATCCTGTTTTCTTTCAACATCAGCGTTTTGGTGGATTTAGCAACTGTTTCAGTCGATTTATTTTTCAGAGGAATTAATCACAAATATCTGGAGAATACATCTATTATGAATAGGATGTAGCGGTAGCCACCATTATACACCGAATATTTCTGCATGTCTGTGAAATCCGCCTGCCAAATAGAATCAATCGAGGCTGCTGTTGTCTTGGCTGTTTAAAACCTTTTTCTCACAGGCTTATGAAGTGTATAAGCATCCTGCTCCCGCACAAACCTCTCAACACCTTTTTCCCTACTCCCTCATTATAAACGCCTCTGTACAGTCTATTAACGCCGCCGTAGGAGGTTGGGCTAGAAATGTCATAATAACGTTTTCTTAATATGTTAGACATTTCCGTATTTTAGAGACACGCGGGGAGGTTTGGCCGTTGTTGTTTGGTCTCTTCTTTCTTTTTATTTGCTGCAGTCTTCCTTTAATATGTTTTTATCCTGCTGGTGAGGCCCTATCTCACTTTCTCACCAAGTCATGGACGATGTGAACGGTGTTCGAACCCTGTAACTTTGTTCCTTCTACAACAATCTCACATGTATCGGTCCACTGTACAGTATAATGGGATCCTCATTCAATAGATTATAAAGACTTAAACCTTTATTCCTCAATGTATGTGGAAGGCTGCTTTTTAATACATGTTCGATACGTTGTGTGGTCGCCCCGTTGTTCTTTGACTATTCGTCTCTAGCATCGACCCAAGGTCCTATGCTTCCATACTCAACGTCATCTGCGCTGTTCCTATTAACTACGGGGACCCCTGTTGGATTCTTATAATTTTCATATTCATGAAGAAATTTCTGCAGAGCTTCTTGGTATATGATTCATTTATCATCAGGAGACTTTTCGATGTTTAATTGGTCTAACAATTCGCTTTCCATTCTTTTAAGCCTACTTTTACGGGGTTCTAGGACCGTATCTGGACTATCTGAGCTTTGTAGTGAAGCATACACCTTGTGTGGAATCACGACTACTTTCTTCATTATATTAAACTAGTCAGTAACGGCCCCAAAAATGAAAATAAGATGAGGAGGAATGAACCCCCTCTTTGTACAATAATTCGTTTTTTCTTCCCCACAGTTTGACTTTTACGAGCCTTCATTGGTATATTACATTTTGTAACGTTAAGACAAAATTTACAGATGCATTTTAAAAAGTGGAGTCAATATTTTTAATAAACAGCTGTTGCAGTGCCCGTGGCAATCAATGATAGATTTTTATTAATTCACGGTATTTCTTTAGCCTCTTTGACATTCTTGGGTATACACCGTTTCAGGCTCGTTTGGGAATATATTCGTTCTCAGAAGCACCCTAAACGTGTTTCGCGGATGAAGATCACAAAGCAAATATCGGAACGTTGACTTGCAGCTTCTTTATAAACTTCCAAAAACTCCTTACGCTGATTCAGGAACATTTGATTGGATAATACCCGAATTTGTGACACATCTCTACGTTGTGCGAATAAGACTAGATATTGTGTATTTAGCGACACATCGCGCATGAATCTATTTTTGAAAAATAGATTCTGATTGATGAAGAATACGCTTATGTTAAGATGGTGGGAGAACACTGTAAATGTCTCTGCAAACGTTTTATCCATTTCTAACATGAGATCGTTAATTACGATGATCGTATGCTCATTTCCCTGTAACAAATTAACGTCATATACACCTTTGTGGAACAAAATATCATCTTGGTACTCGTTGAATACTGACTGGTATGTCGAATAGCACCATATGACTTTATGCACAAATTTTGAAAACATATCCACGTTATCTTTAATGTTTTTAAGCATAAACACAGTTTTACCACATCCCGTAGGGACAGATATAATACATGTAGAAGGGGTCATGAATCTGAATTTTTCTACAGACTCCATCTCTAACACGTTAACTCCTAAGTGGAACATTTACAAAATATAATAAAATTTTAAGTGATGCTCCTTATATTCTAGTCTTGTTTTTCCTGTTCTTCCTCAGAACTGCGAATGACGATGAGGATGAGCAACATGTCCCCATCATCGATAGTGCAGACGATTCCGATGACGGTGTAGTTGAGGCTTCAGGCTCCAACCCCGCTAGTGAACCCCCAGCAACGCCAACTGTAGCGCCTCCACACGAAAATTCTAGGAGAAAGTGTGGGCATGATGAAGTTCATGATGATTCGCTTTCCTCGTCAGGTATAAAGTGTGCCAGGAGGGCGCCGGTTGTTAGACCTCCAGTAATAAAACTGTGCCCCCTTATTCCTGTTCAATTCCGTTCGTATCCTCCACAGCAGCAACATCTCGTTCTGTGGAGAGTAGCATAACATTCGAGCTGGTGCGCACCGCCACCCCCACCCCAGCCCTCACTAGAAATCGGTACGCAGTCAGGGTCGATCCATCCTGGAACCATGTATAGCAATGGTGATGAGCACGGACTACGGCGCGTAGTTGAACGTATTATGGAGTTTGCCCTTTAGAACAACGAGGGACGTGAAGTCAGAACAAGCTGACCTTGGGGTTCGAGTCAGATGACGGGGATGTAGATGATTTTTGGGTTGTAATACCCTACAGGCGCTTTGCCACTGTAGATATAGAATATATTATGGGACGTATAATGCAGGCCTCTCAAAGCCTTCAACATGGACAACTTCACGATAGATATTGACCGAGTATTCCATGTTCCGGAACATACGTCCACACCTTACTCTTAACTTCAATTCTCAGGCTATTTACATACGGCATATAAACTCCGAGCGTGGTTGCGGCTTTATACTATAGCAGTTGTCTTAGCTCATATGTTTACTGTGCTAATTGCATGGGCCAGAAAAATTTGGTTGCCAACGGTTGTGCAGCGTGCTCGTAAATTGGCAAGATCGAGTTTGACTGTAATATGGGCCCTGAAGAATTGAGAAGGGTGGAGCAGGAAATGAATATTGGTATAATTGTTTCTCGGATGGATGATCGTCGTTGGACTGTGTATGTTTTTAAAAGCAGTGTGAGAGACCGTATAAGACCCCTACTTATTTTAGGGTTGTCAGGAACAACGTATCTCCCAATCCGTTATATAAGGTTATCTTACATCTACTTTTAAGCCAGACTATCTGCGAGGAGTGCATGGAAGTCGAGTGTGATGAGTGTCACAAATGTGGTAAACGAACAAACGTTTTTAAAACGAAAACAAACCACAACCCCCGTAAAATTCTTTGTGTCCTATATTGTCAAGTTAGCGGACAAATTTAAAAAATTTGACACAATTCCTTTATAAGGAAATGTTTGAACACGATCATCGGAGATATTTACACGCGATTCCTTGAAAAGAGAAACCAAACAAACATACAGATGCACATAAGAGGTAATGTTCAGTTTAAAGACACTTTATTATTCACACCTTGTAAATTAGCCAAGCTACGCAAGGTGATGGGCGTAGCCGCAGAAGTTTCAAAAGGGTGTTTCCCTTACACTTTCCTCACTAGCGACACTAAATTACGCAGGCCTACTATCCCCCAAACATTACTTTAACTATGCCAACATGAGTGATAGTGAGAGTGAAGATTTTAACCGATACTGCAACAGTTTTAATAAAAATATTCCTTACAATATAGCGGATAAATGTGAGCGTTATTGCGTAAATGATGTGCGCGTGCTTAGAGTATGTTTCTAGGCCTTTAGAAGGATGTACATAGACTGGTTCAACTGCGACCCGCTACAAGTCGCAACCACAATCGCCTCATTGTGTTTTACCTTGTTCAAGAACAACTTCATGCCTAAAGACACACTAGCCGTCATTCACAGAAACAACCCACGCAGTTATGGGCATAAGGCTATTTACTGCCTCATACACCTGCAGCAACAGACCGGTGTATACATAAAACATGCTCGCAAACACGAGTGAAGTGGCCATTAAGGTCAATGGTCGTCCTTTTTGGGTGGATGTCTAAGCGAAGACCGTGTCACTGGTGAGAAGACTGCGTACTCCTTTAACGGCTGCTGGTGGCACGGATGCCCACGTCCTGAGCGTGGAATCGTAGGAGATATCCACGGCAGATCTCCTGCCGATAGTCGTGCATGGACCCGTACGTGCGATCAGCTTATAAGCTCTCAATTCACTCACATGGTAATGTGGGAGCACGAATAAGATGCACTGATAGAGACAGATGGGGCAGTACCGAGAAGAAATAAACACCATTAAACGTTCAATGATGTTGGATCCTCTCAAATGCGAAGATAGCTGGTTTGGCGGACGTACAAACCCTTTCAAACTATACTTTCCACCTGCGGATGGCTGAAACTCATTACCACGACTTCTGTTCTTTATACCCCTACGTGATGAAGAACAATCTGTACCCCATAGGAGCACCTGAAAAGCTGGTGGGACCTGCCCTGCCCACCATCGAAGAGTTCTCAGCTAATTTGAACGAGAACTATTTCGGCCTTTCTTTCGTAGATGTACTCCCCCCTCGCGACTTATGGATGCCAGTCTTACGCGTCGTTATAAATCACAAACTCATGTTTCCCCTGTGCGTGAAGTGCGCAGAGGAGAACAATGGGGCCTGTAATCATACATCCAACCAGAGGAAGATTAGAGGCGTATATGCAAGTCCCGAGCTGTCCCTAGCCGTTCGCCATGGTTATAGAATAGTGAAGATATATGAAGTGTGGAGGTTTCAGAAGCTCCCCAACATTTTCACACCATATATAAGCACTTTTTTGAAGGATAAGGTAGAAGTATCAGGGTATCCGCGAGGAGTTGATACCGAAAATGAAAAATCGGCGTATATTCAGTGCTACCGTTATCGTGAAGGGATACAACGTGAACGGTCCCAAATTGTAAAGAACCCAGGCAAGCGCTTTAGTGCCAAGTTGTGCCTAAATAGTCTTTGGGGGAAATTTGCTCAGAATACAGAAAAGGGGAACGTCCATCTAGCCCAAAGTTATAGTATAGCGAGGTGTGGGATTAGCCAACGCTCCCAATAAAGAGGTCATAAAAATCGTGAATGTAGGCAATACGTACATAATAAAGTACAACAGAACCGAACTGGCTACAGATACATCACGTATTACAAACATACCTGTAGCCAGTTTCACAACAGCATACGCTCGCATAAACTTTGAGGACTAGTGCATTCTCTTGGGCGGAGGGTTCTGTACGCAGACACACATAGTGTGATTTTCACGGAGAGGGAAGGTGAATACATGCTGCCTATTGGGGGATTCCTCGGAGAGTTGACTGATGAGATCAAGGATGAGTATGGAGATAGTGCCTACGCTGATCCTTTTGTCTCAACAGGCCCAAAAACTTACGGGGTACGAGTGAGGGTGGGGTGGAGGAAGTGAGATATATCGTGAAAGCTAACGGCATCACGCTTAACCTAGCGAACCGGCGGATCGTTAACTTTGATTCACTGAAGGAACTAGTGAGCTTAGAAGATGAGAGTGACCAGGCACCCCAACTGACTGTAGGGACTCACAATTTTTGGGCACAGAATCTAAGATCGTGAAGGAGCTTAGGGGGACGAAAGTGTGCCGTAACCCATATGAGAAACCCCCCAAGTGCCTGGCACCTGCGAATACGATACCGTACCCTTTGGGTACCATGGCCCTTGAATGTTTTGCTATATATATATAATTATATATGTGTGTGTCTAATTACTTGTTGATGATATGTTTAATTATTTATTACGTTTATTTGAATATATGCCATGAACTAGAGACTATTTGTTGACGATGTGTTTATTTATTTAATTTAATTAGCGTTTCATTTTCTCATTTGTGTGTGTGTGTGTGTGTGTGTGTGTGTGTGTGTGTGTGTGTGTGTTTGCAGTGAAAAAGCTAAGCACCGCCCAATGTATACCCAATCAAAGGGGTCACGTGACTTCTGCCACTATTTGGTCATATCTCTGCCCTGCATCCTCAGTTAACCTCAACAAGCCGTGGAGCTCAGACGTGTATTTTGAAGAATTCTCACGTAGTCGGAAAATAGCGATGGCTACCTTTGATATTGCGTGCTCGACATTCATAAAGTGGTATTCCATAAAGTCTACAGATGTGGTGAACACTCAAAGAATCTCTCACCTCACACCTTATAAAGTGCTTTGAACGTATAATTAAAGGCAAAATTACCCACTACCTACAAGAAAAAGACTTTTACAACCCAAATCAACATGGCTTCAGGGTAGGAAGATCATGCCTATCACAGCTACTACACCACCAGGAGAAAATATTGGAAACACTGTGTTCAGGACAAAACATAGATGTTATATATACTGACTTTGCTAAACCCTTCGATAAATGTGACCATGGAATCATAGCACACAAACTTAAGAATACAGGAAATACTGGAAAGCTAGGAAGATGACTATTTAATTTCTTGACGCAAAGAACACAAAGAATGGTGGTAAACGGAGTTAAATCGGAAGTTTCGGACGTCTTCAGCTCTGTCCCACAAGGGACAGTATTAGCTCCCTTGCTGTTCTTAATAATGATTTCAGATATTGATGCAGATATTAAGGACAGTATTGTATCATCTTTCGCACATGACACAAAGATATTCAAGGAAATAGTGAACGAAGGTGACTAGGAAAATTACAAAACGACATTGAAACATTATTCAAGTGGGCAGAAGACAACAATATGAAGTTCACCGAAGAAAAATTTCAACTTCTAAGGTATGGTAATAACAAAGAGCTGCAGAATAAACGGTACAAAACTCTAGAAGACAAACAGATAACACCAAATCCACAAGTTAGGGATCTTGGCGTAATAATGTCGTCGGAGGTAGAATTCAGAGAGCACTACATCAAAATTACAACGGCTAGAAAAATAATGGGAATCATCTGGAGGAGCTTCCGCAGCAGAAAAGCAACTATCATGCTTAAACTATGGAAGAGTCTAGTCCTACCAATAATTGAGTATTGCTCACATACTCACAAGCCCATACAGAAAACGAGACATTGCGAATATTGAAGCCATACAAAGGACTTTTACGTTTAAGATAAAAGAAACGGAAGGTGAAGATTACTGGTCTCGATTACAATTCCTGAAACTCTATTCTCTCGAAAGAAGGCGCGAGCAGTACACAATAATATACATGTGAAAAATACTTGAGGGCTTTGTCCCTAATCTTAGAAATGAAATAGAAACAAACTGGAATGAGAGAAGAGGCAGATTTTGTACATTCCCAACTGCTGTGAGACAGGGGGGGCCATGAAAACGAGGATGGAAAATACCCTTAGAATACGAGGCCCAAACCTTTTAAATGCCCTACCAAAAGAAGTGAGGAATTTCCAGCACACCGACCTGACCAGCCATGCGTGGCTGACTACGAGGGCAGGAGATCAGACAGCAATTCCCTCCTTCACCAAATCCCGTAAATGAAGCGGGATGCTACAGAAGGGTCGACCGCAGGTCGATCCTGAACCGTTGTTCGAACTCACACAAAGTAACACAAAGTAACATGGGAACTTTCCTGTCTTCTGGTTTTTTAAATAAAATATTGTGGTTCACTCTATCTTATGCCTTAACTATACATAGTTGAATTACTGTCAGTGTATTTAAAGATAATTTCCTTCAATACATAGACACACAGATCAGTTGAGTGGGACCTTTTAAAACCAAACTGATTAGATGTCCATAAGTAATCATTTAATCAATGTAACAAGAGTTTTTCTAGTAGTTTCGAGAAGCAGGAGGCAACAGCAATAGGCCTGTAATTATTGCTGAATAGAATGTCCCCATACTTATTTTTAACCAATGCAAAAACTTCACTTTTCTACATGAAGGTCAAATTATGATAATAAAAACCGTCTCTAACAGACAGAGTTTATTTCCACAACAGTCTCCATGCCCACTGGCATCCTCTTCGGGTGGATACAGAAAAACGAATGAACCAAAAACAAGAGGGAAAACAGTCCAGGGACAATTAAGAAATTTGCACCTAGGTTAGATCCCGTTCTCCCGACACCGGAAGGACATTTTATTAAAACTATCTTCTTGTTCTATACATACAGATTCTATTACTTTTTTTTACATAATTATTACATTTATTATTACATTTATTACATTTATTATTGCATTATTATTTATTACAGAAATTATAAATTTATTATTACATTGATTAT
Source organism: Bathynomus jamesi (assembly GCA_023014485.1). Lineage (NCBI taxonomy): Eukaryota > Metazoa > Arthropoda > Malacostraca > Isopoda > Cirolanidae > Bathynomus > Bathynomus jamesi. The sequence goes on along the minus strand of JAJOZX010000645.1, from coordinate 1,098,154 downwards.
TACATTGATGTTTATTATTACAGAAATTATAAACCGAAAAACGAATGAAAAGGGCGAGAAGGAAACAATCCAGAGACCATTAAGAAATTCGCACCTAGGTTAGATCCTGTTTTCCCGACACCGGAAGGGCATTTTATTAAAGTGTCCCACTTATAAGTACATTCGCACAAATTAAGACTATCTTCTTGTTCTTACATACAGATTCTATTATTTTGACATAATTACTGCAATTATTATTACAATTACTTTTTTTTTAACATTTATTATTATTACCTTTACATTTATTATTACATTTACATTTATTACTATTACGTTTATTATCTCATTTACATTTTACCGAAAATACGAAAGAACCAAAAGCAAGTAAGGAAAAAATCCAGAGACCTTTAAGAAATTCACACTTAGGTTAGAACCCGTTCACCCGACGCCGCGCCGTAAGGGATTTTTTGACCAAGAATCTCATTAGAGGGTCCAGCTTATAAGTACCTTCGCACAAATTAAAATTATCCACTTGTACTATCCATACAGATTCTATTATTTTTCGTTTGACATAATTATTGCATTTATGAGGTAACTTACTTGATTCCCAATCCATAGCATGATCATTTTGGCTGGCGTGATAAAAAATTGCATTATTACTGTTACAACTTCTGAAGGCATATTTATGTTCTTTAATACGGGTTTCAATATTTCTTCCAGTTTCTCCTACGTATACTAAATCACAACTTTTACAGGGAATGCTGTAGACACAGGCTTATTCCTGTTTTGCAACGTTATTCCTAACCAATTTACTTTTTACAGTAGACGAATATTTGAACGCCAAAGCAAACTTAAAATCTCGGTAACCTTCAGTTAACCAAAAACAATATGTGAGTTTACCTTACATTGCTGGCTTAGAAAGAGTAAAACTTTTGACGAAAGATTTTAAGTTTTCTTTGGCGTTCAAATAGTAGTCCTATGAATTTTTCTTAACACATATTTGGAATCCTCTCAACGAGATCTCTCCAAATCCGGTCTCAAAAATAGATTTCGAACAACTCTAAAAAGTTTCTGAAGGGAATCTGTCCAGCTCACCCACCAACCAGTTTTTTGACGATAAAAATTAAATACCACCTACCTTAAGGATGAAACTTTTTTTTGAGCTATACTGGCCCAAATAGAAGTTTTTATATAAAGAAAGTAGTGTTATCAGACAATCGACAATATCCAATGTGTGCACAGACATCTTTTCACATTAAGTATTACTGAAACTATTACTAATTATGACACACTAAGTATATACTGTATGAGGAGTCACTGAACGTAATGATACCTAAATTTCCCCTATTTAATAGTCGAAAGCCTTTACTATTTAATGGAAGATTCGCAGTGTAGATGGTGGGGGTGGAACGGGAAGAGGGGAAGGGGACGCTAATAGGGGGTGCCCACTTCTCGTCACTTTAAATCACGTTCCAGATACCACCAGTTCCATGCACAGCCATTTTTTCACATTTAATGTATCATGACACCATTACTCACGATAACATACTAAGTATATACGCGGAATCACTGCGAGTTCATGAACATAACGCAATATAAATTTCCCCCGGCAACAGTTCAAAACCTTTAGTATTTAACGGAAAATTCGCAGCCGACCGGAAATGCATCGTATATATATATATATATATATATATTATATATATATATATATATATATTATATATTTCCGCCTGTCTGTCTGTCTGTCCTTTATGTCAGAAATCTTGACACAATGTGAAGCTGAAAATTTTCACGGCTGCGTTCTTTTCTGTAGTTTAGCCTGTCTGTTTGTCTGTTTGTGAAATATATCCCGGGCAGTAATGGGGAAGGGTGGGGATGGGAGTAAGTGGGGCAGAGAGGTGGGGGTAATGGGGAGGGGTGGGGTAATGGAGAGGGGAGGTAATGGGGAGGGGGTTAGCCCCCCAAGTTGCATAAAGGGGGGGTTAGGGTTTTTTGGGGGCATTCAGTTGACTTAACCGGACATTCAGTTGACCTAACCGGGCATTCATTTAACCCGGGCAACGCCGTCTACCTCACCTAGCATATATACTGTATATATATATATATATATATATATATATATATATATATATATATATATATAATATATATATATATACATATATATATCAATATATAATATATATAGGATGTCCCCAAAAAAACTATATACTCTTTTAGCATCATATATTTTATAATTTAAAAAAAACCCAAACAATATACTGTTATAGCAATTGCCAATGAAAGGTAAATTAGTAATCTAAGTGATCAAAATGTTATAGCGAGTTGTTTGCATATAAAATTTAATTAACTACGCCAAATACTCAAAATGTTCTCCGGCGGCATGAATGCACTTTTGAATGCGTCGACTAACTGATTCGCAGACATGGACTAATGTGGATGCTGTGATGGTCCCGCACTTTTCCCTAATTGCATCCTTAAGGTGTTCGAGTGTTGCAGGTCTTGTACCATAAACTGCATCTTTCAGGTAGCCCTACAAGTAAAAATCAAGTGTAGTCAAGTCCGGTGAACGTGGAGGATACTCAACGCTTCCTCTTCGTCCTATCCGACGGTTAGGCAACGTTTCATCGAGGTTCCTTCTGACATCACAATGATAATGAGGGGGGGCTCCATCTTGTTGAAAGTAAAAGTCGTCGTTTCCAAACAACTTCCGAACTGCAGGTATAATTTCTGTCCGCAGCATGTCGAGATATACGGCACCGGTAACTGTCCCATTAAAGAAAAACGGTCCAACCAAACCCCTGGATGATAAACCACACTATGCTGTTAATCCTGGTAAATTAACATGTTTATCCACATAAACGTGTGGATTATCAAGTGATCAGTACCTGCAGTTGTGTTGATTTACTGTGCCATTCAGCTTGAAGGTAGCTTCATCAGACCACACGATTTTGTTGTATTGAAAGTGCATTCATGCCGCCGGAGAACATTTTGAGCACTTGGCGTAGTTAATTAAATTTTATATGCAAACAACTCGCTATAACATTTTGATCACTTAGATCAGTGTTTCCCAACCGGGGGCCATATGGCCCCCTGGGGGCCATTGCACATTTGAAGGGGCCACAGGAAAATGTTAAGATTTAGAGGGGCCACAGACTCCATGAAGGGGGCCACAGGACTCAACCTATTGAAGCCTAAATTATAGTTAGGCCAATAGATAATTTTAATTTATGTAGTTGAATTACATTTTAAAAAATTATTAATACATATATTTTCCTTTTTTTTAGATATTTTATAATAGAATTTGAATTTATCTGTAAACAAATATTTTGCATCTTACAAGCTTATTGTGCGGCGCACTCCATTGTGCGCTTGATCGTTATGCGCCTGGCAGCGTTGTTGACTTGATAAAAATACTTCAGGTTGAAATCCTTACAGTCTGTTTACCACGTGGATCGTCGCTGTAGTGTGTAAGTAGCTCTTATTTGTTTACCCTAATATTGCGAAGTTGTAGTAATTTTACTAGTTTTTTTAATTTATAATAGATTGCTATAAGTACAGTATTTCTTTTGATTATATTTTTTTATAATTAATACATAATATAAGTACATAACTGCAAATTTTTGTTTGTCAGTAAAGTGTGCCATTACTACACCAAAGCATTTTTTTTCACTTCGGTTTCAATTAGGGTTTATTTACAAAGAATATGGCATTTACTCTTAGATTCTGATGATTGTATTTATTCGTTTTGTATCTGCATTAATTTCAGTAATATATATATATATATATCCCCTGAAGGGGGTACATTTCTGGTGTTTTGTATTTCGGTACAGGGTACCAGGATGTACTAGGAGTTGGTGTTGTGCACCCTCCCGGTGCTCTGCACAGGGAGTGGAGGGTTGTTTCTGGGTCTTTTCTCAGAAATACTCTTCCTCTTTCGCCGCTGAGATAAGCGCCTTTCTGTTGCGGCGCGCTTCGGCTCTAAAAAGTAATATATATATATATATTATTAATATAGTAAATTTCTTCTGCACAGATTACCCATGGCTACTGCGACGAAGAAAAAATGTCGACAATACTCCAGTGAGTATTTAGCTTATGGTTTTATACATTCACCAGACAATATAACAAAGCCATTGTGTCTGATATGTATGGCTACACTTTCTAATGATAGTATGCGACCAAGTAAGCTTAAAATACATTTGGAGAATAAGCACAAGGACAAGAAAGACAAAACATTAGATTACTTTAAAAAGCTGCGCGATGATTTCCAAGCAAGGAGCACTATTAAAGATATATTTAGCAAAACAGCGGCTAAATTAGACAAAGGTTTAATTGCATCTTATGAGATTTCCAAGCTAATAGCGAAATCGGGAAAACCTCATACTATTGGTGAAGAATTGATTTTTCCTTCAGTATCTTTGGTGATTTCAACTGTCATGCAACAAAATCCCCAAAAAATCACTGAGGTCATTCCGTTGAGCAACAATACAGTATCAAGACGTATTGATGAAATGGCAAAGGATGTAGAGGAAAAACTAGTTAAACATTTACAAGTAAAGATCTTTGCATTACAAATTGATGAATCATTATTACGTGATAATGAAGCCCTTCTCATGGCGTATGTTAGGTTTTTGGATAATGATCAACTCAGAGAAGAAATGCTTTTTGCCCGGAGCCTTGTGACATATACTAAAGGTGAAACAATTTTCAAAGAAGTAGTGACTTATTTCAAAGAAAATGTTATTCCACTTGGAAATATCATGGCTTGTGCAACTGATGGCGCCGCTGCTATGGTAGGTAGATATAGGGGATTTATTGCACATTTAAAAGAGGCTGTACCTAAAGTTTTTTGCATACACTGTGTTGTCCACCGTCAACATCTGATTGCAAAAAATTTAGGAGGACGTCTGAAAGATGCACTTGATAGTGTAATTAAGGCAGTCAACCTTATCAAGTCAAATCCACTTCAAGGGCGTCTTTTCCGACAACTCTGTGCTAGCAATGAAGAAGGGTTCGAGCGCCTACTTTTGCATACAGAGGTGCGATGGCTTTCTAAGGGTAATTGTCTGCGTCGCTTCGTTGCACTTTGGGATAGTGTTGCATTATTTCTGGATGGTAAGCAGCCTGGAGTACAAATCATTGCTGCCAAATGTGACATATTCTACCTTTCAGATATATTTGAAAAGCTAAATGTCTTGAACAAACAGCTACAAGGTAAAAATACAAATATTTTAACTTGCAAAGAGGCTATTTGTGCATTTCTGGGAAAAATTAAGCTGTTCAGGACAAATATCGGGCGAAAGGAGTTGATACAGTTTCCAACCCTCCGCACTATTGAGAGTGAGCTGAAAGATGATGATATTTTAGTATACATTGATCATTTGGAGAAATTGCACAGTGATATGGAAGTTAGGTTCACAGATCTTCTAGAAATGGACATTCCAGGTTGGGTGGTGGACCCATTTGGGATTAATGCAGCTGATGTTGATATCAGATTACAAGAAAGCCTCATTGAGTTACAGAGTAATCAAATCTCTCAGGCTAAATTTAAGCATGGGCTCAGTAACTTATGGACAAGTAGTGAAATTGCTATGAAATACCCATTGCTTTGGGACGAAGTAAAATTGTATTTCATTGCCTTTCTTACTTCTTATCTGGTTGAGTCCGGTTTTAGTAAAGTGTCACACCTACTATCAAAAGCTCGCAACCGCTTAGAAATAGTAAGTAGAGGTGATCTTCGTTTGTCTCTGACAACCATAGACCCTGGTATTGAAAAACTTGCGAAACTGCATGAGTCACAAGGATCGCATTGAATAAATAAGGAGTTAATGATATATTTATTTGATTTTGCTAAAGGATTTTATTTTTTTTTAGGAAAAATTATTTATTTTAAAAGGTTATTAAATTTTTGTTAGCCACTGTTTAGTTTTTGTTATGTTTATAGTCCTATGTGACAAATAATATTGTACCTGAATACAAATAGTTGTTTTAATATCCTTTATATATATTTGTTTTTGTAAAATAGAGTTAATCTGCATATTACCTACTGAAAATAATGCTTATGGGGGCCACAGGAAAAAATAAGGTTCCTAAGGGGGCCATAAGCCAAAACCGGTTGGGAACCACTGACTTAGATTACTAATTTACCTTTCATTGGCAATTGTTATAACAATATATTTTTGGTTTTTTTAAATTATAAAATATATGATGCTATAAAGAGTATATAGTTTTTTTGGGACACCCTATATATATATACATATATATATATATAATATATATATATATATATATATAAAAAGTGAGCAATGAACAATTCCTACACCATCGTTATATGGATTCATTGTCTTCATGCAGAACTTATGTTCGTATAGTTTTATGTTGAATGTTCATTTTTACATAAGAAACCAAAATCGCCTAAGCGAGTTTTTGGGTAGAATTTCGATTTATACTTCTTTATTCATTACTGTATTTCCCTAATTCATCTTAATTCATGTTCTTTTTTGACCGCTATCCTTTATTCATCTACCTATTGTCTACTTATGCCCTATCAACTTATCAGTCTATTTTTACTCGTGTCAATCTATGAAACGCAAAACTTTTGCCTTCGTTCTAAAACGCAAAAATACGTTCTCGTATTATTTTTAAAAGTGCGTTCAACCCTCGCAAGATATTCATAAACGCTTAGTAAGTATTGTCAGAAATTCCACTCATCCCAGCATAATTTGAACGCTTCTAAGATAAAAAAGGTCTCCTTTCGCTTTGATTCGAATGTATAACATTATAGCATATTATTTCAGTAGTAGATACGTCAATTAACAATTTGCTAAAATTGTAATTAAATGTAATCCTTTAATATAATGTAATTGATGTAATGTACTTTAATGAAACTGTAATGAACAATAACTTGTAATGTACTTCAGTGAAACTAATTAAATGTAATGATTTAATTTATAATGTAAGAATGTACTTTAATGGAATTGTAATTAAAAAGTGAATATGAATTAATTGGTAGTTGTAATCCATAATTGTAATCATAATTGTAATGAACCAAAACTAATACGTACTCAGTCATGTACTCAAAATTGTGCTGATGTGCTAATACGAAATAATATCGCCTCAATAATTGTCGAATCGGCGATACTAGTTCTTTTTTGTTTTTATATTTTTTTAATTCTTTTTAGTTGAAATCATGTGTTTAAAAAGGGGGGGGGGAAACTTAACCTTCGATTGTCTCCCCAAAACATTAGATTATATTATGCATGTACCATCTTCATTTACGACACTTCTAAATTAATCTTCATTATAGAACTTCATTTAAGGCACTTCTAGATTAATCTTCATCTTTTGTACTTGATATTAGCACCTCATTAGGAGGGGGGCAGAGGCCCCTTGCCTCCTTAACTTAAGTATTTTTAGATTCCGGCCTGAGCAATGGTCGAAAGAGGTCGAACCTCTACCCCTTGTAATTCAGAGTACCAACTGTAATTTTTAAGAAGTAAACTACACTTTAAGAAGATTTTTTATCTTTTTCCTTCGAGCCGTGCTCGCTTCAGACTTAGTCAGAAAAGTCGATAATTATAAAAAGAGAAGAATTAATAAGCAGAAAGAAAAGAATTAACAGAGTGTCGACCCCCTAAGGCGACCGAAAAGAATTATAGAAAAGTATAAAGAAGAAGCATCCGTTGCAGCCTCCCTAACAAGAACCCCCTTCGAATCCGAACCGACAAAGGGCCATAAGGGGGGGGTTAACATATATATTAATAAATATACAAAATATATATATATAAATATATATAATATATATACATATAGGTAGGCGAGGAGGCGGTGTTATGTTGTATATCAAAGATAATATTGCGAACGTTATAGAAGTAAAGCACTCAATTCCAGAACCGATAGATTCGACTATAGCAGAACTTAAATTGAACGATTTCAAACTTCTTGTTGCGGTTATATATAGGCCCCCAAATCAAACAGCTGGTACGGACGAAGCGTTATATCGTGAACTAAAGAGAATAATCGGTAGTGAGCAGGCTTTAGTTATGGGTGACTTTAATTGCGCCAACGTGAATTACGATACAATGCAGGGAGACGCGGAAGGTAATCGTTTAGTTAATTTTCTCGAGGATAGCTTTCTTATTCAAAAGGTTGTGGAACCTACGAGGTTGGACAGTATTTTAGATTTAGTAATAACTACGGATGATAGGCTAATTACTGATCTTCAAGTAATAGAACCGTTGAGCAATAGCGATCACAATATGGTAGTTTGTCCTCTCAGTAAGTCACTCGAAACCAACTAACTCGACTAAAATTCCTAGCTTCCAGCAAGCAGACTTTAGTAAATTTCGAAATAAATTTTCACACGTCAATTGGGAAAACGTAATGGGGAACTCCAACGCAAAACTAATGTGGGAATCGTTCGTAACGGTATTTAGGACTATAAATGAGGAATGTGTACCGTACAAAATTAAGCGTGAGAAAGTAAACAACAAGCCCTTGTGGTTTACTTCTAGAGTAGGAGACATTATAAAGAGTAGAGAGAGGGCTTATAGGCTATACAAGTGCGATAAAGATAATCTGTTGTTACGAAACAACTACATATCTCTAAGGCGTGAAGCTAAAAGTGTAATAAAAAAGTCAAAACGCGAATTTGAAATCTCCATAGCTCGTGACGGTAAAGAAAACCCCAAGCGATTCTTTCAATACGTCAATAATAGAAATCCAGTAAAAAGTGTCTTAGGTCCATTAAAAAATGGAAATGGAGATCTAGTCTCTGAAAACAAGGAAATGGCTACCTTGCTAAACGAATTTTTTACGTCAGTTTTTACTATAGAAGATGTAACGAATATCCCTACGGTCATAGACATAATACCTTTTGATAATGGTAATATTTTGGATAATATTGTCGTTAGTGAAGGGGAAGTAATGCGCTATATTGATAAAATGAAAACGCGTAAATCACCGGGGCCGGATTCCATATATCCCATACAACTAAAAGAATTAAAAGATAGCATTGTTGTGCCGCTAACAAAGATTTTTAATGCGTCTATTTCGGAGGGGTGCGTACCAGATAATTTCAAGTTAGCAAACGTAACACCTATCTTTAAGAAAGGCGATAAAGGTGCGACGGGAAATTATAGGCCAATCAGTTTAACGTCTGTTGTAGGTAAGCTACTGGAATCAATAATTAGGGATCGTATAGTCGAACACTTAGAAGTGTATAATCTGGTTAGAAATACGCAGCACGGTTTTAGGCGAAACAAATCTTGCTTAACTAATCTTTTAGAATTTTTCCAAAGCGTGGTTAACGTTTACGATAGACATCGGGCGGTTGATGTAGTGTATTTAGATTTTCAAAAAGCGTTTGACACCGTGCCGCACAAAAGACTGATTGAAAAAACTAAGGCTCATGGAATCAGGGGTGTAGTAATAAATTGGCTAGAAGAATGGTTGCGAGGCAGGAAACAGAGGGTGGTCGTTGATGGAGCGGAGTCGTGTTGGGCTAATGTAGCGAGTGGCGTTCCTCAGGGTTCTGTATTGGGCCCCTTGCTTTTTCTTATATATATTTACGATTTAGATGTCGGCCTAGTCAGTACAGTTTCAAAGTTTGCGGATGACACGAAGCTGGGTGGTAGGGCGATTAATGACGAAGATAGAGGTAAAATTCAGGAAGATCTGAATAAAATCGTTGATTGGTCAGTCACATGGCAAATGAGATTTAACGTGGATAAGTGCAAAATTATGCATATAGGTTCGCGTAACGGTAATTTTGCGTATAGTATGTCAGGGAAAGATTTAACAAGCGTAGAGCAGGAAAAAGATTTAGGAGTTATAGTCACTGGTGATTTAAAAGTAGCGAAACAAAGTACAGCGGCGGTCAATAAGGCGAACAAAGTGTTAGGTTTTATAGCTCGAAATTTTGAGTACAAATCGCGCGATAGTATAGTTCCTCTTTATAAATCATTAGTTAGACCCCATTTGGAGTACGCGGTCCAATTTTGGAATCCGCATATGCGCAAAGATATAGACAAAATCGAAAGAGTTCAAAGACGAGCAACTAAGATGATTCCGTCTCTTAGGTCAAAGTCGTACGAGGATAGGCTTAAAGAGTTAAAATTGACTACACTCGAGACTAGGAGGTTAAGGGGTGATCTAATCCAGGTTTTCAAAATTATGAATGGGTTTGATAACGTAGATAGAGATAGCTTTTTCGAAATATCTCAATATAATAGGACTAGAAATAACCGGTGTAAGTTGACAAGTAGAAGGTTCGAGACAGCAGTTGCGAAAAACTTTTTTACGCATAGAATAGTAAATAGCTGGAATAGTTTGCCGGTAGAAGTAATTAGTAGCACGTCTATAAACATGTTTAAGAATCGATTGGACGCGCATGTTGATAGAAAGGGTATAGTTTAAGGTAGTAAAATTAAGGCTTTGTGGGGATAGATCCCACAGCTCAACACAAGTGTTGTGGGGTATAGGGAGGCAGCGTCTTGGGTTAGGGGATACTCTCTGTCCTTACACACCCCATTTAAAGAGATTCCTCTGCTGAGCGGTGCCCCCCATTAGGGCGGATCGAAAATGAGGTTTTTAAACGTTTTTTCGAAATTCAAATATGGCTAGTGCGGAAAATATGTGGGTGCTATAGATAATGACTGTGCATAAATATTAGTCCTGCGAAATTATATCTTCAGGTGCCACAAAGCCGTCGAAAAAAGTGAAATATAATGATTTTCTTATATTCTGCATTAGTACAATAACTGAAACTTACTTGTTATTATTATATATTAAGTGTTCCAATTACCAAAATAGTTACTGAATTACGCAGCTCTTAGTTTATTTAGATCAATGTTCTTTTGATTAATGATCTAAATAATCCAGAACTCACCACGAGGAGGTGGCTGCGTGTCGAGCTCCACCCATGCCCTCCCAACCACCCATCCTTGCGCATGTTTTTTTCTATTAACGTTTTATTTAAACTTTATACTCAGCTTTACTTTCGAATGATGGCATTTTTTTACGTGACTGAAGTGTTGATCTTATGAAGCCATCTCGCGCGTTCAATCCAAATACTTTTGATGATGCTTCAGTCACTAATTTTACCATTCTTTCTACTACTTGTGTATGACAAGGGAATTTCTCGAATGGAGGGGTACTCTTGTTTTCTATGAATTCTTCAATCTCATTTTCTGTCAGGTGTCTTGTCACAGGTGGTTCAGTGACAATGCATTTTTGCCAATTAATTAAATCAGTATAATCAGTAGCTTCAAATTGAATAACAGGTACTGTGAAACGCCTCACAACTTTTTCCTTGTTTGTTTGCCTTGCTTTCTTTATTCGCCTCCACGCTAATTCTCTTATGGCGCTGCGGTCATCATGAATCATTGATGCTAGAATATTTTCTGGATTTGCAAAAAATGCATTTCTTTGTATGACAGGGTTTACAATATCCTTTACTTCGTCATTCAGTGTTCTTGTTAGTTCAATAGTTTTGAAAACATGTTTTGAGCCATTGACAAAAGACGTACTTTGCTTAATAGAAAACCACATTGGGATGTAGACCTTCATTATAAAAGAAACAATGTTCATGAGGTTCTCAGATGGACTTACAGTTGAAACGTATAGACGAAGCAAACGATTTGCTGTAGTCAGCCATCGTGAATGTGCCATTTTGCCTGGACTACGATGAGCAAGATCTGGAGAGCAATATCCCTTTGTTATGGCCTGATGAATATCAATTAGATATTTTTGGTCGGTGCTAAGATCTTCACAGTCTACAGTTGGTTCCTCAGCATCAATCCTTTCAAACTCGACAATAGGAAGACTCTCACAGTTCTCTAATTCCCTGCCAATAGGACCGGTGAATCCGCGGGGGCCAGATGTTTTTCCATCCAGCTTTGCAACTAAATGGCGTAATGGCAATTCATTGGCATGGAGCTGGCACACTAAATGTTGAACTGGCTTCTTCAGCTTCAATTCTATAAGCCTTATAACGCCTCCCTTTTCTCCAGTGTTGACTGCTGCACCATCGCATCCAATGGCAACAAGGTTTTCCAGGTTCATGTCATTATTTCCAATATACTCAAACATTCCTTTACATATTTCTTCAGCTGATCCAGAATTCACAGAATAATGGCCCAAATAATCTGAACCAGGTTCTCTCACTAAAGTGATATGTTCTTCTGTTACCTTCTTCTGATATACTTTGGACTCTTTTTTTTTCCTTGGAAGAGTGTAGAATCTTTTCGACCATCAAAATAGATTCCTCTGATTGGGACCTGATTTTGATCTTTCATAATTTCTGATCTCTTCTTTTGTCTTTCTCTTCTGATTTTACTCCTATCCACTACTTCAGATGTTGTCAATAGAAACTTCTCCAATATCTTGCAATACTGCACTAACAATGAATGCTGCAGCTCGATCTGAAACTGCAGTCCTGTCACAAGCAGTAGCCACTGAAGGTAGATTTGTAGTTTTCCTTTTCTTGAATAATTGTTCTTCAGGTTGTTCGAGCTTTCTCTTCGAGCTAACTGGCTCTGGAAATGTATTGTCTGATATTTCGCCAGATTCACTTTCACTATTTGATGTCGATGATGATAATTCAACATTTGTATCCTGCAATTTCTCCTGTGAAGATTCTTTGGTGAGCCTCACAGCTTCTTTTTGCTTTCTTAGCAACGTAGATGCTGTTTTCTTTGAGAGTGTAATATCTACTCTATCAATAAACAGTTTTCTTTCACTCCTTTGATCTAAGAGGAACGTCACTTCTTCCTTTGGAACCGTTTTTTCTTTGGGACAAGAACATTGTGTTAGTACTTTGCACTTGCACGCTGCAATGTCAAAAAGTTTCGTGTGTGCTTCTTTTTTGAACATATCAATCTTTGCTTTGTAAGCTTCAGAATTTTTTCTGCTTTGGTATGGCTTCATAATGACACGATACTTTTCGTGGTAGCTTCTGAACATTGTTTCAATTCGCCTGTCTGACAGAATTGGGACGGAAGCACTTTCCCTAATTGTTTTCAATTTATCAACAACTTGTTCTAATATTTGAGATATTGAAGGATCTTTATTAGTATTCTGTTTCAAATCGTTTCTTACAAACAAGTAATATTTAAAAACTACTTCGTATGTAGGAAGATTCCTGTGCCACAAATCTTCCCCCATACCAAACATGGGGCACTCAGTTGAGGCCCTGGTTGATTTTGCACAAACTCGAGACATTTTGAAAGTATACAAATCTGAAAAAGAAAGAGCTAATATCAATTATACGTTAATTTCAGTTAATAGTACATGGCAAACTTAGGGCAACACAATACAGAAATGCAAAATATATAAGAAATATAGTTTAGACCAGTGTTTCCCAACCGGGGTCCATATGGCTCCCTGGGGGCCATGGCACATTTAAAGGGGGCCACAAGAAAATGTTATTTTGTAAAATAGAGTTAAATCTGCATATTACCAACTGAAAATAATGCTTATGGGGGCCACAGGAAAAAATAAGGTTCCTAAGGGGGCCATAAGCCAAAACCGGTTGGGAACCACTGGTTTAGACTATCTGAGTAACGCCAACAACAGAACACCCACCTGCTACGAGAGCGACAGCTACACTGAACCGAGGTACTCACGTGACAGCTGAGTGAGCTGACAATAGAAAACTGTTTTTAGAGAATAGAAACTTTTTTTAAAGGTTGACTGAGCTATTTTTATACAAGTGCGAATAAATTCTTGTCTATTGTGCATCGTGGACTCTTCTGTAATTATTGGTTAAAATCTGCTTTTTTCAATTTTTTTCAATATTGAAGGTCATTGTGGCACCTGAAGATATTAATGTTATGATTTTAAATTTATACCAGCTTATTTCCTCACTACTCCACACATTTTCCACACTAGCCAATTTGAAAATTCGAAAAATGAGTTTTTCACTCCGCCCTACCCCCCATAGTACTGTGAGGTATTGAAAAACTCATGATCTTCACTTGCCCCACAAACACCTTTAAATGGGAGACCCATAATGGGTGCACACACATTTCTACATTACTGTACAGTCTTTACAGCCACACCTACACTTTTCCTCGTAAGTGTATATATTGTAATGTATATGGTTGTAAATTTGACTTGGTCCGCAATCGATATGAACCGTGACTTGATGGATACCGTAATGAAATTGACTGGATTCTTTGGATCTGATATATTTGCATGTCCGTTATATAATAGATATAGAGTGTAACATATTTGTGGATAGTAGTCTATTATGACTTGATCCTCTGGATCGAGAGATTCTATCTTTAGTTTTAAATCGATAATTAATTATTTTTAAATTGATAATGTATATGGTTGTAAATTTTGACTTGGTCCGCAATCGATATGGACCGTGACTTGATGGATACCGTAATGAAATTGACTGGATTCTTTGATCTGATATATTTGCATGTCCGTTATAAATAGATATAGAATGTAACATATTTGTGGATAGTAGTCTATTATGACTTGCTCCTCTGGACCGAGAGATTCTATCTTTAGTTTTAAACCGATAATTAATTATTTTTAAATTGATAATTATTTAGTTTCGTAAAAATTGGTCGTTGCCAATTTACCGGCAGTTTTTAAATAAGTTTCTTATGTTCTTGTGGTTCGGAACCCACGTAAAATTGTAGGTCCCCTCCGCCACCACGGAGGACATACACAATACCCGATTACGAACACAGTTAGGTAGACCAGCCATGAGTGGATCCTAGGGTCTTTGTTGGTCTGAAACATTATAACATTATAACATTATTATATATATACACATATATATATATATATATATATATGTATATAAATATATATATAAAAATATATATAAATATATATATATATATAATATAGTATGTATATATATAAAATATACATATATATATATATATATATATATATATGATACACACAGACCGTGCATGGAACAAGGAACTCTTCTGGGATAATTAACTCCACTATAATCCGAATAAGTAATGGTAAATGACAAATACCATAGTTTTTCTTTTTCATGATGCTAGCCCGACGTGGTCAACGGATCACTCGGAAAGAGGTCCCATAAATATAGCTTCCCTCACCAGCTCTCTGCAAACCAGACAGGATCCAGCTTTGGGACATGGATCTAGTGTTTAAAGCAGCCTAGCCCTGCTACATTTAGAACCTCAATATAAGCAAAAGATTCGCTGGCTTCACGTCAGATTGAATACATCAAAGAAAAAGGGGTAACTATTATGTTTTTAGCCAAAAACCAAAACTTAAACCTCAACTGGCAGAATTGAGCGTCCACTTTTCAAGGCTCAAGGCACATAACATGTCCGTTTCAAGATGGGAATGAACTCAGAATGGACCCCTGAGTTTTTTATGATACACACATTCCGTGGACACTGAATTTTGCCAGTTGAGGTTTAAGTTTTGTTTTTTGGCTAAAAATATAATAGTTACCCCTTTTTCTTTGATGTATTCAATCTGACGTGAAGGCAGCGAGTCTTTTGCTTATATTGAGGTTCTAAATGTAGCAGGGCTAGGCTGCTTTAAACCCTAGATCCATGTCCCAAAGCTGGATCCTGTCTGCTTTGGAGATAGCTGGTGAGGGAAGCTATATTTGTGGGACCTGTTTGCAAGTGACCCGTTGCCCACGTCGGGCTAGCATCATGAAAAAGAAAAACTATGGTATTTTTAATTTACCATTACTTATTCGGACTATAGTGGATTTAATTATCCCAGAAGAGTTTCTTGTTCCATGCACGGTCTGTGTGTATCATAAAAAACTCAGGGGACCATTCTGAGTTCATTCCCAATATATATAATATATATAAATATGTATATATATATATATGTAATATATATATATATAAATATATATTATATATATATATATATATATATATATATAAATATTATATATATATATTATATATAATATATATATATATATATATATATATATATATTGTGTGTGTGTGTAAAAATGAACAATGAATAATCAATATTCATTTTTACATAAGAACCAAAATCGCTTAACGCGAGTTTGGATAAAAATTTTATTTGTTGCTTTCTGTTTTTTTTTTCAGTGTCACAACCATGCGACCTACCATTCCTATGGTTTAAGTTGTATCCATATCTCCATATCTTAACTTGACCATTATCCTATATCAATTTTATTAAATATTCATTATTACTCATGTCAGTCTATGCATCCGTACTTATTCGTTCAAAGTCGTCCAAATACGTTCGCTTGTATTATTTTTCTTTTTTTCTTTTACGTGCGTTCACCTCTCGCAAGCTGCTCATTCATGCTGATTCAGGGTGTTCGAATTTCGATGACGTCGCCAAAAGCAAGCATCTGAATTCGAAGTCCTCTCTCTTTCTTCTGCTACAAATTTATAACATAAGGTGTTATGTTGTATGTTATATTATTATAATATACTGTATTGTTTCCTTATCTGGCCACTAGTTCGTTATCGGCTTACGTCACATAGTTATACCCGTTCTCATTACTTGTACTTACTATTTCTACCTAATTGTCATTCAAATTCTATATTACTTATGTATTACGTTATCATAAATGTCTGTGTACTTCCAATGAAAAGTACACCATAATTTTGTCCGCTTTCCTCACCGCTGGCTAATTAGACTTTCAAACTCTGATAACCAACCAGGTTCTAATAATATTTGACATAATTTGGCGTAATTATTGTTAACTATAAATATATACCATTGTTGTTAATCTCCTTTAAATTATAGAACAACGGTTAACTCCCCTTCATTATATCAATTGTATCACCTATTTAGATTACTTCAGTAGTAGATATGTCAATTAACAATTTGCTAAAATTGTAATTAAATGTAATACTTTAATATAATGTAATTGATGTACCGTATTTTAATGAAACTGTAATTAATAATAGTAGTTTAGTATAGTGTAATTAATGTATTTTAATGACGATAATTAACGATAATAAGCGAATGTGAATTGGTTGGTAATTGTAATCATAGTTGTAGTAGACCGAAATTACAATGTACTCAGGTGTACTTGGATTGTACTCAATGTACTACGAAATTATGTCGCCCTTTAGAAATGCATACTCTGCGAAAATACGATTATTTTTTATTGTTATTTTTCCGTTGGGATGAATTTTGATGTGCTTCCTACTTTGCCAAATAACTGGTGACTTGCTCTTTTCAAAATTTCTTAATCATTTTTTACATTTAGCTTAATAATGAATTCTGAGAAACTTTTTGCAATGTTCATAATTTGTATACATTCTCTCTCCGTTATAAAAGATGAAGTCATGTCTTGCCTAAGCATTTAATTGTAAATCTTAAACCTTTAATTTTTACTCCTATGCATATTTTAGTGTAAAGATGAATAGTTCAATTTCCACTTTTAGTTAACTTGGCAGATCATGATAACATCAGATCTGAAAATACGCGGTTTAAGATAAAAATATGGCTTCATCTTCAAATATCTTGTTTATTCGTTTAAACCTTACCACAGCTAAAAGATTTACTTTATTTTCAAATATTGTGCGAAAATAATGCAGCCTCTTCAACATTTAATAATGATGATGTTAGTAGAATCGGGGTATATAAAGCCCAGCAATTTCTTCCATGTGCATTCTGATACCAACTACGAGGCTGAGCATTACCTGTAACATTGTAGCAGTAAATTACAGTAAAGAAAAAGTCTTTATCTTCTCCTTCGAGCCGTGCTCTCTTCAGAAAACTTAGTCATTAGAATCTACCGATACGTTACAAGAAGACTCGGGGAGAAACCTCAAGAATTTAATAAGCCTCTCAGAATCCTCCAAGCCACTCAAGAAGAACTCGGAGAGTAGTATAGAAGAAACTACTGCAAGTAAGAGATCCGTTGCTGCCTCCTAACCAGAACCCCCGCGTCAGTCGTTTATTCTACCAGCGTTAATATGTTTAAGAACCGTCTTGACAGACATTTTAAAAGTATTAACGTTGTTTAAAATTAAAAAAGAAAGTTAACAACAGGAGCTCTGGTGGTGGTGCTCGAGGATGAGTCTGTTGACGATGAATGCCAGCTTGTGACATGCCAGCGTGTGATGCCAGCAATAAAAAAAAAAAAAATTAGACTAACACGAACGTAGATGTAGCTCGTAGCGTAAACTAACCCACTTTTTGTTTAACTGTACCAACTTTTTTTTTTTTTCTTACCTCCTTTCTTGCATGTCTGTAACTCTCTTTACTTGCATGTTTGTAGTCTGCATGGTATGACAGTGAGTTAAGACTGTGTTTGCATGGTTTGTAAGCGTTCTTATTTTACTTCTTTTCATCTTTCACCCCTCTCCTATTTTCTGCGACTATTTTTCTGACTTGTCGGCAGTGGCCGGCGGATGATGATGGTGATACTTTTTTCCTCTTTTTCTGAATGAATGTTAACCCACGAATGATAGGTGTTGCTCCTTACTTAACCCCTTATTCTCTTCTCTTCTCTTAACCCACTACTCTTTCCTTTCTCTCGGGCTAGCCTTAGAGTGGATCTTAGGGTCTTTGTTAGTCTTAGCTTCTGTAGATCTGTAGAACCCAGGGCCATAGACGGAGGGCTTAACATATATAAATAAATATATAATATATATATATATATATATATATATATATATATATATATGTGTGTGTGTAAAAAGGAACAATGAATAATCAATATTCATTTTTACATAAGAACCAAAATCGCTTAATGGGAGTTTGGATAAAATTTTATTTGTTGCTTTCTATTTTTTTCAGTGTCAGAACCATGCGACCTACCATTCCTATGGTTTCGTTGTATCCATATTTCCATTTTTCATTTGTTAGAGAATTTATTATAATTAATTATGGTTGTCTTGCACCTAACCCTCATCCCTAAATTTTATTAAATTATGCATGCACATTGCATATAGCAGGATTGGAACCCGTAGTTGTACTACTTAGTCCTTAATACCCACTCTTTGTCTCTAATTCGTTTCTTTTAAATCCTCCCAATAATGACTTATACATTATGACGTCATAAAATAACTTAAATTTCTTTCACGGTTTCCATACCTTGAACACTGAATCACGTGTTTAGTATTTGGACATCTTCCTTATTCAATGTATGGCAAATTCTTTAATAATAATAATAAACTTCAGTCTCTATACGTCATTATTTATATGTTGCGTCCTACCTATTGTCTACTGATGCCTATCAACCTATCAGTCCATGTTTACGCATGTCTATATTACGCACACAACCTATTGTGTTACGTACCAATATGTGTACAAAACTTGTGCATTCGTACATGTCCACTGATGATTACGTACATCGTTACGTACATGTACATCCGTTCACATGTATTTTTTTTATTTCTTTTCTTTAAATTAATTAATTTCTCGCAAGATATTCATAAATGCTTAGGCAAGTGGTCAAATTCAGCTAATCACAGCATAAATCGAACATCTGAAAACGAAAGACCTCCTCTGCCTCCGATTTCAAATTTATAACTTATTATCATGTGTCATGTTGTGTAAATATATACCGTATGTGCCCATGTACTTTGTGTTAAATCTCAAAATAACCTGTGGTAAATTGTAATTAACTATAATGATGTAATATGATGAAATTAATGTACTTTAATGAAACTATAGTTAACGATTTAAGATAATAAATGAATTAATTGGTAATTATAATCATAGTTATAATAGACGAAAATTACAATGTGACCCGACATTATGTTGCCATTTAGGAATATACACTCCGCAATATTAGTATTATTTTTTATAATTATTTTTTCGTTGGGATAAATTTTGGAGCTGCTTCCTTTTTGTCATTTTTAGATCAGATGCATTCTCTCTTAGAGAGATGAAGTCATGCCTTGCCTTAAACTTTTTAATTTTCGTATGCATATCTTAATATAAGAATGCATAGTTCAATTTCCGTTTCTAATTAACTCGGCAGACCCGGAAAACATCAGATCTGAAAATATGCAGCTTGGCTTAGGATAAAAATATGGCTTCCTCTTCCTATATCCTGTTTATCTGTTTATTTTTAACTGTTGTGCAACAATAATACAGCCTCTTCAATATTTAATAATGATGATGTTAGTAGAATCGGGGTATATAATCCCCAACCATTTCTTCCATAGGCATTCTGATTCCAACGACGAGGCTGTGTAGTACCTGTACATTTTAGCAGTAAATTACAGTAGAAGAAAGTCTTTATCTTCTCCTTCGAGCCGTGCTCTCTTCAGAAAACTTAGTTATTAAAATCTCTCGATACGTTGCAAGAAGAATCGGGAGTAACCCTCAGAGAATTTAATAAGCCTCTCAGAATCCTCCGAGCCACTAAAGAAGAACTCGGAGAGTCGTATAGAAGAAACTACTGCAAGTAATACATCCGTTGCTGCCTCCTAACCAGAACCCCCTTCGACTCCGAACCAACCTAGGGCCATAGACAGAGTGGTTAACACTCTGGCGACCCTGCCAAGATAGAAATTACACTATAGCCAGGATTTTAACAAGAGGATTCTAACAAGTGGCCACCCTTTGGCCAGGATAGAAATTACACTGCATCAGGATAATTGTGGCGACCCTACCAAGATAATAAGACCCATCATTTGGCCGGCGTGTCACGACTTCCAGTTCGTCATATTCACCCTTGAACCGGTGTGTAACGACTCCAAGTTATTCACGCCTCGTCTCATCTAGAAGAAGTAAACAGCAAGACACGTCTTCAGGATACGTCTCTAAAGATTTCGCCGTAGAAATTTTGTTAAGTACAGAGTTTTTTGTTTTTTTAAGTAATTTGTAAACAGTTGAGAAGACAGCATTATTAACGGTTAACTAATATTAAGTCAGAATTTACGAGAAACAGTGAACGTTTCAGACACCAGTGATACATTTTTTTTATTGAAACAGTTATTTTCACAGAAGTTAATTTTCGCAGAAGTTAATTATCACAGAGTTGTCACAGAAGTTAATTGTCACAGAGTTAAATGTCACAGAGCTATTTTCAGTATTATAATTAGTATAGAATAATTTTATTTTATGTACCAGACATAATATTACTGTACCTTCGCGTACATTCGAGTGAAATGTGTTTACATTTCGTATTTTTGTTTACAATTTTTTTAAATTATTGAATTGAATTGACTTGCAAATTAAGAAAGAGAGAGTTTATAGAGTTATAGAGATACTTGAAGCAGTTTCAAGTTCCAGTTTCAGTTTTCAGTTCAGTAGACTCCACTGATAGCAGTTCAGTGCAGTCCATTTCAGTTAGTTCCAGTCAGTCGGTTGCATCCAAGAGGGACAACCGCCCCAGAGAATAATAGACTCCACTTGATAGAAGTTCGAGTGTAGTCAATTTCAGTTTTCAGTCAGTCAGTTTCCAGTCAGTAGGTTGCATCCAAGAGGGACAACCGCCCCAGTGATTTATAGAAATACTTGATAGCAGTTCAAGTCAGTAAGTTAGTTTCAAGTCAGTGAGTTCAAGTCAGTTCAAGTCAGTCAGTCAGTCAGTTTCAAGTCAGTCAGTCAGTCAGTTTCAAGTCAGTCAGTCAGTTTCAAGTCAGTCAGTTGTAATCAGTTCCAAGTTAATCAGATTCAAGTTAATCAATTTCAAGTAGTTTCGAAGTTTCAGTCAGTTTGTTTTATTTGAAGTCAGTTTTATTTAAAGTCCGTTTTATTTGAAGTTAGTTTCAAGTCCAAAGTCAGTTTTCAAGTCCCAAGTCAGTTTTCAAGTCCCAAGTCAGTTTTCAAGTCCCAAGTCATTTCAATGCAGTCAATTGAATTCAACTTTTTTTTGTTGTTTAAGAGAATTCAATTTAAGAAAATGTAATTTAAGAGAATGTAATTTAAGAGAACTTAATTCAACCTTTTGTTTTGTTGTATAAGAGAGAATTAAATTCAATATGAATTGACCGGTTTGTCTTTAGTTCAACCTTCTTTTTTTTCGTAAGAAGGAAATTGACCTATTTGTCTTTTTTTTCATGCCATTGTTGCCTATATAAATATATAGGTAAAATGATATATTTTATTATTTGCAACCAAAACCGTTTTTACAATTGTTTATAACGATTTTCATAATTATTATGATTATATGATGACAGTAATAGTGTAATAATTAATCAATCATGTCTAATGACTTCCTTTTTAAATTAGTATAGGGAGGAACATGCCGTCCCTCCGTTTTGTTTTACCTTCTTTAATGTTTGTTCTAAGCAGTGTGACAAGCGATCTTATTTTTAATAGCAAAGTGCTCACGAAAGACGTATTGTCAAATTCAGACATATCTCCCCGCTTAGTCACTGAATTCCCCCGAATGTAGTACTCCAAACTTTGTTTTTTTACTTTTTTAAATTTTATTTTAACACCCTAACAAGTTGTTTTTATTTTTTTTAGGAGTATGGACCCTAGAACCTCATGTTAGTTCATTATAGTTTATAATCGATTTCTATTTTAAATTTTTATATTTCTTTTTATTCGATTAATACTGAGTAATTTTCGTAGTCGAATTTAATTAATTGTGTGTCGGAATTCAATTTTAATACCGTGAGTTTACTTTCATTACTTGTAAGATCCTCTAAGTGCGTTTATTTTCTTTACCTTAATACGTGTAACTGATTTAATTAAATACTTAAATACTACCTTGAACTTAAAGGATTTTATAATAATAATAATAATAATAATAATAATAACAATTGACTTAAACTTAAAAGATTCTATAACCCTACTCTCAATTTAAATTATTATATAACTTTTTTAATTTGAAAACCTCCCGAATCTTTACACACACACACACACACACACACACACGTATACACTTTCTATATACTATATATACACAACCTTATGCTAAAATTTTTGGATATCACAACAAACTATTTCATTTTGGGTAAGTGCTAACTATGCAAATTATTCTTAATCATTTTGCTTACTATATATAAAATTTTGCTCATGTATTTATTAAGTTATTTTAATCAAAGCTAGTCTGTTCTTTAAAGTATATGTATATATAAATATATATACAGATATAATCCTAATCTACCAATGACCACTAATGATCTAGTTCTTCACGGGATGAACCAATTACTCTCATAATCCACATACTCAATACTCATGTTCTACGTACACGTGTATATATGCGTATGCGCATTTACATATAACTTCAAAAATAAATCCCTTTTCCCCATTTGGACATATCACCAACCACTACACTCTGTACCTAATACACACAAATACACATTTGACTACAGGTCTATACATCATCCATTACGTAATTCGATTGTTACCTACAACAGTCAATAAAATTGGTTTATAGATTGTACGATCATGCTAACTTTGAAAAATTCCTGAACTTTAAAATTTATATTTTTCCCTTTTACCTACTATTCATTATGTATGTAATTTTTCCCACAGAAAAATAAAATTTTGTTAAAAATGTAACAATATCATTGTTTGTCTAACTTAACTGTTTGTCTAAATTAACGTATTAATCCTTTTATTCTGTTTGCATAAATTAAAGTATTAATCTTTGAATTTTTATATTTTATAATAGCTCTCTAAGCAAGTGTCATGTTAAAGATTTGATTACGGTGTTTTGTACTCAACCACCTGAACTCACTTGTTCTGTATAATAATTGTATTGTAAAGAAAAATTCGTCATCATCTAATTTGAATTCGTTAGGATGTTATCTTTATGTTATTGTATTGTATGAATTGTATTATATTATTGTATTAATACCATTTTAAAGAGGAGAGCACTGTAAAAATGAACAATGAATAATAATCAATATTCATTTTTACATAAGAACCAAAATCGCTTAACGCGAGTTTGGATAAAAATTTTATTTCTTGCTTTCTATTTTTTTCAGTGTCAGAACCATGCGACCTACCATTTTATGGTTTCGTCGTATCCATATTTCCATTTTTTAATTTGTTAGAGAATTTATCATAATTAATTATGGTTGTCTTGCACCTAACCCTCATCCCTAAATTTTATTAGATTATGCATGCACATTGCATATAGCAGGATTGGAACCCGTAGTTGTACTTCTTAGTCCTTAATACCCACTCTTTTTCTCTAGTTCGTTTCTTTTAAATCCTCCCAATAATGACTTATACATTATGACGTCATAAAATAACTTAAATTTCCTTCACGGTTTCCATACCTTGAACACTGAATCACGTGTTTAGTATTTGGACATCTTCCGTATTCGATGTATGGTAAATTCTTTAATAATACTAATAAAAAACTTCCTTCTTTATACGACATTATTTATATGTTGTGTCCTACCTATTGTCTACTGATGCCTATCAACCTATCAGTCCATGTTTACGCATGTCTATATTACGCACACAACCTATTGTGTTACGTACCAATATGTGTACAAAACTTGTGCATTCGTACATGTCTCCTGATGATTACATACATCGTTACGTACATGTACATCCGTTCACATGTATTTTTTATTTATTTTCTTTAAATTAATTAATTTCTCGCAAGATATTCATAAATGCTTAGGCAAGTGGTCAAATTCAGCTAATCACAGCATAACTCGAACATCTGAAAACGAAAGACTCCTCTGCCTCTGATTTCAAATTTATAACTTATTATCATGTGTTTCATGTTGTGTAAATATATACCGCATGTGCCCATGTATTTTGTGTTAAATCTCAAAATAAGAGTTATCCTAATGTAAATATGAAACAATGTAAACTATAGTTACCTGTGGTAAATTGTAATTAACTATAATGGTGTAATATGATGAAATTAATGTACTTTAATGAAACAATAGTTAACGAGTTAACGATAATAAATGAATTAATTGGTAATTATAATCATAGTTATAATAGACCAAAATTACAATGTAACCCAACATTATGTCGCCATTTAGGAATATACACTCGGCAATATTAGTATTATTTTATTATTATTATTTTTTCGTTGGGATAAATTTTGGAGCTGCTTCCTTTTTGTCATTTTTAGATTAGATGCATTCTCTCTTAGAGAGATGAAGTCATGTCTTGCCTTAAACTTTTTAATTTTCATATGCATATCTTAATATAAGAATGCATAGTTCAATTTCCGTTTCTAATTAACTCGGCAGACCCGGAAAACATCAGATCTGAAAATATGCGGCTTAGGATAAAAATATGGCTTCCTCTTCCTATATCCTGTTTATCTGTTTATTTTTAACTGTTCTGCACAAACAATACAGCCTCTTCAATATTTAATAATGATGATGTTAGTAGAATCGGGGTATATAAACTCCAACCATTTCTTCCATAGGCATTTTGATTCCAACGACGAGGCTGAGCAGTACCTGTACCTTTTAGCCGTAAATTACAGTAAAAGAAAGTCTTTATGTTCTCCTTCGAGCCGTGATCTCTTCAGAAAACTTAGTCATTAAAATCTCCCGATACGTTACAAGAAGAATCGGGAGGAACCCTCAGAGAATTTAGTAAGCCTCTCAGAATCCTCCGAGCCACTAAAGAAGAACTCGGAGAGTCGTATAGAAGAAACTACTACAAGCAATAGATCCGTTGCTGCTTCCTAACCAGAACTCCCGTCGACTCCGAACCAGCCGAGGGCCATAGACGGAGGGGTTAACATATATATAAATATATATAATATACATACAGATATATGTAAATATATATAATATACATATATATATAATATATATATACAAACTCAGAATGGTCCCCTGAGAAACTTATATGTTAAACACAGACCGTGCATGGAACAAGGAACTCTTCTGGGAAAATTAAATCCACTATAGTCCGAATAAGTAATAGTAAATGACAAATACCATAGTTTTTCTTTTTCATGATGCTAGCCCGACGTGGGCAACGGGTCTCTCGCAAAGAGGTTCCCATTAAACAGACGTGTTACGTGCCTTAAAAAGTGGACGCTCAATGTCCCGGTTGAGGTTTAAGTTTTGGTTTTTTTGGCTAAAAATACAATAGTTACCCCTTTTTCTTTGATTTATTCAATTCGACGTGAATGCAACGAGTCTTTTACTTATATAGAGGTTCTAAATGTAGTGGGACTAGGCTTGCTTTAAACCCTAGATCCATGCCCCAAAGCTGGATCCTGTCTGCTTTGCAGATAGCTGGTGAGGGAAGCTATATTTATGGGACCTCTTTCCGAGAGACCCGTTGCCCACGTCGGGCTAGCATCATGAAAAAGAAAAACTATGGTATTTGTCATTTACCATTACTTATTCGGACTATAGTGGATTTAATTTTCCCAGAAGAGTTCCTCGTTCCATGCACGGTCTGTGTTTAACATATATATATATATATATATATATATATATATATATATATATATATATATGTATATATATATATAATATATATTATATATATAAATAAAAATATATAATATATATATATATAAAAAAATATATATTATATATTTTTATTTATATATATATATATATTATATATTTTTATTTATATATATAATATAAGCACACCGGACAAAAAATTAGTCACCCCTAATAGCACCGATAGTAGGAAGTTCAAGGTCACACAGAGGGCGCTGATGTAGCATTGGTAAGTGACAAGTAGCGGTGACGTAGCACACAGGATCAGATCTGTTTCGTGAGGTGGTGAAGAACAAAGTGTGTGTTGGATATAGTCTGCAAAATGGGTCGTGAGGCAGACGTTACTCAGTGGCAAAAAGGAGCCATCGTGTTTGGCAGAGCCCACGGACACAAAATGTATGAAGTAGCCCAATTTGTTGGTGTGTCAACGCGTACTGTCCAGCGAGTTTACAAAGAGTGGTGTAGTTCGCAATCAACTGACAATCGACGGCGTAACTGTGGCCGGAAAACAATTCTCGACAATAGGGGCCGCCGCCATGTTTCTCGTCTAGTAACTGCAAATCGTTTTCAAACCAGAGAACAATTGCTCCAAGAAACCAATGAGGTTCTCCAGCGACCAATTTCCGAACGGACATTGCGACGAGAACTGCATGCGATGGACATCTGGAGCAGGGTACCACGGAAGAGGCCGCTGTTAACAGCAAGTCACAAATTGGCACGTTATAAATGGGCTCAGAGGCACAAAAACTGGACTGCGGCAGATTGGAAACGTGTAATTTGGTCCGATGAGTCCCGTTTTTGTTTGTTCTCCAATGATGGGAGGCGACGAGTACATCGCAGGTCCAATGAAGCTTTTAATCCTGAATGCGTCGAAGGTGTTGTTCAGGCTGGAAACAGAAAGTGAAGCGCAGGAATAGACACCCACGGACTCTGGAGGAACTTCGGGACTGGCTGATGAACGAGTGGCAGCAAATCGATGTTCAGTACATGCACAACCTCGTAGAGTCTCTGCCTCGCCGGATTCGTGCGGTTATCAAGGCCAGAGGCGCCGTCACACGTTATTAGGTACATTCTGAGAGGGGTGACTAATTTTTTGTCCGGTGTGCTTATATTATATATATATTATATATATAAATAAAAATATATAATATATATATATATATATAAATATTATAATATATATATATATATAATATACATATACTGTATGTATATATATATGTAAATATATATAATATATATATATAAATATATATATATATAAATATTTATATATATATATATATATATATATAAATATTAAAACATATATATTTATATATATATATTTATATATATTATATATATATTATTTATATATATATATTATATATAAATATGTATTATATATATATTATATATATTATTCTATAATATAATATATTATATATGTGATCAGTCTTTCCTTGTGAAGAGACGTGTTTTATCGAGTGTCCAGTGTTATCAATTGAAGAAGTGGTTTCCGTTGAAGTGTTTTAAAAAAAATAGTGTTCGGTGCATTCTTAACTAAGTTACTTCGTGCTAGTAATCATTCATTAACGAATATATTTCATTTATTGGCGTTATTCAGTACTATATTATTTGATCAAACCAAGGCTACTGCACGTGGCTTGCCTTGTTTGTTTTTCAAATCTATCAGAAAACGTGGAGTCATGAGGTTCATTTTTCCTTCCTTCGAGAGGTCAGGGAGAGTGTGGTCACACACCGTGTGAAAAAAAGGAAAAAAGTCGGGTCGAATCGCGGAAAAATAAGTATTATAAATACTCTTCTTTTACAGATCTTTTGTCGGTAGCTTAATTCTATGTTCATTTATTATAAATTTGTGTTACAAGAACCTGTTTCTGTGTTTCAAGAACACGGGAGACCTACTTTGTAATTTATTAATTTCCAAACGCTCGTTTCTTTTTTGTTTTTTTTTGTTTTTGTTTTTAAACTAATTAAAAGCATGGCACCACCGTCAAGTACTTGCAGTCGCTGTGAAGGGAAATTTGCCGCTTACGCATTTACAATGGCTAATAATAATGAACAGTTAGTTTGCAGGTGGTACTCAAGCATGGAAATGCTGAGGAACGAGTTAGAACGTAAGAAGGAGGCCAGAGTAAGGCTTGAAGAAAGCGTGATGCTCCTGACGGCAAAATTAGAATCCCTTGAGACTCCAGTTACGACCCCTCCTGCCTCAGTTTCTACTAATAATATAAATAGTATAATAGCCCTCTCTCTTCCCCTAGTTCCCAACCCTTCGTTCGAGTGCGTAATGGAGCCCCATTGAGAAAACCTAAGACTGTCTACCAGTAATAACAAGCAATAAGTTTTCTGTTTTAGGTTTCGAGATGCTGATGAACCGGAAATACGACTCGTTGGCGATTCCATTGTTCGAGGGCAGCTCGAGGAATTCTGTGGAGAAACCCTCGTCGTAGGCGCCGTTACTGCTACCCTGGTGCAAGGGTGGAGGATATAACTAATAGTGTTGACCAATTTACAGACGGTACCTCCGAGGACACAACGTATGTTATTCATGTCGGTACTAATAACGTTTTAAATTCTAGATCGGAAGAACTGCTGGCTAGGTACAGGGACTTATAGAGCGATTAAAGGAAAAACTAATAAGATTGTTTTAACAGGTATACTTCCTCGAATTATCCAACGTAACGATTTCTACAGCAAGGCGACCTATATTAACAATAACCTAAAGTCTCTTTGCCAACAGGAAGGAGTGCATTTTGCGAATTTTTGGAACAGTTTCTACGGCAGGAGGGACTTGTTCCTCGAGATGGACTTCATCTTAATGACGTTGGAGCTGCGCGTTTAGGAAGACTATTTCATAATACTCTCTTCTTTTCAGGCTGCCGTAACTCGAACGGTCCCAGCGTAAATTCTACAAATTTCCCCTGCGCTCGCGAAGGTTCGCAATTACAAACAATTTGAAGGTTTATCCTTAAATGCTCGTAGCCTACGAAATAAAAGAAACGAATTTTTTTCTTTAATTGCTTGTAAAGACTATGATATAATTGCGATAAATGAATCGTGGCTTAGCACTGAAACTCGTGACTTTGTAGGGAGTATCAAATTAAAGGTTATAGACTTTTTGTTAAAAACAGAATAGGTAGGCGAGGAGGCGGGTTATGTTGTATATCAAAGATAATATTGCGAACGTTATAGAAGTAAAGCACACAATTCCAGAACCGATAGATTCGACTATAGCAGAACTTAAATTGAACGATTTCAAACTTCTGTTGCGGTTATATATAGGCCCCCTAATCAAACAGCTGATACGGACGAAGCGTTATATCGTGAACTAAAGAGAATAATCGGTAGTGAGCAGGCTTTAGTTATGGGTGACTTTAATTGCGCCAACGTGAATTACGATACAATGCAGGGAGACGCGGAAGGTAATCGTTTAGTTAATTTTCTCGAGGATAGCTTTCTTATTCAAAAGGTTGGGGAACCTACGAGGTTGGACAGTATTTTAGATTTAGTAATAACTACGGATGATAGGCTAATTACTGATCTTCAAGTAATAGAACCGTTAAGCAATAGCGATCACAATATGGTAGAGTTTGTCCTCTCAGTAAGTCACTCGAAACCAGCTAACTCGACTAAAATTCCTAACTTCCAGCACGCAGACTTTAGTAAATTTCGAAATAATTGTCACACGTCAATTGGGAAAACGTAATGGGGAACTCCAACGCAAAACTAATGTGGGAATCGTTCGAAACAGTATTTAGGACTATAAATGAGGAATGTGTACCGTACAAAATTAAGCGTGCGAAAGTAAACAACAAGCCCTTGTGGTTTACTTCTAGAGTAGGAGACATTATAAAGAGTAGAGATAGGGCTTATAGGCTACATAAGTGATAAAGACAATTTGTGGTTACGAAACAACTACATATCTCTAAGGCGTGAAGCGAAAAGTGTAATAAAAAAGTCCAAGCGCGAATTTGAAATCTCCATAGCTCGTGACGGTAAAGAAAACCCCAAGCGATTCTTTCAATACGTCAATAATAGAAATCCAGTAAAAAGTGTCTTGGGGCCTTTGAAAAATGTAAAAGATCTAGTTTCTGAAACAAGGAAATGGCTACCTTGCTAAACGAATTTTTTACGTCAGTTTTTACTATAGAAGATGTAACGAATATCCCTACGGTCATAGACATAATACCTTTTGATAATGGTAATATTTTGGATAATATTGTTAGTGAAGGGAGTAATGCGCTATATTGATAAAATGAAAACGCGTAAATCACCGGGGCCGGATTCCATATATCCCATACAACTAAAAGAATTAAAAGATAGCATTGTTGTGCCGCTAACAAAGATTTTTAATGCGTCTATTTCTGAGGGGTGCGTACCAGATAATTTCAAGTTAGCAAACGTAACACCTATCTTTAAGAAAGGCGATAAAGGTGCGGCGGGAAATTATAGGCCAATCAGTTTAACGTCTGTTGTAGGTAAGCTACTGGAATCAATAATTAGGGATCGTATAGTCGAACACTTAGAATTGCATAAACTAGTTAGAAATACGCAGCACGGTTTTAGGCGAAACAAATCTTGCTTAACTAATCTTTTAGAATTTTTCAAAGCGTGGTTGACGTTTACGATAGACATCGGGCGGTTGATGTAGTGTATTTAGATTTTCAAAAAGCGTTTGACACCGTGCCGCACAAAAGACTCATTGAAAAAACTAAGGCTCATGGAATCAGGGGTGTAGTAATAAATTGGCTAGAAGAGTGGTTGCGAGGTAGGAAACAGAGGGTGGTCGTTGATGGAGCGGAGTCGTGTTGGGCTAATGTAGCGAGTGGCGTTCCTCAGGTTCTGTATTGGGCCCTTGCTTTTTCTTATATATATTAACGATTTAGATGTCGGCCTAGTCAGTACAGTTTCAAAGTTTGCGGATGACACGAAGCTGGGTGGTAGGGCGATTAATGACGAAGATAGAGGTAAAATCCAGGAAGATCTGAATAAAATCGTTGATTGGTCAGTCACATGGCAAATGAGATTTAACGTTGATAAGTGCAAAATTTTGCATATAGGTTCGCGTAACGGTAATTTTGCGTATAGTATGTCAGGGAAAGATTTAACAAGCGTAGAGCAGGAAAAAGATTTAGGAGTTATAGTCACTGGTGATTTAAAAGTAGCGAAACAAAGTACAGCAGCGGTCAATAAGGCGAACAAATGTTAGGTTTTATAGCTCGAAATTTTGAGTACAAATCGCGCGATATTATAGTTCCTCTTTATAAATCATTAGTTAGACCCCATTTGGAGTACGCGTCCAATTTTGGAATCCGCATATGCGCAAAGATATAGACAAAATCGAAAGAGTTCAAAGACGAGCAACTAAGATGATTCCGTCGCTTAGGTCAAAGTCGTACGAGGATAGGCTTAAGGAGTTAAAATTGACTACACTCGAGACTAGGAGGCTAAGGGGTGATCTAATCCAGGTTTTCAAAATTATGAATGGGTTCGATAACGTAGATAGAGATAGCTTTTTCGAAATATCTCAATATAATAGGACTAGAAATAACGGGTTAAGTTGACAAGTAGAAGGTTCGAGACAGCAGTTGCCAAAAACTTTTTTACGCATAGAATAGTAAATAGCTGGAATAGTTTGCCGGTAGAAGTAATTAGTAGCACGTCTATAAACATGTTTAAAAATCGATTAGACGCATATGTTGATAGATTGGGTATAGTTTAAGGTAGTAAAATTAAGGCTTTGTGGTGATAGATCCCACAGCTCAACACAAGTGTTGTGGGATATAGGGCAGCATCTTGGGTTAGGGGATACTCTCTGTCCTTACACACCATTTAAAGAGATTCCTCTGCCGAGCGGTGCCCCCCATAGTACTGTGAGGTATTGAAAAACTCATGATCTTCACTTGCCCCACAAACACCTTTAAATGGGAGACCCAAAATGGGTGCACACACATTTCTACATTACTGTACAGTCTTTACAGCCACACCTACACTTTTCCTCCTAAGTATATATATTGTAATGTATATGGTTGTAAATTTTGACTTGGTCCGCAATCGATATGGACCGTGACTTATTTTTGGTTGGCAAGGTACTAGTATTGATGGATACCGTAATGAAATTGACTGGATTCTTTGGATCTGATATATTTGCATGTCGGTTATAAATAGATATAGAGTGTAACATATTTGTGGATAGTAGTCTATTATGACTTGATCCTCTGGATCCAGAGATTCTATCTTTAGTTTTAAATCGATAATTAATTAGTTTTAAATGATATTATTTAGTTTTGTAAAAATTGTCGTTGCCAATGTACAGGCAGTTTTTATAAATTTCTTATGTTCTTGTGGTTCGCCACCACGGAGGACATACACAATACACAATTACGAACACAGTTAGGTAGACCAGCCATGAGTGGATCCTAGGGTCTTTGTTGGTCTGAAACATTATAACATTATAACGTTATATTATATATATGTATATATTATTATATATATAATATATATATATATATATATATATATATTATAATATATATATATATATATATATATATAAATAGTGCATTTTGCGAATTTTTGGAACAGTTTCTACGGCAGGAGGAACTTGTTCTTCGGAGATGGACTTCATCTTAATGACGTTGGAGCTGCGCGTTTAGGAAAACTGTTTCATAATACAGTCTCTTCTTTTCAGGATGTCGTAACTCGAACGGTCCCAGCGTAATTTCCACAAATTTCCCCTGCGCTCGCGAAGGTGTCGCAATTACAAACAATTTGAAGGTTCTATCCTTAAATGCTCGTAGCCTACGAAATAAAATAAACGAATTTTTTTCTTTAATTGCTTGTAAAGACTATGATTTAATTGCGATAAATGAATCGTGGCTTAGCACTGAAACACGTGACTTTGTAGGGGAGTATCAAATTAGAGGTTATAGAGTTTTTGTTAAAAACAGAATAGGTAGGCGAGGAGGGGGTATGTTGTATATCAAAGATAATATTGCGAACGTTATAGAAGTAAAGCACACAATTACAGAACCGATAGATTCGACTGTAGCAGAACTTAAATTGAACGATTTCAAATTTCTTGTTGCGGTTATATATAGGCCCCCTAATCAAACAGCTGATACGGACGAAGCGTTATATCGTGAACTAAAGAGAATAATAGGTAGTGACCACGTTTTAGTTATGTGTGACTTTAATTGCGCCAACCTGAATTACGTGCTATTTTTTCAATTACAGGGAGCAATTGCGTGCTCCCCGAACTACTCTTACTCTCTGGCGACATTAAGACTAATCCAGGCTCCACTACAACTTACACATGTCACCATACACAAAGACATAGATACAATAGCACCATGAGACACATACAGAAGTATAATATTAACATATTACAGTCCAACGTAGATGGCCTCACAAACAAAATCATGCAGCTTAGTGAATTCGTACACAAACAAAACATTCACATAGCACTTATACAAGAAACAAAACTAAAACGTACACACAAAACATCCACCATCCCTGACTTCACGGCGATCCGTCAAGATCGTACTGGGGGTAACGGGGGTGGACTCATCACTTACATACGTAAAAGCATTAGCTACATTGATGCTACACAAAACATTACAAACACAATCCAAGCAGATAACACGATAGAAATACAGGCAGTTAACATTAAAACACGCGCAAAACACAACACCACACTAATCAACATTTACATCCCACCAGATAATTCACCTCAGGTGCAAGCCAATTACAATCCACAGTTACACAATCTGGCCTCTATCACTAATGTCATCTTAGGAGGAGACTTCAACGCCAAAGACACTAGTTTGTACCTGCACAACCAAAACAACACCAGAGGCGCCAACATAGCCACACAACTAAACAACCGCTTCATTCTTAACAATACAGAAGAACATACACACATACCACATCAAGCAGGATACTCAAACTCCTCCCCAGACAAAACGTTCTGTTCCCCCTCACTAGCAACACATACACAATGGAGAACAGAAAACAACTGTCATCAGACCACCTGCCCATCATCATTACAACACGTTCTACAGTCTGCCCCAACAGCCTTAGGCACACTTACAGAAATTACAAGAAAGCTGATTGGGAACAGTTCAAAATACAGACTGAGGAACAATTCGCCTCATTAAACAGCACACCCATCATAAACATCATTACAATACTCAAGACATTTAATCAGATCATCAATAATGCAAACAAATACCTACCCAAGGGCAACATTAGGAAATACAACCCAAATTACACTAGAGAAATAGCCCACCTCATAAGGCAACGTAACAACCTCAAATATAACACACAAACACCATACACAGAAGCCATAAAACAGCAGATACAACAGCTCAACACAGAAATAAACAACAAACTCAAAGAAAAATAAACAGAAACATTCAGGGAATTCATAGCAACACTAAATCACTCCAGAGATACATCAAGGCTATACAAGACTATAAACAGCATTACCCACTCTAACAGCGACATTCACACCTCACACGCGGCTATCTGTCGCAGCCAAAATAATATCCCAACATACACACAACAAGCTAACATTCTAGTTAATCACTACGCAAAGATAAGTCACTTAAACAGAGACAACCAAACAAACGCAGACAGACAAACAGCCAGACACAAGAAAACCTACAGACTCGACACGACCATTACACCCTTCAATACAGACCAGACCACCAAGATCATCAAAAACATTAAGAATTCGAAGGCTACTGGACCAGACACCATATCTAACATACACCTTAAACACTTAAACCTTAAACAAGGTAAAATTATTACACTACTCAAACCAAACAAAAATCCAACAGAACCAGCTTCCTATAGACCCATTACTTTACTATGCACACCTTCCAAAGTAACAGAAAGACTAATCTTACAAATCACCAACCCACACATTCCACTATCGCCTACTCAACATGGATTCAGACCTCACCACTCAACCACGTCATTACTCACTAACCTCACGCAGCACATCATGGATGGCATCAACTGCAGACGACCAGCTCAACGTACACTATTAGCAACAATAGACATTAGTAAAGCATTTGATGCTATCCCACGCTTCCCTCTCATAAACGAAATACTCAACACAAACATGCACATTAATACCAAAAGGTGGCTGAGCAACTATCTTTCAGGAAGATACTCACATGTCACATTTAATGGCAAGTCAGACAAAAACAAGCTTTTCCGAACGGGGTCCCTCAAGGCTCTGTTCTCTCACCAACACTCTTCAACTTATACTTGCATGACATTCCAACACCCATGGATAACAAGCTTACCTTATCATCATATGCAGATGACATCACTCTAACATCCACCCACAACAACATCGACATCGCTACAAATAACCTACAAACATACATAAACAGTATACAAGACTGGCTCACACACAATAGACTCAAAGTAGCGCCCACAAAATCAACCATCACCTTGCTTACAAGCAACACAAAAGAACACCAGGTAATTCCACAGCTTACACTAAACAACATCAACATTCCACACACTCACAGGACCAAAATACTTGGGGTCACATACAGCACAACATTATCTTTTGCAAACCACATTCAGGACATTAAAAACAAATGTACGTCAAGACGTAACACGCTTCAGTTACTAACAGGCACAAACTTTGGACACCAGCAGGAAACAACATCACTCATATACAAACAATATATTCGCTCAATTATGGACTATGCTAGCCCATGCTGGGCACCCATTATCTCAAACACACACATAAACACCTTACAGACAATACAAAACAACGCACATCGTATCATTACAGGATGCACTCAAACAACACCAATAGAACACCTGCACACAGAAACAAAAATACTGAAAGTTAGGGAACATTTAGACATGAGGGGAACACAAGTCATGGCAGCAGCGATAACTAACGCACAACACCCTTGCCACTACATGTACAATCATGCACCAACACCTCGCACCACTAAGGTAACACCAGAGAAACATTATAACCAAATACTCCATTCCATACCACGCCCCACAGACATCACACAGTACAGAAAACACATACACACACACTTAACCCCCAAAGCACTGACACAACTCGGTCCGAATGCGGTCCTAGGTGCGAAGCCACCACCCATTAACAGGTCAGAGATCAGCCTGAGCAGATCGGATCGAGTTAACTTAGCACGATTCCGATGTGGACATCACCCCAACTTACGGACATATAAACACAGACTAGACAACTCCATAGACGACACCTGCCACCTGTGCCAGTACACACCACAAACAATTGAAAACATTATGACAGACTGTACCGCTATAGCACAACAACGAACACAACACAACATCACTAGTGCGCTGAACCTCTGGTCCACTTCGGAGAGGGCGATCGGTTACCTGCGTGCCGCCGGCTTGCTCGATCAAGGTGGGCTGATCGGCTAAACAACAACAACAACGATACAATGCAGGGAGACGCGTGGGTAATCGTTTAGTTAATTTTCTCGAGGATAGCTTTCTTATTCAAAAGGTTGGGGAACCTACGAGGTTGGACAGTATTTTAGATTTAGTAATAACTACGGATGATGGGCTAATTACTGATCTTCAAGTAATAGAACCGTTAAGCAATAACGATCACAATATGGTAGAGTTTGTCCTCTCAGTAAGTCACTCGAAACCAGCTAACTCGACTAAAATTCCTAACTTCCAGCACGCAGACTTTATTAAATTTCGAAACAAATTGTCACACGTCAATTGGGAAAACGTAATGGGGATCTCCAACGCAAAACTAATGTGGGAATCGTTTGAAACAGTATTTAGGACTATAAATGAGGAATGTGTACCGTACAAAATTAAGCGTGCGAAAGTAAACAACAAGCCCTTGTGATTTACTTCAAGAGTAGGAGATATTATAAAGAGTAGAGATAGGGCTTATAGGTTACATAAGTGCGATAAAGACAATTTCTGGTTACGAAACAACTACATATCTCTAAGGCGTGAAGCGAAAAGTGTAATAAAAAAGTCCAAGCGCGAATTTCAAATCTTCATAGCTCGTGACGGTAAAGAAAACCCCAAGCGATTCTTTCAATATGTCAACAATATAAATCCAGTAAAAAGTATCTTGGGGCCGTTGAAAAATGTTAACGGAGATCTAGTTTCTGAAAACAAGGAAATGGCTACCTTGCTAAACGAAATTTTTACGTCAGTTTATACTACAGAAGATGTAACGAATATCCCTACGGTCATAGACATAATACCTATTGATAATGGTAATATTTTGGATAATATTGTGGTTAGTGAAGGGAGGTAATGCGCTATATTGATAAAATGAAAATGCGGAAATCCCCGGGGCCGGATTCCATATATCCCATACAAATAAAAGAATTAAAAGAAAGCATTGTTGTGCCGCTAACAAAGATTTTTAATGCGTCTATTTCTAAGGGGTGCGCACCAGCTAATTTCAAGTTAGCAAACGTAACACCTATCTTTAAGAAAGGCGATAAAGGTGCGGCAGGAAATTATAGGCCAATCAGTTTAACGTCTGTTGTAGGTAATCTACTGGAATCAATAATTAGAGATCGTATAGACGAACACTTAGAATTGCATAAACTAGTTAGAAATACGCAGCACGGTTTTAGGCGAAACAAATCTTGCTTAACTGATCTTTTAGAATTTTTACAAAGCGTGGTTGACGTTTACGATAGACATCGGGAGGTTGATGTAGTGTATTTAGATTTTCAAAAAGCGTTTGACACCGTGCCTCACAAAAGACTCATTGAAAAAACTAAGGCTCATGGAATCAGGGGTGTAGTAATAAATTGGATAGAAGAGTGGTTGCGAGGTAGGAAACAGAGGGTGGTCGTTGATGGAGCGGAGTCGTGTTCGGCTAATGTAGCGAGTGGCGTTCCTCAGTGTTCTGTATTGGGCCTCTTGCTTTGTCTTATATATATTAACGATTTAGATGTCAGCCTAGTCAGTACAGTTTCAAAGTTCGCGGATGACACGAAGCTGGGTGGTAGGGCGATTAATGACGAAGATAGAGGTAAAATCCAGGAAGATCTGAATAAAATCGTTGATTGGTCAGTCACATGGCAAATGAGATTTAACGTTGATAAGTGCAAAATTTTGAATATAGGTTCGCGTAACGGTAATTTTGCGTATAGTATGTCAGGGAAAGATTTAACAAGCGTAGAGCAGGAAAAAGATTTAGGAGTTATAGTCACTGGTGATTTAAAAGTAGCGAAACAAAGCACAGCAGCGGTCAATAAGGCGAACACAGTGTTAGGTTTTATAGCTCGAAATTTTGAGTACAAATCGGGCGATAGTATAGTTCCTCTTTATAAATCATTAGTTATACCCCATTTGGAGTACGCGTTCCAATTTTGGAATCCGCATATGCGCAAAGATATAGACAAAATCGAGAGAGTTCAAAGACGAGCAACTAAGATGATTCCGTCGCTTAGGTCAAAGTCGTACGAGGATAGGCTTAAGGAGTTAAAATTGACTACACTCGAGACTAGGAGACTAAGGCGTGATCTAATCCAGGTTTTCAAAATTATGAATGGGTTCGATAACGTAGATAGATATAGCTTTTTCGAAATATCTCAATATAATAGGACTAGAAATAACGGGTGTAAGTTGACAAGTAGAAGGTTCGAGACATCATTTGCCAAAAACTTTTTTACGCATAGAATAGTAAATAGCTGGAATAGTTTGCCGGTAGAAGTAATTAGTAGCACGTCTACAAACATGTTTAAAAATCGATTAGACGCATATGTTGATAGATTGGGTAAAGTTTAAGGTAGTAAAATTAAGGATTTGTGGTGATAGATCCCACAGCTCAACACAAGTGTTGTGGGATATAGGGAAGCAGCGTCTGGGGTTGGGGATACTCTCTGTCCTTACACACCCCATTTGAAGAGATTCCTCTGCCGAGCGGTGCCCCCCATAGTACTGTGAGGTATTGAAAACCTCATGATCTTCACTTGCCCCACAAGCACCTTTAAATGGGAGACCAAAAATGGGTGCACACACACATTTCTACATTACTGTACAGTCTTTACAGCCATCCTTACACTTTTGCTCCTAAGTATATATATTGTAATGTATATGGTTGTAAATGTTGACTTAGTCCGCAATCGATATGGACCGCAACTTATTTTTGGTTGGCAAGGTTCTAGTATTGATGGATACCGTAATGAAATTGACTGGATTCTTTGGATATGATATATTTGCATGTCGGTTATAAATAGATATAGAGTGTAACATATTTGTGGATAGTAGTCTATTATGACTTGAACCTCTGGATCGAGAGATTCTATCTTTAGTTTTAAATTGATAATTAATTAGTTTT
Organism: Bathynomus jamesi; assembly: GCA_023014485.1. Classification (NCBI taxonomy): domain Eukaryota; kingdom Metazoa; phylum Arthropoda; class Malacostraca; order Isopoda; family Cirolanidae; genus Bathynomus; species Bathynomus jamesi. The sequence continues at coordinate 1,058,479 of JAJOZX010000645.1, read as the reverse complement.
AAATTGATAATTATTTAGTTTTGTTAAAATTGGTTGTTGCCACTGTACAGGCAGTGTTTACATAGTGGAGCCACCTCGATGGGCCGAAGTGGCCCATAGTGTGCCCACTATAAAGAGACTTTAGGTTATTGTTAATATAGGTCGCCTTGATGTAGAAATCGTTTCGTTGGATAATTCGAGGAAGTATACCTGTAAAGACAATCTTATTAGTTTTCTCCTTTAGTCGCTCTAGTAAGTCCCTGTACCTAGCCAGCAGTTCTTCCGATCTAGAATTTAAAACGTTATTAGTACCGACATGAATAACATACGTTGTGTTCTAAGAGGTTCCGTCTGTAAAATGGTCAGTAGTATTAGTTATATCCTCCACCCTTGCACCAGGGTAGCAGTAGCGGCGCCTACGACGAGGGTTTCTCCGATAGAATTCCTCGAGCTGCCCTCGAACAATAGAATCGCTAACGAATCGTATTTCCGGTTCATCAGCATCTTCGAAACCTAAAACAGGAAACGTATTGCTTGTTATTACTGGTAGACAAGTCTTAGGTTTTCTCAATGGGGCTCCATTACGCACTCGAACGAAGGGTTGGGAACTAGGGGAAGAGAGAGGGCTATTATTACTATTTATATTATTAGTAGAAACTGAGGCAGGAGGGGTCGTAACTGGAGTCTCAAGGGATTCTAATTTTGCCATCAGGAGCATCACGCTTTCTTGAAGCCTCACCCTGCCCTGGCCTCCCTCTCACGTTCTAACTCGTTCCTCAGGACTTCCATGCTTGAGCACCATCTGCAAACTAACTGTTCATTATTATTAGCCATTGTAAACGCGTAAGCGGCAAATTTCCCTTCACAGCGACTGCAAGTACTTGACGGTGGTGCCATGCTTTTAATTAGTTTAAAAAAAAAAGTGTTTGGAAATTAATAATTTACAACGTAGGTCTACCGCGTGCTTATTGTGCCGTCTCCTGCGAAAACCCGCAAAAATGTTCTTGAAACGCAGAAACAGATTCTTGTAACACAATTTTGTGCGAAATGAATATATAATTAAGCTACCGACGAAAGATCTGTTAAAGAAAAAGTATTAAATGAAACTTATCTGTCCGCTATTCGACCGACTTGATTCCTTTTTTCCCACGGTGGGTGACCCTTCGGGAGGTCAGGTAGACTGTGAAGGGAAAATGAACCTTAAGAAACCTCGTTTCTGATAGATTTGAAAAACAAAAAAGGCAAACCAAGGGAATTTCAACCTTATGAAACCTCGTGTAGTAATAGATTCGGGAAACAAACAAGGCACTAGCCTTGGTTTAATCAAGTAATATAGTAATGAATAAAGTCAATAAATGAAATATATTCGTTAATGAATGATTAATAACACGAAGTAATTTAGTTAAGAATGCACCAAACACTATTTTTTTTTTTAAGACACTTGAACAAAAACCACTTATTCACTTGTAACACTGGACACTCGCTAAAACACGTCTGTTCACAAGGAAAGACTGATCACGACTGGCCAGGAAAGACTGATCACGACTGGGAGGAAAGACTGATCACGACTGGGAGGAAAGACTGATCAAGACTGTATATATATATTTTATACATTTATATATATTAGTGTGGCCCTTATTTTACAAAATTGCAAATTTTACCGTCTCACCCCTTCAATATATTCCATTTGACAAAAAAAAAAAAAATGTGTAAAATCTCAAGTAATTATAAATATTTTTATTGGTCCCGCACAAGGACTCAAATTTAGTTAATTATTGTAACATAAATACACGAACTTTTTATTAGCTTTCCATTATAAGGGCAAATAACAACAGTTAAAGAACAGCATAAACTAAAATAGACATTGACTACTGATTAATTAGAAACTGAATTGAACTAAACATTTTAGGACTGAAAGCATAGTAAATATGGCTTAGTAGGGATGGTTGCTTATGAGGCACCCTTAAATATTGATTGATTTTAATAAAACTCCTTTGGTACACGTTCTATATTAATAGGAAAAAAATGCGGGGGAGAGACCCCAAATTTTGGTTGATTGGGTGGTTCTTATATATATATATATATATATTTATATATATATATATATATATATATATATATATATATATATATATATATATATATATATACAATATATATATATATATATATATATATACACACACACACATATATACGATATATATATATCGTCGAAGTCAGAAGATACCCTTTTACCATTAAAATTATAAGTGCTTTTAATAAAGAAAGATTCCACTATTTTTTCCTTATTATTGTCATTAATGAGAGGGAGGACTTTGTAATCATTAACGTTAATATTATGTTGCGCGGATTTAGCAGGATTAAATTATGAACTGTCAACTTGAGCTGTACGCACAGAGTCCTTTATGTCCTTATGTTAGTAAATCCGCCTGTGATTGCCAACCAACCGAACCCCGCATCCCTGAATCCCCACCCCACATATTCTTAGTAGAAAACCAATCCTCAACGCCTTCAACCGCCTTCAACCTAAGCATAGCCAGATAAACTCTCCCCCTCCCCTGTCTCACCACTGGAAAAGAAACCTGCAATAACTCCTTTTAATTTTCAGAGGATTCCGATATGAATATTTCAACATTCATCTAATTGGCAATTCTTCCGCAATTTGTTTATTACACATTTCTATAAAAACGTGATAAGATAATTTATACATTCATTGTTACAATATTTATCAACCCTTTTTAATATGTGAATATTTTAACTATTTTATTCTTTTTATAATTTTTATATTATATTTTTATTTTTCTGCATTTAATCATTTAATATATTAATATTTCTATCATCTCAATATATTTTTGTATAAAATTTTGTTCTTTATATTATATTACTTTTATTACATTTGTTTTTCATTTTATCATTTTAGTCCTGATGATGGAAATTAAATTTTACCGAAACGTTAGACAAAAAACTTTGGTATGTATCATCTCCTCGTTCTCTTATTTCTCACTAAATTGCGCTTCCCCAAGAACAAACCCTTCAATCAAGTACTGTATATACAGGGTGGGAGAAAAGTCTAAGGATTTTATACATACAACATTATACAGATAAGTGTTCAAATGATGAAACAAATCGAACAAAAAGTGTATAAGAATTTTATTCATTCAAATATTTTGGTAAATTGTGTTCTCTGCTATGTTACATTTGTAGATTCTCTCTGTGAAACTCTTCGTTGTTTTGCTGAACATATCGAGTGGGATCCTTTTCATTTGTTCATCCATTCTGCGGCCAAGGCATTCACATTTGGATAGATGAAACCAGGAGTGTAGAGTTTGTCACGCAAATAAGCCCAAAGCGAGAAATCACATGGGGTTAAATCAAGTAATCTGGCTGGCCTCTCGATGAGACCTCGCCGCCCAAACCATCTTCCTTCAAGGTTCGTATCCAGAATCTCAAGGGCACCTGCAGAGTAATGTGGCAGCGTCCGTCATGTTGATGAAGCCAATTCCTGCCAATGCCACTAATAAACTGTGGCAAAACTTTGTCTCTCAATACCTGGCAATAGCGTTTTTTATCCATCGTATCTCTCGATATGTCAAAGGAAACGAGTCCTGAATAACCAATGCACTCCCAAACTGTTAGTGTAGCTGTTTTAACGGGTTTACCCAATCGTATTTTGGGATTTTTTTTCGCCCAGTAGTGATCGTTGTGTTTGTTTCCTTTACTCGTTAAACCAAAGACCATTCATCTGAAAAACTGATCTTTCGAAAGAAATCTGGATCACTGTTGAACATTTGTCTCATTATTTCAGCAAAGTGGAGCCGTCTATCAGAATCATCGTCGTATATGAGCTGAGAGTAAATAGGTTTGTAATCGTGGTACTCCTGTGATTTCAATATTTTTGCTCCTGAAAATTTGGAAATACTCAATTCCTGTAAGATTTTTTCTCGTTGAAGTTGTTGGATCGACTTGAAAAGTGGCGAGGACATTTTCTTTGTTGTTGTCTCCTATCGCCGTTACTAGCCTTGCGCTTCTTGGACGATCTTTTACCAGGATCCCTGTTTCCAAAAGTTTGAGCTTCCAGTATCGAAGAGTGGTTGCATTTGGTGGTGGTTTATTATATTTTTCTTGAAATAAACACAAACTTTCTTCAAAATTATTATAAGAAATAGCCCACGATACAAGACACTTTTTCTTCATTGCTGTATTCCATCCTTACTACATGGTGCTAACTGGGGCTAGGGCGCAGGACCTTCCTCTTCTAGCCTAGGATCATTCCTGGCCTTGTATAGTTGCTTTCAAAAGTACCGCATACACTGCAGTGATGTCACTGGAATTTATTTATTATTAACAAATTATTTGTATGTATAAAATCCTTAAAGTCTTTTCTCCCATCCTATATATACGAATATATCTATATTTTTTTTTAAGCTAACTATAACATTTTTTCTTGAATCGTATATTTAATTTGTGGAATGGATTGCCAGCCAGCGTGGTTCAAGGTAATTCAGTCGAATCCTTTGAAAAGAGGCTAGACGCTTATCTTGCCTTAAACCCCCAGTTAGAAGCATTTGTTAGCGCGTAGAAATAGTGTAGAATTTTCACTCAGATTCCTTCCTCTTTACTTTAAAATTTGTACCTTATCTTTAAATTTCTTTCCTTCCTTTCAACCTCTTTGCTTTACTTTGCTTTAAAACTTTCAGTCTTTAAGTTTTCTTCCATTTTTTAACCGTCCTTCTTAAAGAGACAACCTCGTAGGGACCAGCCGGTCTGTTGTTGTTTGATGTCCTTTCTATTCCTTTGTATTTTTCATCGATGCATTCCAGAGCATTTTTTAAGTTTTTCCCACTGGGCGACAAAGGCAGATCGGGAAGTGGGGGGGGGGGGGGGATTAAGGCAGGGGTGTGCTGCCAATTTCTTAACAACCGGTTCTGATACGGATAGGGGTGTAAATCGACGAGGGTTAATGGCGCGAGTCATTAAGCTAGGGGGTGTGAGGTGAGCGGTAGCTACCCTAGCGTGGTCCGGGGCGAAGCCCCGGAAGCCAACGCATTTTATCTTTCTCAAACAGCATTTTGTAACATTTTGGCAGAAATTATTTAACATATTCTTTATACTCACTAATGACATAATTATCTAAAAATAAAAAAAATTTTCATCAAAAAATAAATAAATATTGGAACGACCACGGCTATATTTTTCTATAAAATCCTGAAAAGTTGAAAAAAATTTAGATATAAATAAATTTCTACTGACTTAAATATTTGTTAAAAACAAACAAACGGTTCGGTGATCCAATCAAAATTTAACAACCGGTTCGGGCGAAACGGACCGAACCGGTCCCAGTACATCCCTGGATTAAGGATACTATGGATCCGGATGTTCCCTAATCAGGCCACCATCCCCGTGTGGTCTGAAATAACACTAGCATTATCTATATATAAATATTCAATGTAAATTTCATATTTACATTTAGGATAAACAGTTCTAATTGTGGCATATGTGCATGTATAGGGTGTCCCAAAAAAAACTATATACTCTTTATAGCATCATATATTTTATAATTTAAAAAAAAACCAAACAATATATTGTTATAGCAATTGCCAATGAAAGGTAAATTAGTAATCTAAGTGATCAAAATGTTATAGCGAGTTGTTTGCATATAAAATTTAATTAACTACGCCAAGTGCTCAAAATGTTCTCCGGCGGCATGAATGCACTTTCAATACAACGAAATCGTGTGGTCTGATGAAGCTACCTTCAAGCTGAATGGCACAGTAAATCGACACAACTGCAGGTACTGGTCACCTGATAATCCACACGCTTATGTGGATAAACATGTTAATTTACCAGGATTAACAGCATGGTGTGGTTTATCATCCAGGGGTTTGGTTGGACCATTTTTCTTTAATGGGAGTTACCGGTGCCGCGTATCTCGACATGCTGCGGACAGAAATTATACTTGCAGTTCGGTAGTTGTTTGGAAACGACGACTTTTACTTTCAACAAGATGGAGCCCCCCCTCATTATCATTGTGATGTCAGAACTTCAGAAGGTACCTCGATGAAACGTTGCCTAACCGTTGGATAGGACGAAGAGGAAGCGTTGAGTATCCTCCACGTTCACCGGACTTGACTCCACTTGATTTTTACTTGTGGGGCTACCTGAAAGATGCAGTTTATGGTACAAGACCTGAAACACTCGAACACCTTAAGGATGCAATTAGGGAAAAATGCGGGACCATCACAGCATCCACATTAGTCCATGTCTGCGAATCAGTTAGTCGACGCATTCAAAAGTGCATTCATGCCGCCGGAGAACATTTTGAGCACTTGGCGTAGTTAATTAAATGTTATATGCAAACAACTCGCTATAACATTTTGATCACTTAGATTACTAATTTACCTTTCATTGGCAATTGCTATAACAATATATTGTTTGTTTTTTTTTAAATTATAAAATATATGATGCTATAAGGAGTATATAGTTTTTTTTGGGACACCCTGTATTATACATATTTATATGGCTTCGAAGACAACTCCCAAGATAATTCTATTTTTACAAATTTTGAAAGTTTCTTGTCGCCCAGTACCCTAAAATTTCATTTACTGGAAGACAAATTTTCTTAACTGGGTGACATTCATGTCGCCCACTCACTAGGTTAAAAAATGCTCTGCTGCATTCCAAATTTAAGTAGAAGTATGAAGAGTTGAACATCTTTTCACATGGAGCATCATTCCGCCCATACGTCCATTTCAGGGTACGAGCAGCACGCAGTAGCATTGTCAAGTAAAAAGAGGCTCAAAATGCTGATTAAGCTTTCGTGCGTGGTTCATTACCACTGAAAACAACAATGCTCCGTGTTAGTTTAGTCAAAAGAATTGCCATATCTGTATTCAATTATTGCAATTTTTATTAGTTTGTATTGCAGACACCTCCAGTTGTTATCAGTCCTGGTGCATGATTCTTCAGGGGCAAATAATAATGATTGGGGTTGTTTAACCTCCTTCGCAACATCTAAGATCATATGACGGAGGGGACCTACAGCTTTACGTGGGATCCAAACCACGGGTCGCTACATAATCTGGACACGGAGGACGGTCTCCCATCCAACTACTACCCAGTCCCAATATCGCTTAACTTCGCTGATCATCGGGAAGCAGTGTTACGATATTGGCTACGACGTAGCCCCTTCAGGGGCAAGATGCATTCCAAGTTTGTATTTCTTCCCACATATATATATATAATATATATATATATATATATTATATATATATATATATATATATATATATAATATATATATATATACACAAAGTGGCGCAATATTTGTTGTTGAACCTATGGCACAGAGATAGTTTTAATGGTGGAGATAGTTTTAATGTGTGCAAGGCGTGGTAACATACACCGCTCAGTTGCTACTGCTTTTAATGACAAACACCCTGAGAGGCCGCCAGTTGTTCAGGCATCAGTTGTAAAACTGTTCACTTGCTTCAAAGAACCAGGCAGTGTTTATGATCGGCTGCGTAGTGGCTCGCCAAAAAGTTTAACCGATGCAGCAACATCACTAACGGTACTCAATCACCTCGAAAACAGTCCACGTAAGTCCTTAAGAAAGTTATCCCAGGAAATGGGTGTCTCCAGAAGATCCATTCAACGAATTCTTACAACAAATCGTTTCCACCCCTACAAAGTCCAACTCGTTCAGGAACTGCACGGTGACGACACAGACCGTCGTGTAGAGTTCTGCCAGTGGCTTTTACAACATCGACAGCTTCAACGAAGGATCATGTTCAGCGACGAAGCGATATTTCACCTCAGCGGTCATGTCAATAGGCATAATGAACGCTATTGGGCCAGTGAGAACCCCCACTGGATGGAGGAAGGACGAATTATGGTGTGGGCTGCGTTCTGGGGGGATAGGTTAATTGGTCCGTACGTTTTCGACGGCAATGGAACAGGTGAAACATATCTGCATATGCTGCAAACATTTCTAATGCCCATACTGGACGACATTCCATTGGCAGAACGGGCGATGTAGTTTCAGCAGGATGGTGCACCACCATATTTCGCAATCATCGTCCGGAGCTCTTTAGATGAAACATTCCCAAGCAAGTGGATCGGAGAGCGAGGGCCCGTCGAATGGCCACCTAGGTCTCCAGACCTCACGCCTCGACTTTTTCTTGTGGAGCCATCTCAAGTCGGTAGTCCATGCTCATTGACCCAGAACCATATGTTCTCTAAAGGATAAAATCACATCTGAGTGTGCCAAAATCAGTACCAATGTGTTAAGTAATGTTCAAACATCATGCATTCAACGCGTCAAAAAGTGTCTCCAAGTGGAAGGCCACCAATTCGAACATTTATTATAATTTAATAAAATGTGCCTGTGGTTCCTGACTTTTGAGCCACCCTATATATATATATATATATATATTATATATATATATATATATATATATATATATATAATTATATATATATATGTTAAACACAGACCGTGCATGGAACAAGGAACTCTTCTGGGAAATTACATCCACTATAGTTCGAATAAGTAATGATAAATGACAAATACTATAGTTTTTTCTTTTTCATGATGGAAAGTCCAACGTGGGCACCGGGTTACTCGCAAAGAGGTCGAAAATATAGCTTCCCTCACCAGCTATCTGCAAAGTAGATAGGATCCAGCTTTGGGACAGGATCTAGGGTTTACAGCTTATACCTAGCCTACTACATTCAGAACCTCAATATACGCAAGAAACTCGTTGCATTCACGTCGGATTGAATACATCAAAGAAAAAGGGGTAACTATTGTATTTTTAGCCAGCTTTGGGACAGCTTTAGGACAGGATCCTTCCCCAAAGCTGGATCCTATCTGCTTTGCAGATAGCTGGTGAGGGAAGCTATATTTTGGGCCTCTTTGCAAGTAACCCGGTGCCCACGTTGGGCTTTCCATCATGAAAAAGAAAAAACTATAGTATTTGTCATTTATCATTACTTATTCGAACTATAGTGGATGTAATTTCCCAGAAGAGTTCCTTGTTCCATGCACGGTCTGTGTTTAACATACAAGTTTATCAGGGGACCATTCTGAGTTTGTGTATATATATATATATATATATATATATATATATATATATATATATATATACTGTATATATATAAAAGTAGAAACTTAATGTATTACGGTAAAAACGTGAGATTAATAATTTCTCGTAAGTAATACAGCTGTCCAAGGTGCATTAATTACATAATATGAAATAAATTGCTCACGTAGTAAAGGAATCCAAAATAGTTTGAGCTCAAAAGAGAAAACTGAAATTTAAAGAAGAAAAATTTAAATTTATGAGATAAATTTTAGTCGATTTTTTCTTTAGCGATGATAAGTTCTGTTATATTCGCGAAAATAAAATTGCTTTAATTGCGTGTTCTTTTACATACTCTATGAAGTAAACTACGTATAAATAATTTTTTCGATGCATCAGGTATAAAAAATTATAGGTACTCCGGGAAATCTTAAGGTACTTTATATTTACAGCATTTATATTATTGCGTTCTGATATTCATGTAGAAAAGAAGTTTTTCTTAGAAAATAAATACGTAAAGAATAATATCGCATTTTACATATTCTTCTCGATAGAATAAAGAATAGTACAGTACTCAGTATACAGGTAGACAAACAAGTAAACAGAGAAGAATATATATATATATATATGCCCCTCGGTGGTGTAATGGTTAGCGTCGCTGACTACGAATCCATCGGCCCCGGGTTCGAGACCCGACGGCAGCCGGCGCGCAGCAAAACCCAGCTGTTCATCCTTCCACACAATAAAGAAAGTGGTTGGTAGATAAATGGGTACCCTAGGTGGCCTAGTGGTTAAACGCTGGGCTGGTGATGGGGGCGTGGTTCGGATTCCACGTTAAACTGTAGGTCTAAGGTGGAGTGAAAAGCTTGACCTTCGTCAGAATGAACAATTCGGGCGGAAGCTAACCAGAGGTGTGTGTATATATAAGTTAAAAATCCCAACTTAAAGTAAAGAAAATTAAAAATTTAAAAATAATAAAATTACGAAGCTTTTCAAGGAACTCAATTCTTATTCGTTCAGGTAAGAAGACTAAGCGGAATAAAAGTTACGGGAAAAGAACAGCACATGACCCTCATACATCTGGCAGATGGAAACGGCGAAGAAAGATTTTAAAAGGGTACATCTGGGTAAAATTTGATTTGAAGACGATCAAGAGAAAAGTTACCTCCATCATGTGTGAAGTTATCGATATTTTCAATAAAGGAAGATTCGGTCAGTTTCCGCTTAGAGGTGAGCTGTTAATATGCTCAGAATCTAATGAGGATCTAAATTGTTTGGCAGGACAATAAACACATCATTAACTTAACGATACAAAACAACTGAAGAGTCAATTATATCGGGAAGAAATTTACGCTGAAAAGCTCCATAGATAGGTTACTCAAAGTCTCTGTAGATACTATCCTTGAACTTTTTATGGAATATCTTTCTGAACTTCATATTAATATCGTATACCCAATTTACTCTTTAGTGAATTAATAAAACTTTGTCTTTCACACTCGTATTTTTTGTTTGATGGGCTCACTCCTTTCAATCACCTTGAGTATCCTATTTATGTTGCTCGTGGCTATCAATGCCTCAAAAATTCAATTTCTTCATCTGTCTAATCATCACAATCTTCCACACGTCTATCCCCTTATCTTCAGCAATACACAACTCAATTCTTCCTCTTCACTTAACATGCTTGGTGTTTCCTTTTCTCGTGATTGTTCCTGGAAAGATCACTTATACTTTCTTTCTAAACCAGCTTTTAAGAGGTTTAAGTGCGCTGTACCGGCTTACCGGCTCCGCAGTTTCTTATCCTCCACTCAGTTGCTGTCTCTGTACAGGGGTCTTGTACTATGGCTATGGATTACGCTTCTCATGTATCGGGTGTTTCAACCCACACAGCTCTACTTGACAGGGTGGAATCAAAGGCTTTTCGTCTCATCAATTTCCCGCCTCTTACTGACTCTCTTCAATCACTCTCTCTTCGCCGCAATGTTGCCTCAGTATCTCTTTACTATCGCTATTATAACGGACACTGCTCTTCTGAACTTTCTAACTGCATGCCTCCTCCTCTAAGGAGAGCACACAGTACCAGATTTTCGACACATTTTCATTCCTTTCTGTCCAACTCTCTTATGCAAGGGTTAATTGGTATTCTCAATCTTTCATCTACTCAACCAGTCAACTGCAGTACAATCTTCCTCAATCCATCTTTACCCCTGTCTATGACCTTCAATCTTTCAAACACAGAGTGTTCAAAGTTCAGGCATCTCGTAAACCTTTGACCTTGATATTGGCTCTCTTCTTCCTTTATTGGGAGGGTTGGGGGTTGCAGGGTTGCCCCTCCTTCCTGCATAAAAAAAGCTCCTGATAAATCGTAACATCACACCTTCGTTTTATACTATCAATAATAATAATAATAATAATAATAATAATAATAATAATAATCTTCATTCAGAAAGAACACATTACATAAGATACACAGTATATCCATAAAGGTTCATACAATGTTGGCATTAACGTTTAATTTTGTATTTTTTTTTTTAGTGACAATTTAATTACAGTTATTTATTTTTATTTTTGCATAGGAAAATGAGAAATATAAATAGAATTTGTAAAAAATAAAACAAAGTTCCATATTTTCATATTTTTAATATTTACTTTTCTTTAAGGAGAAAAACAGTTTCGCCCAAAAGTGTCGCAAATCCATGGATCACTCCAGGAATTATCACTTCAATAAAGAACAGAGATAACTTATTCAAATTGCAATTACAAAGAAAAATTCCTAAAGTACAATATACTCAATAGAGAAACAAATTAACTAAAATAATCCAAATTGTAAAATATAACTCTTACAACAATCAATTTTTCAAACATAAAGGAGACATGAAAAACACTTGGACAACCATAAACAGCCTTCTCGGAAACCAAATGAAGAAAAATTTAATAAAGAAATTAAATGTTGATAATAAAGAAATTACTGATGCTGCTTCTATTGCAGACTCTTTAAATATACATTTTACTTCAATAGCCGATAAGCTTCGCTCACAATTACTAAATAATGATCACTCACCTTTAGAATATATGCCACCCAACCCACTAAATTCATTTTCTTTTGTTCCTCTACCTATAGTGAAACTTGTTAAAGATAAGATATCTGTAACTTTGGATAAAATTATCAAATTATTTCCAAAGGAATATTCCCATCAGTACTAAAAACTGGTTGTATAACATCCCTTTTTAAAAGTGGTGATCCTACACTAACAACAAATTACAGGCCGGTGTGTTCATTATCTGTGTTCAGCAAAATTTTTGAAAACATGTAAAAAGTAGAATGCAGCGATATTTAGAATCCTACAATTTATTATCTCCAAATCAATATGGCTTCCGTAATAATAAAACAACGGAAATGGCTATTTTTAATCTTATGGAATATGTAAATATAGCTAAGGAGAAAAAAACATAATGATATCAATATTTATGGATTTGAGTAAGGCGTTTGATGTAATAGACCATAATATTCTACTTAATAAATTATATTGTTACGGCTTTAGAGGAGCAATCAGTGATTGGTTTAAAAGTTATTTGTGCAATAGATATAATATTGTATCAGTAAATAAGGTTTGCTCAACTAAAGTGCTTGTCAAACATGGAGTGCCACAGGGTTCAGTTCTGGGTCCACTGTTATTTTTATTATATATAAATGACCTTCCCCGTTCATCTGATATACTGAACTTTCATAATGTTTGCAGATGATAAAACTGTCTTTTTCTTGCAAAGATGTTAATTCAGCTAAGAATATATTTAATTCAGAATTCATCAGTGTAATGAAATGGTTGACCACCAACAAACTCTTCCTAAATACCAGTAAAACAAATTTCATGATTTTTATTAATAAAAGAAATGTATATCTTGATGAACTTAATGTTAATTAAATCGCTATGAAGGAGTGTACTGTAACAAATTTGTTGGTGTAATGGTAGATAAGAATTTGCAATGGAGTGATCATGTAAATTATATCGCGAAAAAGACTTGAAGGAGCGTTGCTTAATGTTTAAACTTAGAAATATAGTCCCTAAACAGGTTTTATTGACTCTTTATCATACTCTTATTCTTCTTTATATAACGTACTGCACCCTTGTTTGGGGAAACTGCGCTAACAACGCATTAAACGGTATCTTTGTCATCCAAAAAAGAGCACTAAGGTTATTATCTGATGCTGATTTCCTTGATCACTCTAGTGTATTATTTAAGGAGCTAAACCTACTAAAGCTCATTGATGTAATCAAACTGGTGCATTTTATTTTTATTTACAAGTATAAGAACAAAATTATTAATTTACAATGGGTAAATAGATATTTTGTAACTCATCAAGAAATCCACTCGTATCAGACCAGAAATAGATCAAAGCTTGTATACCTCAATTTAGATTGTCTTCATTTCAAAAACTACCCATTTTCATTGGATTGAAACTATGGAATGACTTAAATGCCGGTATAAAAAATATTGTGAATGTAAATTTGTTTAAAATCAAATTGAAATCCCGATTAAAAATGGCATACTAACAAAAATCTACGATTAATGTCCATTACTATTGTTTATTAATTTCTCGTGTGTAATCTAGTATTAAAAACATTTCTTGGGATTGTTCAGTTCTTAGCTCTCATGTATAATATTGGTTTCTTTGTATGATATTGATATAATGCAGGGGTGGCGAACCTTTTTTACAGTCGCGTGCCAAAAAAAAACATGTAAACCATAACAAAAAATTCGCGTGCCCACCAAAGTTTATATATATTACACCAAATTATAAACATTAAGTCTATTATGGTATACTCATTTTTTGGATAACAATTTCTATGCTTAGGCATGCCAGGCAAATTTGATCGCTTGCCCAAATGGGTACGCGTGCCATAGGTTCGCCACCACTGGTATGATATAATGCCTTCAATGACGACCTTGCATTTGTCATGTCAGTAATGATAATTTAAGATTAATACATACTTTAACTATTACTAATACCAATTTATTTATTTATTATTAATTAATAATAACTAGCTGTTTATTTTTAATAAAAGCCCAGTAAAGCCTAACGCTTAAGGACCAAATAAAATAAAATAGATAGTCCAGCTTCACAATTATTTATGTCATTGTAAATTGTAAAACGAATGTACTGTGTTTATTTTATTATTAATAAAGGTTATTCAATTCAATTTAATTAAAAAAGTTGCATTTAGTTAACTCCGTCATCACAAATGAAAATTGAAATAATCTTCGAAATAATAGAAAAAGAAATGGAAACAATACGATATGATAACAGAAATAATAGATAAGAAAATTGGTACATAATACAGTAAAGTGAACATGTTGAAATACCAAAATAAGTAATTTTTATTATTACAAATTAGAAATGATGATACAATCTTAAAGTTACAAAAATACAAATAAATGAGGCACATTATAACTTTGGCGTAATATAACGTAAACTTTCAACATATAATTTACTTGTATGTAACTTGTGACTGCACCCAATTTAAGATTGTGAATTTTGCATATACGAGTATAATAGATGATTTTCTTTGTTTAGTAATATTTACAAGTTGCAGTGTATATGCATATACACGCACATACATTAATAGGAGTTATAAAAGTGCTTCTTTAGTGATTTCCGAAACGAAATTAATGATGATGCTTGTCTGACATTAATAGGTATAGCGTCCCAGATATCTGCCCCTTTGTAGGAGATACCATTTCCTGCATTTCTCATTGAATAATTTGGTTTATTTATGAAATCATTGGAAAGCCTTGTATTATGATTATGGTTGGTCTGATGGGGGGTAATCATCCTGTGAATGGGCGAAGTATAGTTTCTATTCACAGGGAATGCGAATGAGAACTTTGTAAGAATTGTTTTCTTACTAATAAATGATTTTACATAAGTAAACTACGCTGATTTCGAATAAGGTGTCCTTTTTTCTATCACGTAAGGATTTTCTGCAAAGTGGAAGGGAAAAAACAACAACATAAATAAATATTATTTATTTCAATTTACTTCAGGTACCTATTTCGCGTTGTTATACTAATTACAAATGCAAACAACTTTAAAAAGAAAGATTATTAACGTTAATTACATATTAATCTTTATTTGTCCTGAGCTTTCTTGTGAGAGTTATGCCTTTTAGTCTCGAACGTACGCGCTGTTCCTTTTCTTTTATGTAATAATTGTAGAGTATCCCGTTTCAACATCCAGCAGTAATCAGCCATCATATTGATGTCCCACCTTCCCTGATATCTCTTCTCCATTTCTTTGATGTCTTGTTGAAACCAATCATTTATAAGCATTTATAGGCAGTAGTTTTTAATCAAAATTTGATGAAAATTACTTATATATATATAATATGAAATATGACATATTGTGAAAAATCTGTACGTGATTGCGAAAAATGAATATTATTTTCGGAATCAACGTGCAGAAATTACTATATAAGTGGTAAAATATTTCGGACAACAAAACCATCGCAGGCCTGTGAATTATTAGCAACTTTGTACCGACAGTAACTGATACTGACAGTAAGTTTATAAAGGTCATTTAGTTTTAGAATATTTAAATTTCTGAACGTAGGAGAGGTATGGGATTGACTGTTATCATTGTTTGAGAGAGTTCGTAGGCATTTTTTATGGATTACTTCTAGCGGATATCGTATATAATTCCGTATTGTAAGTGTGGATGAATAAATGAGTAATACAGTGTAAGGAGGGCATTTGGGGGAATTGTTTTTTAGTTTGAATATTATGTAGAGAAGTCTAGATATTTTTTATTTGATATGTTGTGTGTGGCTTTTGAAATTTAATTTTTCATCTAACTTGATGCCAATAACTTTAACTTCATTTACTTTTGTAAGAGGAGTCTTTGGAGTGGAGTGTTCGCGATTACAGTGATTACGTGAAAGTAACATATACAGTATATATGTTATACATTATTCAGTGAAGGCATGGAATGCACTCGAAAGAATAACTCTCCTCGCCTGGCTTCCCACGCTGGTTATACATTATTCAGTAAACCACTCTGGTTATGCATGTTCAGTGAGGCCAATCTTCGAGAAGTCTCGAGGAACTTTCTCATCGACTCTCTCCTCGCCTGGCTTCTCACGTTGGTTAGCGTCCCACGCTGATGACGTAGTCGCCATTTCCGGTTTCTCAGGTATATAAGGAGGGGCCCCCGCTCCCCTTAGCAAATTCTCACTAGATTTCGACAGTAAAGGTTGATACATGCAGTTAATTAAAGGGTCTCCGGATTGTTACTCAAGGGTCGATCTGTATAACGTTTACGTACTTTGAATTGAGAGATTTCGGTATCGAAGACGGTCCTGTATTGGTGGGGTGACGGTATGAAAGGCCGGCCCAAAGTTTCGTTGGCTCAAAGATATCGTAATCCAAGAACTTGAATTAAGAAGCTTTGTTGATTTCGTTAAAGTACTGATTTAGTGAATCATTAATTATTTGTTTTAATTCGAATTGTCATTTGCACACTAATTAAAGTAAATTTCGGCTGACGATCCCTTAAATCAGCCCACTCGTATTTGACGAAGCTCGGAAGGTAATGCATTGAGACGACTTATCCGAACAGAAGAGTATCCAAATTGTTATACGTAGCTTCCACATTGAACCGCAGCGAAGCCACTCAGAAGAGTATAACATATATATATATATATATATATTATTAATATATATATATATATATATATATATATATATATATATTGATGGTCGAGAGGCATATGTCAACAATAAGTATAAGTGGAAGGAAAAGCTTCATTGTTTTGCACAAAGGCCCGCCCTCCCCGCCCATACACCCATTCAGGGCACGAGCAGCTCGTAGGATCATTGCCAAATATATAGAGGGTCAACGTACTAACGAGGTCCCCGTACGTGGATTCATCACTGGAAACAACAATGCTCTGTGTTATCATAATGAAATGAACAGTCGAATTCATACCCATTTACGTGTATATGTCGTTAGTTTGCGATGCAAACACTCCTGTCTGAGTCCAGTGGCGTATCAAGGGAGGGGCGAGAGGGGCGACCGCCCCGAGCGGCACTTCCCGAGGGGCGGCAAATTACTGTCAGGCGGGCGCAGTATGCAAAATTTTGGGTTTTTATGTTTTAAAATGCAACCCTCCAAAAAATTATATCTCATCATTGTCGCGCGTTATTTGTGTACAAAATATCCATGGTTTTGATGAAAAATCATCATTAAATGCTATATATGCCACCTCAATGCCACTATTTCCACAAATAGTTGCGTTAAATTTTCACATCGGAAAGGTTGCCAGCCCTATTTTTCAGACTTTCTCTATATTATTTAGGTTAGGCTTTGCATTCTTTGAGCTTTGATGATCGACGATGATCCAAAGAACTGGGATATGTTAAAACTACTTCAGTGGATCGTTAAATGGGATCTAGTGGAATCTTTGCCTCATATAACAATTGCCCTCCGGATCTGTCTAACTACATGCATGTCCGTGGCAAGTTGCGAACGAAGTTTCTCGAAACTGAAACTTATAAAAACTTACCTCAGGTCAACTATAAGTCAATCTAGACTGAGCAATTTGGCGATTATTTCAATTGAACGCGAAGTTGCAGAGACAATGGACATAGAAAAAATCATTCATGAATTTTCTGTTATGAAAGTCCGAAAATTTAACTAGGCATTATACATTATATAGTTATTGTTAAAATTATGTAGTGTATTATGTACGGTACATTATGTAGTATTGTTAAAATTGAAGTTGCTTTATTTTAGTTTTAGTTTTTCTTCCAATAAAAGTTTTGTTTAGAAGTGTATTTTTGTAAAGGAATTGTTTTAAAAATTGAAAATTGTTACAGGGGGGGGAGGCGTTGGCATTTTCGCCCCGAGCGGCAAAAAGTATTGGTACGCCTCTGCCTGTCTCTATAGGTTCGGATGCATGGTTCTTCACTAGGAAGGTGCTCCGCGAGTTTGCGTTTCCTCCCGAAGACAACACAAGTGTACCCGTTCCAATCATAAGCAAATTCATACGAGTACAGTCTTGATAAAAAGTTCGCCAAAATTTCTCAAACGCAGGAAAAAATTACTAATTGATAATATTCCGTTCATCTTTGGGTATTTTTCTCTTTTATAATAATAATAACAATAATAATAATAATAATAATAATAATAACAATAATAAGGTAATAAAATTTAAAGAAAAAGAAATTCAGGTTTCCTAGCAACCTTTTCTCTCAACCTGTATATACACAATTATGTATTCATGCATATATAAAGACCCAAGTATCGTGTTCCAGATGATAGTGAAGTATAGGTATTTTGCTGTTCCACTTTTCTTTAATTAATCTATTGCGGAGTTAATTTTTCATACCAAACATTAGAAGGTTTGTTCCAAATCTCGGTCATTCCCATTTTAATCTTGGTCCGAGAATAAGAAATCCGAAAGGGGAGTCTTATTATAGGATCAGTTTTCAAATCGATCCATTAATTCTCATTCTTACTGAGTGTAATTCCTTTTTTTTGTTATTTTTATTTTCGTAGAAAATCCCCATCGGACATGTGACTACGACACCCCACTCTTTTCTATAGGTAGGGGAGACCGGGGCTAGTTGAGACACGGGTAAGTTCAGACAGGGGCTCCACCGCCAGTATTCTACAACAGATGACAATGTAAGTCATATGGCGCATGCGCACAACAGTTCTCTTTCACTTATCCTGCTTCTGGCGTCCTTTGTGACAGGCTTTCCTCATTAGGTAAGTTTTTTATTTTTCTGCTACTAAAGTAAACTATGAACCTTGCTTGAAATATCTCATATCTGTAATATCAATATGAACTAATAAACCATTATATGGTTGGATAATATAAACCTAAGTGCTGACATTCCTGTAACTTATATACCTATGTCTGTAATGCAGAGAAGCTTGTAGGTTGTGTTTATAATGGCGTCTCACTTGGGGTTACTTGAGACACAACAAATGGGGTAGGTTGAGACTGTCTCAACTTGTCTTATTATCCACGATTCTGACAGATACACCTGTTAAGAATTCTCTAGCTATAGAGCAAAGAAAAAGAAAATCAAATAGGCCTAAGTGTACAGATGTCAACTATTCACAAGTGCCCAAAAGAAACAAAAAGCAGCACAGAGAAGTGGAGATGGTAAAAGGGGATCTTATAGGAATTTGGCACTTGAAGTAGATTCTACATCATCAGATGATGAAGACTGCCTCTGTCTTGTTTGCTTTGGACAGTTTTTAAAGTCAAAGCCAAATGCACAGTGGATTCAGTGCACAAGCTGTTTTTGTTGGTCATACGAAGCCTGCACAAACGGGGGCGTGTTTTACATTTGTCTTAATTGTGACTCTGGTAGTGAATGTTCATACTCAAATTCTGATAAATGGTAACTGAGTGGTGAATTTCTTTTTTTTCATGCAGGAAGGAGGGGCCAAAGGCAAATGCCCGAAAAAGCGTCCCTCCCCCAGTAGAAGAAGAGAGCCAAAATCAAGGTTCAAGCAGGTCATAGACAGGAGGAAAGATGGATTGAGAAAGATTGTTCTAGAGTTGACCGATTGAGTAGATGAAAGACTGATAATACCGATTAACCCTTGCATTAGATAGTTGGACAGAAAAGGAATGAGAAAGTGTAGAATGTCTGGTACTGCGTGCTCTCTTTAAAGGAGGAGGCATGCACTTAGATAGTTCAGAAGGACAATGTCCATTATGATAGCGACAGTAAAGAGAGAGTGAGGCAACATTGCGGCGAAGAGAGATAGATTGAAGACAGTCACTAAGAGGCGGGGAATTGATGAGACGAAAAAGCCTTTGATTCCACCAGGTCAATTACGGCTGTGTGGGTTGAACCATCCCAAACATGAGAAGCATACTCCATACAGGGGCGAACAAGACCCATGTACAGAGACAGCAACTGAGTGGGGGTGAAGAAACCGCGGAGGCGGTACAGCACACCTAACCTCTTAGAAGCTGTTTTAGAAAGAGAGTACATGTGACCTTTCCAGAAAAGATCACGAGAAAAGGAAACGCCAAAAATGTTAAGAGAGGAGGAAGGATTGAGTTGTGCGTTGTTGAAGGTAAGGGGATAGTCGTGTGGGACAAGGTTTTCTCTGCCCCAATCAGATATAGCAGAAAGATCAGAGGTCAGGTGTCCTATAGCCGTCCTACGTGAATCATGAAGTGACTGCTGTGAGGGACGCTTTGGAAAGCAGGTGGAGAAGTGAAGAGTGGAATCATCGGCATAGGAGTGAATAGGACAGGAAGTGCGAATTAAAAGATCATTAATAAATAAAAGGAAAAGAGTGGGTGACAGGACAGAACCCTGAGGAACACCACTGTTAATAGCTTTAGGAGAAGAACAGTAACCATCTACAACTGCTGCTATAGATCGGCCAGAAAGGAAATTAGAGATGAAGGCACAGATAGAAGGATAGAAACCGAAGGATGGCAGTTTGGAAATTAAAGATTTGTGCCAGACTCTATCAAAAACTTTTGATATGTCTAACGCAATTGCAAAAGTTTAACCGAAATCCCGAAAGCAGGATGACCAAGAGTCAGAGAGATATGCAAGAAGATCGCCAGTAGAGCGTCCCTTGCGGAATCCATACTGACGATCTAAAAGAAGCTTGTGAGAAGAAAGGTGTTTAAGAATCTTCCTATTAAGGATAGATTAGAAAACTTTGGAAAGGCAAGAAATCAAAGCAATTGGAAGATAGTTGGAGGGCTGAGAGTGGTCACCCTTCCAGCTGGAAGGAAAAGTACCAGATGAGAGACAAAGACGAAAGAGCTTGCTTTGGCTGGGTGTCAGCACAGAAGCACAGTTCTTAAGAACAACAGGAGGAACATCATCAGGACCGTACGCCTTTCTAGAGTTGAGCCCAGATAGGATAAAAAAAACATCTTTAGAAGAGATTCTAATTTCAGACATAATAAAGTCAGAGGGGGGACGAGATGGAGGAACAGCACCGGAATCGTCCAGGGTTGACTTGTAAGCGAAAATTTGAGCGAAGAGTTCAGTTTTGTCAGGAGAAGAGACGGCAGCCGTGCCGTCGGAATGGAAAAGAGGGAAAGAAGAGTAAGTAAAGTTGTTGAAGAGGTTCTTAGCTAGATGCTAGAAAGAGCGAGAAAAATTAGAAGTGGATAAATTTTCACATTTTTGTAGGATGAAGAAATTTTTTGCGAGTCGAAGAACAGATTTTGCACGATTCCGGGCAGAAATATAAGCTGGGTGAGAGTCATGCCCTAAGTCAAAGAGGTAGATGGCTTTAATCGGAATTTTAGGTGATCTTAGTTTGACAAGCCTAATCTCTGTAAAAAAGTGTGCTGATTCCAAAAAATGCAGTCTTATTGACCCCAGCTACGACAAAATGGCCATTTTGGACACTTTTTGGCCAATTATGGCTAAAATCAGAGATTTTCAGAATTTTAGATGATTATGGTTTGACAAGCGTATTCTATGTAAAAATGGGTGCTGATTCTAAAAAAAGCAGTCTTATTGAACCCAGCTACGACAAAATGGCCATTTTGGAGACGTTTTAATAGGCTTAACAAATTAAGATCACCTAAAATTCTGATTAAAGCCATCTACCTCTTAGGGTAACCATAAATCATGGCCCAATGAGTGGCACACTGTTTGACTAATTTTTTTTTTTTTTGCAGATGGATGATGGTATGGAGGTGCCTTTGCGGTGTGTGCTGCATGCGAGTAGTGATGCAGAACATGATGGTGATGCTGTGGCTCCATTTACTAAACAAACGTGGAAAAAAGCCGGAAACACAGCTGAAGCCAGAAAACAATATCAGATGAGTTCTAAATACCTTGCTATATGTGAAGCCATTAATTTTAACGCGGAACCACTGCCTCATTATGGCTTTCACAATGGCTGTTACAGTAAATTTACCGCTCATCAGACACAGTCAAAGGAAAAGAAAACATGTTCCGATGAAAACATTCTTAAAACAAGATCTATGGTAAAGAAACCACTAGTGGCTACTATCTCAACTACTGGGTTGCTGGGAAGGAACTGTATTTTCTGCAATGGTCCGGACCGCAAGCATTTCCCCAGTGGTTTTGAAATACTATCTCTATGTGAGACTACACAAGCACAGGACAGTATTATAAATGCTGCAAGGCAACTGAAAGACAGATTTTCTTCGTGAATATGAACACATTGACTTCATAGCGAAGGAGGTCACGTACCATAAGACATGCAGTAAAAGGTATATTTCTATGGGTGCTAATGCTGTAGCCAAACGACAAGGTGCAACGTACACAAAGGGACGAGAATCTGCTTTCTTAAGATTACTTACTTATATAGAGTCTGAGATCTTTCTGAAAGAAGCTTCCCATAAATTGGTTGATATCAATAAAATCTTCATTGAATTTCTCAAAGGAGAAGGATTCGAGGAGCCTACCTCTGACCCATACCATCTTTTGTCCAAAATCTCAGAACACTATGGCAGCAAGCTTCAAGTTAATCAAGACAGCAAGAAACAAGGTACCTATCTCTCTATTGCAAAGGGTGCTATGGCCAAGGAAATTAAGAATGTAGCTTTGTTCCTCAGAGAGAAGATCAAGAAGCTCAGTGAGAATAAACTCCCAAAGCCTATTACAGTAGAAGCAATCCATGATGGTCAGTGTCCAAATATACCTGCTGAAATATTAGAGTTTTATAGGATTCTGTACACTCAAGTTCTTCATGGATGAATGGAAATATAAGTACGCACCTATCATAAAACAAACGAGAGTTCTTGTTGCATATGAGGAGCAGTGTCTGCAATATACAGCAAGTCTATCAGAAAATGTAGAACACAATGAGGCACTTGAGTATGTATGCTCACACGTGGAGGCCGGTACCAAGCTGGTGTACCATCTCAGCGTGCTGTCAAAAACAAGACCAAGACAGAATGTTGTTGTCCGCACAACGGACACTGATATCATGGTTATTCTTCTGTACCATGCCAGACAACTCAAAGCCAACGTGTGGATGGACTTTGAGCATGCTAGTGACAACACCAGGAGATATGTACACATCACTGATCTGGCAAATCACCTGGGTCCAGTTCTCTGCAAGGCATTGCCAGGTTATTATGCTCTGACAGGATGTGATTACACATCACCCTTCTTTAGGAAGGGAAAAGGGAATCCACTGAAGAAGGCTGAAAAGAACCCGTTACATCTTGAAGGCCTCGGCAGCCTTGGAGAGAAGACCACCTTTGTTGATGAAGGAAACCACGTACCAAAATATGTGTGGACTCTATATGGCCAGGGAACCATTTCATCGGTGAATGAGGCCAGACTGAAGATATTCCAGCAAAGGTACAAGCCAAATGACCCAGACTCTCTACAGAAAATTAAAGGTACTGATGCAGGCATGCTTTCTCCCTGCAAAGATGTTCTGAATCAAAAGTTAGCTAGGTGCAACTATGAGGCGTATCTCTGGAAGCATGCGCATCTAAGAGATCCACTAGAGAACATGCGACTCACAGACCATGGCTGGAAAGAGGTTAATGGATTTTTTCTACAAGTCTGGTTTACCGGCAGTCAAATGCCAACCATGCTTTCTGAGACCATGGAACCGGAGGATGTCGCAGATGGAGATGAGGGTGTTGAGGACGAAGACAATGATAGTATTTCCGATACTGATTCAGAGGACGAAGATGACAGTGATGATGATGGAGATGATTAATTAAATGTTGTTAATGGTCTTGTTAAATGTTAATAAACTATCTTCTTCTTCCGCAGCTTATTATCCCATCTTTACATGGGGTCGCTGTTTTCGGTTCGTCTTCTCCACTCTCCTCTGTCGTATACCACGTCCTCCTCCAAGTCCTTCTCCCTGATGTCCGCCACCACACAGTCCCTCCATCTCGTCTTCGGTCTTCCTCTTCTTCTCCGTCCCGGCAACTCCATCTCCAGCACTCTGCGCCCCACATACTCCTCCTCTCTTCTCCTGACGTGTCCATACCACCTCAGCCTGGCCTCCTACACCTTCTTAGATGCTTCCACCACCTTCACTGTTCCTCTTATATGCTCATTTCTGACCCTATCCCTCCTCGTCACTCCACACATCCATCTCAACATCTTCATTTCAGCCACATCGATTTTTCTTTCATTGCTCTTCTTCACTGGCACAGTCTCCATTCCATACAACATTGCCGGCCTCACCACTGTTTTGAATACCTTTCCCTTCAGTTTCACTGGGACCCTCTTATCACAGAGCACCCCTGATACGTCTCTCCAGTTCTTCCACCCCGACTGTATTCTACAGTTTATCTCTCTCTCTGCTCCCCCCTCTGCATCCACTGTTGACCCAAGTATTTAAAATACTCCACCGTCTTAACACGCTCTCCACTCAATGTCACTTCCCCTCCTCGGTCCTGCTGCACATCACATCTCATATATTCGGTCTTCTTTCGGCTAATTCTCATCCCCCTACTTTCCAACGCCTCTCTCCAATTTTCCAACTGCTGCTCCACCTCCTCTTTCGTCTCCCCACTCAACACAGCATCGTCTGCATACATCATGCACCACGGCGCCTCCCCTCTAATCCTGTCCGTCAACACATCGAATACCACATTGAAAAGGAAGGGGCTCAAAGCTGATCCTTGGTGCAGACCAACTTCCACCCCAAAGCTCTCTGACACACCCACGCTACTCCTCACCTTAGTTGTTACTCCCCTGTACATCCCCTTGATCAGTTTAACATACTTCTCCGGTACCATCTTTTCCCTTAAGCATCTCCAAACTTCCTGCCGTGGTATCCTATCATATGCTTTCTCTGATTTTGGCCATAATTGGCCAAAAAGTGTCCAAAATGGCCATTTTGTCGTAACTGGGGTCAATAAGACAGCTCTTTTTGGAATCAGCACCCATTTTTACATAGAATACGCTTGTCAAACCATAATCACCTAAAATTCTGATTAAAGCCATCTACCTCTTGGAATATCAGGAGTTGGAGGGCGACAGTATTTTCTGAAAGCCTCCTCTCTGTTACGGATAGCATTACAGCAAGTAAAGTTAAACCAAGGTTTTTTTGCATTAGTAGTAGGCATAGAATATGGAATGTACCCCTCCATGCCCGAGAGAATCACCTCTGTGATGCGCACTGCACTCTGTACATATAGTACATGTAATAACAAATGTCTTTTAGTTATTGTTGATCTTATTTTTGTACATCATGTCAGTTCCTTCTCATTTTCATCACTGCTAAAAGTACAGTTTGTTATAGTGCAAGGTAGAATAACTTCTTGTTAAATAAATGTAAATCTGAAAATGCATCATTAAGTTAAAAATGTACTGTCTCAAGTTGCCCCAACTTGCGTCTCAACCTGCCCCAGGTCCGAGGCTAAATGGAACATTTTTCAGACAGTCTTTTTTGTTATTTCATACAGTATCTCCAAAAAATTTCAATTTCTATTGTACTTATACAATTAAGAAAGGGACTATAGATATTTGTTCAATAAACTGTTTTGCTCCATTTGGTTATTTAATATCCAAAAAACCTGAATTCTTAAAAAACTTCTCAACTAGCCCCGGTCACCCCTACTCTTTTTCCAAAATCACGGAACTTTCTCCCAAATCAGGAATTGCCATTAGGTCGCGTAACATGACGCGAACTAGTACGAAGACACTGAGAAGCTGAAGTTAATTAGTCACCCAATTTGCCCCTTCAATGGTTTGACGCATTTAAACTGAATCTAAACCATTCCACGATTATTTAAACTTCAAATTTGGCCGAAAGTAATTACATATTTACAAAATATCTTGAACATAATTAAATTTACGTTAAAAAACTATAAACTTTGTTATTTTCCTGAACTTTAAGTTCCGTTATGAAGTTGTTCCAAGTTTGAAGTTAAAAGTTCGTCATAAAACTGAATTAATTTTATTCGAGGTAAAAAAAAATTTAAATTATAACTTTTAAAACTTCGCAATATCTTATTATGGTTTGCTTCAAGCAATATTTCTCTTAAAGGTAAATTAATTCATCGAGTTAAATTGAACAACGTATGTATATGTGTATATCTATATGTGCGTGGAACATGGGTGTATATGTATACATGTATACAGTGGCGGATCCAGGATATTTCTTTATGGGTGGTGCTGGTGCCTATACTGGTGCCCAGTATATAGCAGAGGAATACCACCTTTACCTAATGCACAAAAAACACAATGTGGCAGCCCTGTTTAAGATTCAGTAAGCATTAATTGGTTAAGAGAACACACAGTCAATCTACCAGTCTTTTATTTAATGCCAACGATAATAATAAGGTAATTGAAAATAATAATAATACTAAACAGCCAGGTTTTATTGTGGCAAAGACACAGTAAATCTGAAAAGATAAGAGAAAGGCTTTTTCCCGTAAGATGAGTGTTCAATGGGGGATCTCGAGCCCCTTCAGCCCACCTAGACCGCCGGTGTGTGTGTGTACACATATCTGTGTGTATGTCTGTGTCTGCGTCTATACTATGTATATGATTCAGTGTTTGTGCCTGTGTGTGTATTTGACTCATTGCGCGTGACTCTTTCAGTGTTGATAATAACATTTACCAAAAAAACTTAATTATTACTAATTATTAATTTTTTATGCTTTACAGAAAGTTTCTAGGCGGACCTCTTTCTGAAATTATACGTTCATAAATATATGATATGATAAATAAACAAAATAAAAACTAATAATTATTAGAAGAGAGCGAATCTATTTTAAATGCACATCAAAGATTTTAGCCTAATTTTTCAGAAAGATTCGCGTCTCTAACAAATTTTATTCATCTCATATTTTCCAAGGAGGGAATACATAATTCATAGTCTCGCTCTCTCTCTCTCTCTCTCTCTCGTTTGGCTTTTTTCCAAGAGAGAGAGAGAGAGAGAGAGAGAGAGAGAGAGAGAGAGAGAGAGAGAGAGAGAGAGAGAGAGATTTTCTTTAATTTCAAAGATTTAAATTCAAGTCTCAGAAGTCGGCTGAAAGAGCGTGGAAAAGGTATCACTGACTTCTTCGTCAGTTTCTGAGAGACTTCTGTTGTTTATTTTTTTTATATATTTGTTTGTTTGTTTGTTTGTTCGTTATCAAAATCAAAGTTCCTTGAACCTTTTTCCTCGATAGATGTTTGTGGATCTCAAAAATTGAAGAGTTCATTCATAATTTGAAATATTCATTTCATTCACAAACTCGTAAATCTTTGTGTATAGATTTTGGGACAAACTGTATGTTTCCAAATGAAAAACATCTGGCACAGACGAAAGTTATGAAACTGGAGAAAAAATCAAAAAGGAAGTTTGAGAAAAAGTTTGGTTCGTTGTTCAGCGGAATTGATAAGAATTTAATAGGAAATGGGGCGGTCTGTTTGTTGTTAGTCAAAAATTTTAAATTTCTCTCTCTCTCTCTCTCTTCATACACACACACACACACACACACACACACACACACACACACGTGCGAATTTCCGCATAAACGAGGTACCGACTTCTTTAAATCTGTATATTTAAAAAACTAATTAATCAAACTTATTTTAAACTAACTTAACCTTAGTGCCATTGAACCGAGAGGGGCGTATTAAGTGTTTTGGATTGGGGTCTCGAAGGGTGGGCATTAAATAATGAGGTACTCGTTGATCTATCCTAACCTAACCTAACCAAACTTTAACCAATCTACCCAAGTGTAACTTAATCTAATAAGCACCAACATATCTTTTTTGCAACAAGAAAAATTTTCCTACCTATTTCATATAATTTAATTTAATTTTCCGAAGTACAGAGCGTTCCGTGGCTCAATCAGTTAGGGCGTCACTCAGCAGTGTTGAGAAGGATCTTTTAAACTATTTCCCCCGCAACATACTCTTTTCAACAATCACCATCCCAATGTTGATCTTTTCAACTATATCCCCCCCCCAAAGTTTAAATTCTGCAAATTAACCAAAATAAGATAAGAAAACAATAACAACAAATTTATTATTTTTTGTAAACATATAATAAATAGAGAACCATTATTTACATAGGACCTTCACCCACGAAACACGTTTAGGGTGCTTCTAAGAACGAATATATTCCCAAACGAGCCTGAAACAGTGTATATTCCAGAATAACAAAGAGGCTAAAGAAATACCATAAATTAATAAAAATCTATCATCGACTGCCCCAGGCATTGCAACAGATGTTTGTTAAAATTATTGACTCCGACTTTTTAAAATGCATCTGTGAAATCTGTCTTAACGTTATAAAATGCAATGTACCAATGAAACCCCCTCAGAAGGCTCGCCTACGCCGCTACAAGAACATAATACGTACACTCGCTCGTAAAAGTCAAACTGTGGGGAAGAAAAAACGAATTATTGAACAAAAAGGGGGATCATTCCTCCCCATCTTATTTTCAGTTTTGGGGCCTTTACTGACTAGATTAATATAATGAAGAAAGTGGTAGTGATTCCACACGAGGTGTATGCTTCACTGCAAAGTTCAAAGAGTCCAGACACTGTTCTAGAACCCCGTAAAAGCAGGCTTGAAAGAATGGAAAGCGAATTGTTAGACCTATTAAACAGTGAAAATTCACTTGATGAGTAGAGAATCTTTTACCAAGAAGCTCTGCAGAAATTTCTTCATGAGTACAAAAATTATAAGAATCCGACAGAGATCCCAGTGGTTATTAGACACAGCGCTGACAACGATGAGCATGACGACATAAGACTTGGGGCCAACGCTAGATATGACCAGTCAAAGAATAGCGGGTCAACTCCACAACATATCGAACATGTACTAAAAAGCAGTCTCTCACATACATTGAGGAATAAAGGTTTAAGTCTTTATAATCTATTGAGTGAGGACCCCATTATACAGTGGACCGATAGAGGCGAGATCGTTGTGGAAGGAACAAAGGTACAGGGCTCGAATATTGTCGACATCGTCCATGATCGGGTGTGAAAGTGGGATAAACCCTCACCATCAGGATAGAAGCATATTAAAGCAAGACTACAACAAATAAATGTCCCCAAAACATTGATAGGAAATCTGAACAGGTTAAAAGACTTAGAACAAGCCTCGCATGTGCCACAACTGAGCACGCCATCACCCCCAACGGTAGCATCTCTGAAGAGGAGAAAGAAAAAAGAGACCAAACAACAACGGTCAACCATCTCCACGTGCCTCTAAAATACGCAGATGCTTACATATTAAGAAAACGTTATTATGACATTTCTAGCCCAACCTAATACGGCGGTGTTCATAGACTGTACAGAGGTGCTTATAATGATGTAGTAGGGAAAAAAGATGTTGAAAGGTTTTTGCGGGTGCAGGATGCTTATACACTTCATAAACCGGCGAGAAAAACGTTTAAAACAGCAAAGACAACAGCGGCTTCTATTGACTCTATTTGGCAAGTGGATTTAACAGACATGCAAAGATATTCAGTGTATAACGATGGTTATCGCTACATCCTATTCATAATAAATGTGTTCTCTAGACACCTGTGGTTAATTCCCCTGAAAAATAATTCGCCTGAAGCAGTTGCTAAACCTACCAAAATGATGATGTTGAAAGAAAACAGGATTCCAAGCTATTTTTGTACGGATATGGGGAAAGAATTTATAGGCCAAGCTTTTCAGAACTTGTTGACAGAGTTTAATATCAGCTACTACACTAGCAATTCTATACATAAGACTGCTTTAGCTGAAAGAGTTCAACGTGCTATAAAGAAACGCATGCATCGATATTTTACACATAAAAACACACACAGATATATACACATTCTGGAGTCACTGGCCCCATCATACAACCGTTCACACCATCGCACGATTGGGACAACACCTAACGAGGTTTTAGAAAGAGGTACGCACACAGAGCGCGAGGTGAAAAGAGATATTCGTTGAACCATGCCACACTCTACACGTTTCAAAATCAATGATTATGTAAGACTGTCGCGTTCGGGTAATAAATTCGCGAAGGGATTTGAGCAAGGTTAGACACGTGAGATTTTTAAAGTTAGGGCTATGAGACCTAAAGGCGAGATAATGCTGTATTACATTGAAGATTTGAATGGGGAAGAAATCGCAGGAGGCTTTTACAGCGAGGAGTTGAAGAAAGTGACTTTTAATTTAGGAAAAACGGTTTAAAATTGAAAAAGTTTTAGGCAGCAAAGGTTCAGGAAAGAGGAAAATGTACCTGGTGAAATGTCTAGGTTACCCAGAAAGCTTCAATACCTATATAAAAGCTGATGCAATAATGAAGCTTAAATAGTCTGCAAAATGTCGCCTAACCATTTCTACGTCACACTACCGTCCTCTTCTTCTCTGTCTGGACATCCTAACAACACCCTGGCCAACTTTGTAACAGAACTCCATGGGCCCGTTGAATTGGGTCGTGATCCGTTTGAGGTGGGGATATGCGAAATTCAGCTGGACACACTCTTTTTAAGTATTGATTATACAGAACCCATTTTTACGGTTCTTAGAGACCTTGATGAGTGTGAAAAAGCCGGGGTAACTCGGGATGAAACCATGCGTACCGCCCGGAGTGGGAGGCCGAGGATGTTGTGAGAGACTTAAACGTAAGTTTAAAAAACTCAAATCTTATGGATAATTTAGTATACGAAATCTTAAACAAAGAATCCCCTGCACACATTCTGACCCTTAAATCACAAGCTCACAGTCACAAGCTACAGTAGTAACACTAGGCCCGGGCCGTTATGGTGCGGCCGAGGATGTTGTGAGAGACTTAAACGTAAGTTTAAAAAACTCAAATCTTACGGATGATTTAGTATACGAAATCTTAAACAAAGAATCCCCTGCACACATTCTGACCCTTAAATCACAAGCTCACAGAAATATTAAAGACAAAGGACTGTTCAAAATTATAACCGAGGGCCGATATGGCGCAGCCCTCCAGAGAGATACCTTTCAAGAAGCACAACAGGATTTGTCTAGCCTAATGGATCAGCTAAAATTAGAGAAATTGGGCGGTGGCTATCCACCCTCAGAATGTGCTATAATTACAGCAATATCGTGGTGCGTCAGATTGTTGGAGATACTCAAGCGCGCCTGCTTCGTATCGCACATATTCCCAATCATAAAGGACAGAGCTTCAGCATTACATATGACAAACCTCATTGTGTGAATGTCGCGACTAATCTATTATTCAATATCTCAATATATATAAGAACGATTGAGAGGAAAAGTTTCCCATTCGGTGATGGTAGCTTAACGGTGAAGCTCCACTTTCGTCGTACTGAATTATAACGGAGCGAAAGCCTTTCACACTCTATCGAGAGGTGAGATACAGCATGGGAGTGGGCTTGGATCCATTTTTCCAACCATACTACGTACGGCTGTCCCCTTGCTGAAGAGGGGTGCCAAATACCTCGGGAGGAAAGCGTTACAATCAGGTTTTAACACGGTAGAAGACATAATGGCGGGGCTAGACGTAACGATGCTCTAAAAAAGCACTTAAAGCGTACACGGGACGAAATCGTCAAAGATGCAGAGAAAAATGCGTGGTGGTGGGAAGAAGAGGGCTGTCTGGAAGAAGAAGAATGGATTACCAGCACGTGGCGTTAAGGTTAAAAGGATATAAAAAAGAAGTGCTCTAAGCGAGTGAAACCTATGGTTGGTAATTTTTTTTTAACTGATATAAGCTAAGGACATTACTCTCATGAAGCATATGTTGCTTACTACTTATCGAGAGAGGTTGTACTATTTCTGGCTCGTCATGGCACGCTTCATCCATCCGTGTAGTTCACAATGTTGTAAATCGGAGCTGTCCCTCTTTTTATATGCCCCCAACACAAGTTTCTATTGACCACAGTGACTTTATTACGATTAACCCGTTAAAATCAATTAGTTCCCCGAGTGCTCCTATAGAATTCGTGATACCCAGCTCAGGCCCTTACTTTTTTTATCTAAGCTGCGTGCACATGTACGCTAAGCTACGTATAGCACATTCAGATGGAACGGATTGCGATGACAAATACGTTGTATTTCAAGAAACAAACTTTCTACACTCCATATTCAGTCAGCCAGTGTGATGTGTATTTAAATCAGGTCAACATCTCGGCAGGAACGGGCTATTATCACCTACGAGCCTATCTTGAAAATGTCCTCAACTTTTCAAAAGAAGCGAACGATACCTTTTTAACTGCCGAGGGTTATTATCAAGGTAAAAACGAAAGTAGTATAAGGGACAAATTTATTAATTCTAAAAAGAAGATATACGAATGTTTTGGGCGCCTGCATACAAACTTCACATTCCAGGAGAAACTGCTTGTGAGTGAGTTCGATATGAGATTGAAGCTCACTTGCACGAATCCTGAGATCTGTTTAAATCTGGGAGCTGAGCAAGAAGAGGGCGCAAAGCCCGTTTGGTTCATGTTATGGAAACATACCTTCGCGTACGTCGCGTAAAACTAAGTTCGCCAAAACAAATAGAAATTTAAAAAAATTTACTACACGCAACAGTAAAATACCCAATTAACAGAACACAGATCAAACTATACACGGTGCTCGCAGGGTTGGCATCGAAATAGATGAAAAACATCGCCCTAAAAGGTTATTAATTGGCATGCAGGACCACGCTTCTGTGAATGGGCCGTATAAAAAGAAGGCCTTTAAATTAGAGAATTTCGGGCTTAAAAATATAATTTTATACGTCAATGGCATAGCGTTAAGGGTGGGGACACTGGAAAGGGACTATTCCTCAGATACTGTGTTCCCGCTTTGTCCGAGACTTTATAGTAATCTTGCCCACATCGCCGGTGCTTGTGATGAGCTAGGAATTGGTATAACGCAGAAAGAATTCATCGATCAATTTAACATTTATCCATTTGACATCACTCCTGACTTATCTGCTTGTGTAAATACACACTTAAGTCCACAGTAGAGTGGAAACATTTCAGTCAGATTCTAATATTATACATCGAATCACAGGCCTTAAGAGAAATTGACAGATTCAGGAGTGTAGTCACTGACTTTTAATGAATAGTGACTGAATCACACGCTCCAAATTTTTCGGTGTATTTGTGAAGAATGAAGCATTGAAATTACCAACTACGAGAGACTGCGGCGCACTTATTGTGAATACATGTTATTGGTGGCGAAGGGATTCATTGGATAGCTATCTACTTTAAAAATGTTAAAAGAATGTACTGCTTTAAATCGATGGGAACTCATCCTTGGAGCGACTCTATTATTGTAAAATTTCTCGAACAGATGCATATCCCCGAAATTGTCTGGGATCCTTACCGATTCCATGGATACTTTAGTAATACTTGCGGCATGTACTGCCTTTTATTTCTCTTACACATGGCACGTGGAAAAGAATTTATAAATTTTTAAAAATTATTCGATCCGTGTCACACTGATCGGAATGATCAAATGTTATGCAGACAGATAAAAAACGTTTTCCGTTTGTGTGCACTTGATGTACTGTGATGTTTTACGCGTGTATATATATATATATATATATATATATATATATATATATATATATATATATATTGTAATAGTTGCAACAATATTGTGTAAAATATAAATTGGCTCCAATAAGGACAAGTCTTGCGCTCTGTAGCTTATTTAAAATGTAATGGATGCTAATTCTGTAACTAATTTAAAATGTAATGGAAGCTAATTCTGTAACTAATTTAAGTTGAATATAAAAATTGTACTATTTTTTAAAACATTCCTTCTAGCCTTGTTCTTACCCGAAACATATGAAAAAGAAAAAGCTTACATAACTTCCCCGACGACCCGGCATTCGTTGGATTGGGTGTGCTGTAATACTTCGACCTCCCTATTCAGATCACTGTCCGCGACTTGCGTTTCCTCAAAACTACCACGAAAAGATTATATAACACGATTTAGTTCCTCATCGGTCCTTTAAGGAGAAAGGATACGGTTGTAGACAGAAATTTTTAAATTAATTCGATTAGTTCACACATTTCTCTGAATCTTTTTTAATACTAATGTGGAAAAAGATTTAGAGTGCCTCTATGCCCCGCGGATTCTCTGCATCCTTTCTTTAACCAAACGAAAAAAAACTGTTGCCACGTCTATAATCTTAAACAGAGATTCTTAAATTCTAAATGTTCTTTTCGACTATTATAAACCACAATTATATAAATTCTTCTGCTAAAAAGAGTTAAGTGTCGAACCACAATTATATAAATTCTTGACTAATATCATTGTTATAATAGGACTTTGCGATTTAATAATCTTTTGTAAACGTGGCACCACGGAAACTCCTCGAGGGAGAATGAGGGAGGCAGGTCGTGCCGCACCTTTCGAGTGGTTAGTCAACCAAATTGGGTTCTCTTTCGTTTTACGACTCTCTAAACAAGTGTTGTTTTAAGGATTTGATTCTCTAATTACTCTGTAGTGTAAAAGAAATCTATTATTTTAAGTGTTTCCGAACCTTGGAAAGAAAGGCTACAAAAAGAAAACTCGTAATTTATATCCTTCCAAGAAAAAGCATTCCCGTCTCTCAACGGACCGAGAGAAGAGAGGGTACGCCATTGAGCGAAGGTATAAATTGTTTTATCGTATCTCGCAGTCAGATTAAGTACGAAAAGAAGAACCGTGGACGTCAGTCAGATTAATTAAACGGTATAAACTTCCTTGTTGGTGCGAGGAAGGGACATACTGAGAATACCTTAAAGGATATCGTCATATGCGACATTGGCGACCTTGCCAGGATTAGAAGAAATCATTCATCCGCCATTTTGCGACACTGTCTCCGAGGAGCAAGATTTGAAAACCTTTGTTCAGTCAGAAAACCCGCTACAAGGAAGTCAACGCATCCGAAACGAAGGTCGAATTTGAGCCGTGAATCACTCACTTGTTTAGAAGAGAGGACCTTTATATTGTCGTCTGTTTCGACCGACCAAAACGACAATTATTGTTGGGCACGCGGAGAGGAATTTTACGAATTTAATTTCTCGGGGAAACGTCACATGCAACTCGCAGCATTGATATAAATCTCCACAACGGATCGTTGGAGAAGTTACGGAGAATCGAAAGCATTCGATTCTGCACTACGAAATAATCGGAATTTGGAGAAGATTTTGAAAGACTTTGATCGTCAACGAAAAACGGACGGACTGCATTGGAATTGGTTGGGTCACTGAAAGAAACTTCAAAACGTTCTTCAAAAAAAAAAGAAATAATAAATTACAGAAGTCAAACGTATTCGATTCTGTAAACGCATCTCATTCGGAAATGGTTTCACATTGGCGGACCGCAGAGAGTCGAAGGCATTTCACTCTGCCCAACGAAATCGTCGACATTGGAGAGGACTCAGAAACGAAAACAGACGTTCTTTCAAGACGGAATAAGAGGGAGAAGA
Organism: Bathynomus jamesi; assembly: GCA_023014485.1. NCBI lineage: Eukaryota > Metazoa > Arthropoda > Malacostraca > Isopoda > Cirolanidae > Bathynomus > Bathynomus jamesi. Next base: position 1,023,073 of record JAJOZX010000645.1, on the reverse strand, counting down.
ACGCATTTTCGACTCCGTCCTACGGAACTGGAGTAAAAGTGTTTTTGGCAAGTAAGACTAACATTAGTTTTAATAAAAGGAAATAAATTAAGTACGTGAAAAAAAGTGTATCCCAGTTTAACGCATTGGTTTGAAAATAAATTTTTTTTTTAACTTTTTTTATTATTCTCTCTTGTGGTTGAAAAGGGAAATTGAGTACGGTAAAAAAAGAAGTGTATCCCAGTATTAACGCATAGGGTCGAAAATTTGTTTTTCATTATTATTCTTCTTTTGTTAGAAGATTTGTGGTTTTTTGCTTGCAGTGTTTTACGTATATAAATAAACTACAGTATGTTTCTTGTTCGTAAACAGTACGGTTCGTTGTGAGTGTAAAACGATTTTTTCTCTTGCTGTATTTTGGGTATATATATATATATATATATATATATATATATATATATATATGTGTGTGTGTGTGTCTCTGTATGTGTATACATATATGTGTGTATGTATGGATATGTGAACTATATTTGTTGTTGTAGACAATTTAATTCTTCGTTGGTGAGTTAAAAACTATTTTTTTGTTTGTCTGTGTTTACAATCAATTTAATTCAATTTTTCTTTCTTTTTTGGTTTTGTGGTAAGAGGGAAAAATTGACAGGTTTGTTTTTTTTGCATGCAGTAATTGTGTATTTAAATATATAGGGATTATATATTTTTTGTTTGTAACGAAACGATTTCTGCAAAGTACCGTATATGGTAATTTATGGAATTTGAAGAGAACATTTTTTTTAAAGTAAATATTAAATTTTTTTTTTTATTTGAATTGTCTCTCGTATTGTTTTAACAGAAAACGGAATTTTGGATTGATTTTCATTTTATAGTGGTCTCTTAACTTAATTGTACTTAATTTGTCGTATATATACAGTTCGTGCGTGTGTTTGTTTGTTTGATTCGTAGCGCGCGAATTTGATGTTTTCGGCGGTTAGATTTTGGTAAAAGGAGTTATTTTTCTTTCTTTGTGGTTAATGCGTTGAAACGCATATAGATTTGTCGTCGTTTATTTTTTGTTTTTCTCTTTTCGCTGCGTCATTCCCGTCCCGTTCCTTACAGTTATTCGATAGAACCCAGTTCGCACCCTCTATTTTTTTCTCTTCGCGTATATCGTTCTATGAGACGCGGACGAAGGCACGGAGAGCGGCAACGATACGGCAACTCCGGCGAGGACACGGAGAACGTCAACGATACAGCAACTCCACATCGACTCCTGAAACTTCGTCTCCGTTGCACCAGACGGATCCACACATGCAACGGGGTGAAAATGATCAGGCCTCCACGGCATCCCGCCCCACTTTTAATCTCAACCGGGTTACAAATGTCCCTTCTGCGGTTCCGATCTTCCGGGTTACCATAAATGTGGTTAGGACCGGACCCACCCCACGAGAATGGATCACGAACCTCGAGACATACTTCCAGAACGAGTCGATTACTACCGAGCAGGAGCGACTCAGTGAATCCAAGCGACTCTTTCATCCCTCGGAGGGGAACGCCCTTAAATCGGTGCAAACGTCCCAAGGGCTTTGCGATGCAACCACCTGGACCCAGTTTCGGGCCAACTTTTTGGCTTTTTATCAAGAATGCCAGGACTTGCAGCCACTAGGACAATAAATAATCTTTTTCGACTCAGGTGGAACCCCGATTCGGGAGAAGACTTCATAGACTTTATAAATCGCACCAACGAAGGGGTGCAAATGTTTACGAAAGTGTCCCGGGATGCATAGGGGTACCGGGTACCACTAGAAATGCAACGCGTACTCACACTGAGTGTTTGGTACCCAAATATGGGAGCTCCTCAGCGAGCAAAACTTCAAGAGGTATGCGACGTCACGACCTCAGAGACTGCCATTGACCAGCTAAACAAGGTCAGGAAAGTGTTCCCTTCTTTGGCAGGGCCTCCACACCAGTCGAAGGCAGAGGCGAAAGTGAGGGGGATCCAAACATGGCGGGACCCTCCTTTTGCTCCCAGAGGATCGCAGCAACCCCAGGCAATGCAGCAGAACACGCCGCCCACGTGTTACAATTGTGAGAAATCGGGGCATTTTGCGAGGCGGTGCCGGAGCGCCGCGTACTGTGGGATCTGTGGCAAGCAGGGGCATCGACGAGGGGAGCGGGAATCATGTAAGAATGCGCTACCGAAAAAACCGTCAGGCCCCACGAACCGTCAGCAGTCAGCCCGATCTAAAGGGTAGTCCACGAGCCAGCAACCACGGCCGCAGTTTAGGGACGACCAAACCCAACGATCAACACGGAGTAAGTTCCTGACCAGAGTGGGGAATAAACGGGTCTACCTAGTGGAGTGCGAGGACCCCGAAGAGGAGACAAGGGTTGCTACCGCACAGCTCTCGCTCGCCACTTCGACTGGTGGAGAATGTACTAGACCCGCTAGAAATGGATCCCGGGTTCGACCCTTTTTTAGAACAGCATTTAGGAGAGCGGGGGTGAACCCCCTCCCGAAACGTTCACGTGACTGTGACTATGTAAATAGTAGAGAATTAGATGGTAAAGTTTCGTTCGTACGAAGTATTAAGACTAAGGAAACAAATGGTGAGGGCTCCTGGCCTTTGCCATTATACACTTCATTTTCATTGGATGATCACTCTTTGCCTGTTCGGCACATCCGAGCCACGAACAAGGACATGCTTGTCGATATCACAGTTTTTGAGAAGTCTGGGACGCACTGCTAGACACCAAAAGCCAAGCAACTCTCATTAAACTGCCCAGTTTGGAGCGGATTTGCTGGGAAACGTCAATAAACCGCAAACAATTGGGGATAAGGCCTGCCCGCGTTACCCTGCATGGAGTTACTGGCAACCGTATCCCTTCATTGGGAGTTGTTAAGTTACCAATGTGCCTCGGACCCACGTGTTTCGAGATTTTAGGCATCATTGTGCCGGGAGCGATCAAGTTCCGGCCGATATTTTGCTGAGAATAGATTTCTTGGCGTCCAGCGTATGGAATATGATCGGATTCCAGCACGTCGAATTTGAGAATAGGTTACATCCTATTTATAGCTCACGTGGTCGTGCAACGAGTCCGGGTGTCTTTAAATTCGACGCCAGTTCGGTGAATTACGGTCCCGAGGATCGTATGTCGTTTCGGCAGCTGTGTGCCGCCGACCAGTTTCTACAGGGACCCCCTGTGGAAGACGTAAGGGGTAGGAGCATCAGACCGGAAGAAGGGTTCAATTTGTATAAAGAGCTTCTTCCTTTTGCGACGAAGGACTTGCCACTACCGAAATTAGTGGAAGAAGTCTATACGTTCGTTGGGGAGGCGGCCCCTGCCCCCAGAACAGCTCGGCTAGATGATGTCGAGTTGTATGAGCATCATTTCCCCCTTGTGTCGAAAGACGTTTCATTGGAGAAATTAGTACATGAGGTCCACGCGTTCGTTGAAAAGAGCTCATGTGCTCCCAGACCCACGTGGGTTAGCGATGAAGCTTTGGCCTTTCACCACTAAGGACCGTCCACTCTCGAACTTGTGGAACTGTGTCCAGAGGTTCATTGCCGACGGGCAACCATGTCCACGCGCCGACGAGAGAAGTTCACAAGCGGCTAAGAAACATAAGGATGACCCGAGACTCGGTTCTAGCGGAAAACGGATCTTCCTGTTCCAAACGAAAAGTTCTATCTTGTGAAATTTCGGAGGACTCTTGTCGGAGTAAGAGACCCTCAATGAGTGCGCAGACGGTAACGCTTCCACCTAGTCACCTTGGTACACACTCGACGCGTAAAATAGGAAGTCCCAATCTTTCAGCAACTGCCGGACCTGATTTCGTCGGTACCACCGAACTCGATCCGAATTTTGCCATTGATGATGTTCCTGAGGATCAAGACGCGTCACCATCATCGACACAGGCCGATGATGCGTCAGAAACCATAACCAACATGGCCGTCGAGCTTGGATCGGATTTCGTACGAGACACGGAAGACCATCGTACCGAGTATAGTCATGATGTTTGTGCCTTCTCTGACTCAGACTCCGTTTTTGACACTTTTTTTGAGATCTCCGACAGCGCGAATTTTTCCGGCCAGGAGCAATTCCTTTTGTCGTCTGGAGATCCAGTCGTTATTCAACAGTTTGAGAGAGTTTGTTTTGCCGCTCGGGTCACGTCCCGGCAAGGAAACCCTCTTCCGGACAGAACCAATCTAGTCACCGAAAAAAACCTGTCCACGAGCAAACTTGCTTGTGGCACAAACACTGGGAACTTGCCGAAATTCTGAGCTTCCGGTACTTTGCATCAACCGAGGAATGAAACCGATCAGGTTGGAAACAGGCCAACGGATTGGAGAAGCCTTACTGGCGTATGAGGAAATTCTCGACCCCGACCACGTCCAGATAGATTTCCACATTAAATTAGAACCTCATACTTGGCCGATATACGTTCCGCCGTATCGCATCCTTCATTCGCAACAAGCCATCGTTGAACAGCATGTGCAGGAGATACTTGAGCAAGACCTAATAAGACCCTCAACAAGCCCTTAGTCTGCTCCTATGATTTTGGTCACCAAAAAGGATAACACCTTCCGTCGATGTATAGACTATCGTCGATTAAACGCGATAACTATTCCTGATCGATTCCCTATACCCAACATGCAAGACGTGATCCAAAATGTTGGAGGATCTAAACACTTCACTACCTTGGATCTTGCCTCGGGTTACTGGCAACTGAAGGTTAGCTCAGAATCCCAGCCCTACACAGCCTTTTCGACAACTCGCGGCCACTAAGAATGGAAAGTTTTACCGTTTGCGTGCAAGAACGGGCCTGCGTGTTTTTCGAGACCGATGGACATCGTTTTAACGGGAATTCTCGGCTTAGAAGTCCTTGTTTACCTAGATGACCTGGTAGTCTTTAGCGAGACGAAGGAAGATCATTTTCGGCGTCTCCAAAACGTTTTCGATCGACTTCGGAAGGCCAATCTGAAGCTCAAGCTCTCGAAATGTAACTTCTTCCAGACTTCACTTGTATATTTGGAGTACTTACTTTCTCCGGATGGAATCCGTCCTGACACCGCTAAGATTGGAACCTTGAAGAACCGCCCTGTTCCCCGTAACACGGATGAAGTAAGACCTTTCATTGGATTCTGTGGGTTCTACAGGAACATGATTCCTGATTTCTCCAAAATCACTACTCCCCTCACCAATCTATTCAAAAAGAATGTGGTGTTCGAATGGAGAAAAACTCAACAGGTCGCTTTCGAGACCCTTCGGGACAAACTGCTCGCAGAGCCCATCCTCCAGTTCCCGAACTATTCCAAACCCTTTATTCTAGGCGCTGTCCTGCTTCAAGAAGTAAATGGTGTCGAATTGCCCATAGCTTATGCTAGTCGTTTGTTGTCAAAGCCTGAATGCAACTATTCAGGTACCGAAAAGGAGGCCCTTGGAGTAGTATGGGGTCTGAAGAAGTTCAAGAACATGATCTACGGGTACGACATCACCGTCAAGACTGACCATCAGCCCTTGACCTCTCTATTCAAGAACAAGCTCCTGGAGGGACGTCTCGGCCGATGGGCACTATCAGTCCAAACATTTCCCCCTTGTAGTCTACCATCCAGGAAAATCGCACGTTCTGCCGGACTATCTATCCCGACTCCGGGCAGATTGTGAGGCCGACATACGCCGGACGCAAGTTCTACCCATCATGGAGGAACAAATGCTTCGCCGTGCCCAGGTCAGAAATGCCTACACCAGGAAATTGCTTAGGGAACTGAGTGGAACGGCAACGCCGTCGGGTCCGACCTCTTCTCACCACTTCGTAAAGGACGGCATTTTGTATTACAGAGACTCATAAGGGAAGGACGTCATTGAGGTCCCAGTCGAGCTCGTCGACCTTGCTCTGCGATTATGCCACGACTCTCCAGTTTCTGGCCATTTTGTTCCAGAACGCACGCAAAAACGAGTCCAGGAGAGGTTTCATTTCCCAAGTTTGACAAAAAGGGTTTCAGACTATTGCAGCGTCTGCCTGTCCTGTTTAGAGCACAAAGGTCCACTTAACCAAACAGCCCACATGCACCAATATCCCGTACCTATCAAACCCTGGGATCGGGTCGGCATGGACATGATTGGACCCTTACCAAAGACCGCCTCGGGAAACACACGGATCTTGGTGTTCACTGATCATTTCTCACGTTACAACGAGCTGGTAGCTATCCCCAATCGGACTGCGGAAGTAGTTGCAAAGGCTCTTTTACGTCGAGTTATAAGGAATCATAACACCCCTTCTGTGCTTATCTCGGATCAAGCTCCGAAATTTTGTTCGAAACTCCTGAATACCCTGTGTAAATTATGCCTGATCAAAAACACCCACATTACAGCCTACCACCCTCAGGCGAACGGGCTCGTCGAACGACAAAATGGCAAAATCATCTCCTATTTGAAACATGTCGTGGACGCAGACGGTAAAAATTGGGACGAGTGCCTCCCGCTGGCACAACTTGCCATTAACAACGCGTATAATCGTACTCTGGGAGATACCCCCCACTTCATATTGTACCACTACGATAAACGTCTTCCTTTTGATTTTGATGAAGCCCAAGACTCTACGGAAGGACTACCAACCCCGAACCAGATGGATGAGTATAACAGCATACTCACAAATCGGGCTTGGGAAATCTTCAAGTTAGATAGACAACACCTCGAAATATCCATAGACCAGATGCAAGCGGAGCAACATCGCCGTTTCCCCCGACAGCGATCTGTGATGGTTGGCCAACGTTGCTACCTTTCTGACAAAAATCGCAAACCCCCTCACGCTCCCAAGAAATTTTATCGTAGATGGGATGGTCCGTATCGCGTCATGCAGGATCTACAGCAGAATAAGTACGAGGTGACGCACCTCCATACCGGAAAAGTACGGTCATTCAGAAGGACCTCATCAAGATCGTTCCCGAAGCGGAGTTCCCACCTCCTCGGATGCCAAACCCAAGGGAAGGGCATTCTCCAGAACCGCCCCCAAATGTGAATCTCGAAGACACTGACGATCTGTATGACTACTACTACTCTAGCTGCATATCTCCAGCGAACCCCCCTGCGAGGGTACGGCAAGCCCGTAGCCAAGGGGGGGCCAGGGGGGGCAAAGCCTACCCTGGAAAATAATATGCCCCCCCCTGGGAAAACTCAGAACTTTATAAACAGTATTGTTATTCGAGAATTTTTTTTGTATTTTGGTTCTAAGAGGAATAGGTGAAGTGATAAAATAACGTTTATGTAATTATGTTCTCTGCAGTATATTTCGATATTCATAAAAAATGACATTAAATTTTTTCATTGTCCCCCCTGTCAATTTCTCCGCCCCTCCTACTGATTTGGTCTGGCTACGGCCCTGGGGTACGGACTAAGAATCACCCGCCTAGAGAGACCAGAGAAGACTCAGTCAGTTCTCCGAATGTGGAGCTTCCTTCCGCTCCTCTTGCCGAGATCCTCGTGCCACCAGCCGTTCGGGATTCAGAAGTGGAACCGAGGACTCTTTCTCCTCCTCCTTTCCGACAGCGTGCCAGAACACTTTCCCCGCCGTCAACAAAGGATGATGATGGCAAGGACCCTACCTATCGGCTACAGTTAGGTAGGCCTCCTCCTCCGCCAGAGGAAAACCGTCTCAGGGGACGAGCACCCACTCTTCCTGGCCTAGCAAGTGGCATGGCTTCCCTTACCTCTGCCGAAAAGGGCAGCGACCAACTGCGACACACTTATAACATAAGGCCACGCGCGCGCTCTCGAAAGGAACCGAATACACGAAACTAAGAACAGCACTCATAACGTCGGTTTACCCCATGTACAAACTGTTTCCTTAATCGCACTTTCAGTTCCAGAGCTACCACCACACGTACTCTATATAAATGTTAGGCGATATCCGTACATTCATGCCCTACGTACAAATTTATTGAACTAAGTTCGAGACGTGGAATGATTGATGTCGGAGGCAATCAGCCACCAACGCGTACATCCAAAAACTTGAGCAATGTCCACACGTAGCCCTTTCACTGCACAAACTCTTGAAATTTTATACCTTCCAAGCTATAGAGTTGAGTCAATTCCAAAGTTCTAAAAAGTTCTCAAAACGACAATATCCATTCTAAACCTTGCAGAAATCGTATCAATTTTACTTAAGTACTTTTTCCAATAGCTCATTGAAATTCATTTCTCTAAATTTTTGTTCTCTTAAAGTTGATAAAAATCGCGTATGATTTAAAAGTGTATGCACACGGTGAACTTAGACCAGCGTAAAAAAAAAAGTGGACCGAAAGAAATCAGACTCCAAGTGCTCAAGGACACACAAGTGACCGTTACTTATAAGTGTTCATTAGTGCATAAGTATTGATTTTAGTGTAAAACTTAACTGATAAATATAGTGGATTAAGTACTAAGTATATATATTCTGTTTAACTATTTCTTTGTCCTTATGTTACACTACATCCAACTACTTTTGTTTGAGAGGATTTTTCAAACTAACCCCCGAGTACCAATTCTGGGAGGGGAGCATGTGGAAAAAAGATTTTCCACAGGACAATAAATTTTCGTTGAAATTTAAAAATATTATTCTGTTCGTATAAATTAAAATATGAATCCGTTACATTTTTAATGTTTCCATAGAATGCCTCAATGCCCCGCGGATTCTCTGCATCCTTTCTTTAACCAAAAGAAAAAAAGACAGTGTTGCCACGTCTATAATCTTAAACAGAGATTCCTAAATTCTAAATGCTCTTTTCGACTATCATAAACCACAATTATATAAATTCTTCTGCTGAAAAGAGTTAAGTATCGAACCACAATTATATAAATTCTTGATTAATATCATTGTTATAATAGGACTTTGCGATTTAATAATCTTTTGTAAACGTGGTACCACGGAAACTCCTCAAGGGAGAATACCTCGAGGGAGACAGTTCGTGCCGCACCTTTCGAGTGGTTAGTCAACCAAATTGGGTTCTCTTTCGTTTTACGACTCTCTAAACAAGTGTTGTGTTAAGGATTTCATTCTATAATTACTCTGTAGTGTAAAAGAAATCTATTATTTTAAAAGTGTTTCCGAACCTTGGAAAGAAAGGCTACAAAAAGAAAACTCGTAATTTATATCCTTCCAAGAAAAAGCATTCCCGTCTCTCAACGGACCGAGAGAAGAGAGGGTACGCCATTGAGCGAAGGTATAAATTGTTTTATCGTAACTCGCAGTCAGATTAAGTACGAAATGAGGAACCGTGGATGTCAGTTAGATTAATTAAACGGTATAAACTTCCTTGTTGGTGCGAGGAGGCGACATACTGAGAATACCTTAAAGGATATCGTTATATGCGACACTAATAAAAATCCACTTGTTTTTCATCAAAATACACACAGAGTGTATATATATATATATATATATATATACACATACTCATAAATATCAACTTTAGTAGTAGTAGTACTTTAGTAGTAGTAGTAGTTCTCCCCCTTTAAGAGAAAATGTAGAATAATAATAAGCAATAAGTCTATTCATTCACTTATACTCTGATACATTTTTATCGTGAGGAAGGATGAACAGCTGGACACAGCCTGCCAACACTGGGAACCGAACCCCTGGCAGATAGCTTTACACTCCAATATGTGATTATTGTGGATTTTATACAAATAATTAACATTTGCAAAAGAATCTTCATTATTATAATATTTAATATGATTCCCGCTCTTTGCCTATAACATATACTTCTGAAAACATATATAATATATATATATATTATACAAAGCTGGGCACTTGCGTTTTTTTTTGCGGTACTGCGGTACTGCGGTACTACCGCACTACCAAACCGGTACCGCATAACGCAGTACCGCAAAGGATCGCTGAAAGTACAGCAGTACCGCTACCGCATTTTTTGCGGTACTGCGTTATGCGGTACCGGTTTGGTAGTGCGGTAGTACCGCAGTACCGCAGTACCGCAAAAAAAACCGCAAGTGCCCAGCTTTGTATATATATACATACATACATATATATATATATACACACATATATATATATATATATATATACATACACACACATATATATATATATAGGAAGAGAGAGTTACAAGGAGTTACAAGGAATTACAAGGTGAAGCCTTAAATACCTTCGAGCCACTCAAGGAAGTTCCTGGTTTGTGGTCCATTTAAGAGAAAATGATGAATAACATCACATTTCAAAATGAACTTGTGGATTTTTATAAAATTAATTAATAGAAACATCAGAACAGGACTTTTACCATAATACTGCAGGTCTTTTCTAAATTATTAATTATTAATTAGTTATTGCGAATGGAAACTATTCTATAATTTAAAAATGAGTACACCACGAAGGAAGCACCGAATGGCGCTCAAGGGCTTTCGCCTAATGACATCCTCAGGAACATTAAAATAAATAACAAGTTCGCAACTAAATATAGGATACATAAAATAAAAGAAATACATGTACTTAAGATTTTTACACTCACATTTCAACTGCACTCCCTTGCACCGGATCAAATGGAACGTCAGTGCAAATGTCAGGCAACGGTTTGCGTTGGAAATAATCCGTCCCTATCGGATGCTTTAAAAAGGCTAATTGTGGCCACTACGTCAGTGTCTCCATCTTCATATAGCTCCGGTAAACTGTAAAGTTGTTGTTGTGACTGGTTGCTGTCCATGACGGAGGTAATGTGTGATTATTCGCTGGTAAAACAACTGCTGTGAGGTCCAACTGAAAATACTTCCTTTTATATGTAATGATTCTCGACTGTAGCAGTCCCTTAAGCTTGTTAATTGGATGTTAATATAACTGGGCGTGTCTATGGCATATGTGTGTGCCAGTCAGATGTCGTAACACCGAAGTAACGGACCCACGCTTTGGGTATTGAAGTTCTGATTGGACACCTTCAAGACAAATGAAGGTGTGTCTTTATCAAATTTGGCTTCTTCACTCCGCAGATTTTTTCACGGTTTTCAGAGAGGTCGTAGGCGAATAAAATTATATTGTAATTAAAAACTTATTTAAGTGTTTGAATTTCAACGTAAAAATGAACATTATTTAGCATGTGTTTAAAAGATTTTAAACGTAAATTCAAAGTTTTTAAGAGAGAGAGAAGTTCTGAGAGTATTTATTATTATTATTTTTGTTATTATTATTTAAAACAACTTTGATTAAATAGAAAATAAATTTGGTGTTTTCAGATTTCTAAGTATTATATCTGTTTCAGTCTAAAAATGCCGAATGGTCACGTAGGTTAGGTTAGGTTAAGTGTAGCGTCTTTGCATTGCATGCACTTCAGTCTATATCCATCACAGACTCCATTGTTAATAATTACAAAAACTTCGAATTATTAAGGGTTCTCGAATAAAAAAATCACCCTGCACTTTTGCAATCAGGTTTGTGTGGACTTTTAAGCTCGCCTCGCGTCATCAATACTTTTTCGCGCAACTGTACCTTTCCGATGATGTAGAAATATTTCCTTTGCTCTTTTTCTCTATCCATTCGTTGTCATTTGAAGTGGCGTCAGTCTTTTTATTTCGTTCGATAAATGTATGGGTTGATAGGACCTCATCCCCCCCATTCTTTCACTTCTTTCTTTCTATATTTTTCTTACACATTCTCTGCACTGATGAAGAGTTGAAATAAAATCGGTAATACTCTGAAGGATTAATTGAGTTTCTGTTTCTACTATATATATATATATATATATATATATATATATATATATATATATATATATTAGATGAAGAGAAATGGCATTAATAATGTCATAAGCTTCCCATGGTTTTATCAAGATTGTAAGTAAAGCCAATATGGAATGGTCCAATTCTCAAACCTGACATAGCATTTATTCTTTGTTTAATGCAGTAATAATAAAATATAAAGAAACGTTGTCGAGGGATAAGTCGATGTCTTGTGTACAATAATAATAGTAATAATAATAATAATAATAACACTGGTGGTTTTTAGTACGAGTATAAACAACATTGGTTGGTTGACTGGTTGGTACATGGGAGATATTATCGTACGTTCTTTGAAAATGTAGTAATTTTTTGTTTTTTAGAAATTTAATTTCTCGGCGAACTGAACTTTTTTCTGATACTGTGTAGTTTTAATATACGCTGACATTATGTGCTTATATATAATATTATACATATTATATACAATATACGATAATTGTATAATATTTTTTTAAGATTTCATGGAAACTATGCATGATACACGAAAATGAATAACATTTACAAATAAAATTAAATTCTGTAAAGGGTTTAGGAGAAATCAAAGAATAGGGTGTAGGAAGAGAAGGGTGAATAAAAATGAAGCGCAGTAAAAAATAGGCTAGAACTCCGAAATTAATAAGAAGTTTAAAAATTACTAATTAGTAATGAGCGAAATTTTATTCTGAAACCTCTCACAATGTTAACAATTAATAAATTTTTATGCTTTTTAGAAATTTAATTTCTGGGCGAACTTTTTTCCGATACTGTTAATTTTAATATACGCTGACACTATGTGTTTATGTAGGACATTATTAATATTGATACAATATACAATAATTGTTTAATATTTTTTAAGATTTCATGGAAACTGCGTGATACGCCAAAATGAATAACATTTACGCATAAAATTAATTTTCTGTCAGCCAGACTCCGTACTGAGCGACGCATTTCCTGAGCTCTCTGATATTGCTTTTACTTTTGGATGTTGCCAATAACTTTACTTTTGGAAAGTTCTGAATTTTATATACTTGCGTTTATATTCACATTGTTATAGTTAAGTAATTGAATATTAGTGGTGTTTAGCGATTTAGAAGTTTTCATAGCGTGCCGGCTTAATTTAACTTAAGCTTGTGACGGTCATAAAGTAATTTAACTTGCGCGATGCCGTCGCAGAAAGCGTCGTGTTAGGTTTGGGGGAAATCGGTGGTATACGGATTTTAAGGATTATAACGGCGGTCCTATGGCGATTACCGAGAGATCGGTTTGTTTCTTTTGTGATATAAGGGAGGAAATAGTTGACATAAAACGTAGTGTACGTGAGGTAACGGAAAGACTTGCAACGCTTGATGAGGGCAGGGGTAGGGCTGCAGTTGACGAAAGCCGAACCAATACTAACGTTGAAGACGTTAGTAATTTGAAGGGTGAGGTGTGTAACGTAGTTTCTAGTTTAGGTAGCTTATCGGGAAAGTTGGATAGAGTTGAGGAAGGAGTTAAGGTTGATCCGAGATTAGTAGATGGGGAGGGATTTAGAGAAGTTAAGGGTGGAGCTAGGGAACGTACGTTAGGTGATAGGAATCCCCTCCTATCGAGGTTTCAAATCCTTTCGCCCATTTGGATAGGGACGTGAACGAGGGGAAAACTATTTTAATAGGGGACTCTTTAGTGCGCCATATGGATAAAGATTTCGTTGAATGGAATCCAACCAAGAGGAGGAGGGTCTGTCTCCCAGGGGCCAGGGTTGACAGAATTAGAGACGAAGTGGATAGGATTGATGTTGCCTCCCGTCACTCGATGTTGGTGACGATGGTAGGGGGCAACGACTCGTATAGGCCCGATGCAAGAGTGCCTGATCTTTTGGAGAGATATAGGGGGTTAATTAGGTCCCTGAAGGCAAAGTCAGATAGGTCCTTAGTTTTAGGTATTACCCCTAGGCACGGTTTGGGTCTTAGGATTACGTCAAAAACAATATTTTTGAATACTAAATTAGAAGAGATTTGTACTGAGGAAAATGTACCCTTCGTAAAGCTGTGGTCAGAATTCAGTGATCCTAGCCTTTTTATAAAAGATGGGGTGCATTTTAATGAAATAGGTAATGCTAGGAAAGGTAGGTTAATTGACGAAAACGTTGTGGGTTTCTGAAACGCTGGCCCGACGTGAAAAATAGTTTAAAACGCCGGCCCGTGGTAAAAAATAACTTAAACGTCTTTTATTGTAACGCGCGTAGTATTAGAAATAAATGGAACGAATTTAAGGCGATAATTTATTCCGGCAACTACGATATCCTTCCTATCACTGAAACGTGGTAAAATAACGTGACTCGGGACTTGTTGGGGGAACTTGATATACCGTGTTTTAAACTCTTTACTAATGATAGGTTACATAGGATTGGTGGCGTCGTTTTGCTGTACATTCGTAATTCCCTTAGGGCTATCGAGGTTAAGATAGATTTTCGGGCAATTAATGCGATATGCGTTGAAGTTCGGGCGCTTAGTCTTAGTTTCAATTTTGTTGTTTATAGACCTCCCGTTCACCCCCTTCATACCGATACTAGATTTTACACACTTCTTGGTAACTTTATTAATAATGGGGATAGTATAGTTGTCGGAGACTTTAACTGCCCTGACGTTAATTACGAGACTTTTACTGGTAACGATGAGGGTTTGAGATTGATTGAGTTCATGGAAGATATTTTTTTGCGACAGATGGTTACAGAACCAACTCGCGGTGACAATATTTTAGACGTGATGATGAAGAATGGGGAAAATATGGTCGAAGGTTTAGAAGTAGGCGAGAATTTAGGATGTAGTGATCACCAAATTATTAGATTTAAGCTATTGATAGAAAACAGTAAGGATAGTAACGTAATAGAAGTCCCTGATTTTCGTAGGGCCAATTTTGATAGTTTTGCGGATAGGATGAGAGTAGTGGACTGGGATTACTTATTTATGGGTAATGACAAATTTGCATTGGGAGGCGTTTAAAAATAGTTTCTTGAATACCGAAAAGGAGTTTATTCCTCGTAGGCACAAGCACGCTAGAAATCATGGTAGGCCTAAGTGGTGGACTAGGGAAATAGGCGAGTTCATAAACGAGTGTAACGGAGCGCCTAGATTTAATAAGTGCAATGCCACGGTAGCTAACGTTAATAGATATATCGAGCTTCGACGTCAAATTAAAATATCAGTTAAGAATGTTAAGCGTAATTTAAAGATACTTATAGCTGCGGATAGTAAACATAACCCAAAAAAGTTTTTCGATTACGTGAATAATCGTAAGCCGATAAAAGATAATATAGGCCCTCTCGTGGACGCTAATGGCGCTTTGGCTTCCGACGCTCAGGCGATGGCGGGTATTTTTAATAACTGTTTTGCGACAGTTTTTACCGTAGAAGACGTCAATAATGTCCCCGATGTGGACGATATCATTCCATTTAGCTGTGAGACTATTTTGGATGAAATTACTGTTTACGAGGGTAAGATTGCGCATTATATCGATAGGCTGAAAGTTAGCAAGGCTCCAGGCCCTGACGCATTTTATCCTAGACATCTGAAAGATTTGAAAGACGTTATCGTAGGCCCCTTAACGAAGATTTTTAATCAGTCACTGGAAACGGCGATTATTCCTGAAGACTTCAAATTAGCTAACGTCACGGCCATTTTTAAAAAAGGCGACCGCACAGTAACTAGCAATTATAGGTCCATTAGCTTAACGTCAATTGTCGGTAAACCTTTAGAATCCGTAGTTAGGGATCGTATCATCGATCACTTAGAAAGTCGCGATTTGATCAATAGTAGTCAGCATGGTTTTCGACGCCATAGATCTTGTTTAACCAATATGTTAAAATTCTACAACGAAATAGTGCGCGAATACGATAGACATAGAGCGGCTGACGTTATTTATTTAGATTTTAAAAAAGCGTTTGATACAGTTCCGCATATATTGTTTAATATAATAATAAAACAATTAGTAACAGGAGCACTGGGGGTGATGATCGGGGATGAATCTGTTGACGACTAATGCCAGCTTGTGACATACCAGCGTCTTATATGCCAACAAAAAAAAAATTAGACTAACACGAAATTAGATGTAGCTCGTAGCGTAAACTAACTCACTTTTTTTTTCCTCTCTCCTTATTTGCATGTCTGTAACTCTCTTCATTGCATGTCGGTAGTTTTCATGGTGTGATAGTGTTTGAGTTAAGAATGTGTTGCATGGTTGTCATGCGTTCTTATTTTACTTCTTTTCATCTTCCACCCCTTTCCGGCGAAGTGGGCTGCATCCTCTACCTCCCTATGGAGTGGAGGACCGGTCTGCAACTGCTGGAGGTATGTGTTGCTTTGAGTTAAGAATGTGTTGTTCTTTGAGTTAAGAATGTGTTGCATGGTTTGTAATGCGTTCTTATTTTACTTCTTTTCATCTTTCACCCCTTTCCGGTGGAGTGGGCTGCATTCTCTACCTCCCAATGCAGTGGAAGACCGGTCTGCAACAGCTGGAAGTATTCCCTTCGACTATTTTTCCGACTTGTCGGCAGTGGCCGGCGAATGATGATGGTGTCCCTCTTTCTCTTTTTCTGAATGAATTTTAACCCACGAGCGATAGGTTTTGCTACTTACTTAACCCCATATTCTCTTCTTTTAACCCCTCACTTTCTTCTTTCTCTCGGGCTAACCTTAGAGTGGATCTTAGGATCTTTGTTAGCCTTAGCTTCTGTAGATTCTGTAGATTTAGGAAAAATCAAAGAATACGGTGTAGGAAGAGATGGGTGTATAATAATGAATGGGTTTGTTTAATCTCCTTCGTAACAGCTATAAGTTCATATGACGCAAAGAAACTTTAACTGAATACAAAAATTTGAACGAAAAGTAGTTCCTTCCTATGAGATGATTCTCCTTCAAGTTTCAAGTGTGAAATTAAGGTTTTGAAATTAATAATATATAATAATA
This sequence comes from Bathynomus jamesi, assembly GCA_023014485.1. NCBI lineage: Eukaryota > Metazoa > Arthropoda > Malacostraca > Isopoda > Cirolanidae > Bathynomus > Bathynomus jamesi. Next base: position 1,006,421 of record JAJOZX010000645.1, on the reverse strand, counting down.
ACAATAGTAGATAATGGTAAACTTTATCGGCAGGGATTAAATCCCATAAAAAGGTACAATTCTCGAAAAGGTAATAAACGCTAACGGTAATTAAAAAATAAATTAAAATAATTCGTAAACATGATGGGAAAAAAATAATTATTTACAGAATTACATCTTGTTAGAACAATATATATATATTAGGGTGACAATAAAAATCGAAAGTTGGAGTTTTTTATTGGCCATTTGTTCAATGCTGCTACTACATGAGAAAACAATGTACTGTAAATATTAGGTCATTCAGATAATATTTAAGGGTGTCTAAAGTGAGGTAAATAATTCTCCTTATAACAAATTAATTGTTCATTACCTAGTAAAAAGAAATTAATATTTTTTTAATTAATGTAAATAAACGTTAGTTTTAGTTCATAAAGTTTAAGTGCAGGCGTACTCCAATCGTAATAAGTAATTAAAAAAAATATTAATGAATAAGGAGAATTATTTACCTCACTTGAGACACCCTTAAATATTATCGGAATGACCTAATATTTACAGTACATTGTTTTCTCATGTAGTAGCAGCATTGAACAAATGGCCAATAAAAAACTCCAACTTTCGATTTTTATTGTCACCCTACTAGGGTGACAATAAAAATCGAAACGTGGAATCCGAACCACGACCCATCAGCAGCCCAGCGTCTTGACCATTAGGCCACTTTCTTTATTGTGTGGAAGGATGAACAGCTGGGTTTTGCTGCGCGCCCGCTGCCGTCGGGTCTCGAACCCGGGCCGGTGGATTCGTAGTCAGCGACGCTAACCACTACACCACCGAGGAGCATATATATATATATATATATATATATATATATATATATATATATATATATATATATATTAGGGTGACAATAAAAATCGAAAGTTGGAGTTTTTTATTGGCCATTTGTTCAATGCTGCTACTACATGAGAAAACAATGTACTGTAAATATTAGGTCATTCCGATAATATTTATGGGTGTCTGAAGTGAGGTAAATAATTCTCCTTCATTAATATTTTTTTTAATTACTTATTACGATCCTTAGGGGATCGACACTCTGTTAATTCTTTTCTTTCTGCTTATTAATTCTTCTCTTTTTATAATTATCGACTTTTCTGACTAAGTTCTGAAGCGAGCACGGCTCGAAGGAAAAAGATAAAAACTTCTTAAAGTGTGGTTTACTTCTTAAAAATTACAGTTGGTACTCTGAATTACAAGGGGTAGAGGTTCGACCTCTTTCGACCATGGCTCAGGCCGGAATCTAAAAATACTTAAGTTAAGGAGGCAAGGGGCTTCTGCCCCCTCCCGATGAAGTGCTAATCTGAAGAAGTCTAATGAGAAGATGTCTAATGAGAAGAGTTCTAATAATGAAGATTAATCTAGAAGTGTCTTAAATGAAGATGGTACATGCATAATATAGTCTAATGTTTGGGGGAGACAATCGAAGGTTAAGTTTCCCCCCTTTTTAAACACATGATTTCAACTAAAAAGAATAAAAAATATAAAAATGAAAAAGAACAGTAGTATCGCCGATTCGACAATTATGGAGGCGATATTATTTCGTATTAGCACATAAGCACAATTTTGAGTACATGACTGAGTACGTATTAATTTTGGTTCATTACAATTAGTCAATTACGATTACAATTATGGATTACAACTACCAATTAATTCATATTCACTTATTATTGTTTTAATTACAATTCCATTAAAGTACATTCTTACATTATAAATTAAATCATTACATTTAATTAGTTTCACTGAAGTACATTACAAGTTATTGTTCATTACAGTTTCATTAAAGTACATTACATCAATTACATTATATTAAAGGATTACATTTAATTACAATTTTAGCAAATTGTTAATTGACATATCTACTACTGAAATAATCTAAATAGGTGATACCATTGATAAATGAAGGGGAGTTAACCGTTGTTCTATAATTTAAAGGGGATTAACAACAATGTTATTATTTATAGTTAACAATAATTACGCCAAATTATGTTAAATAATATTAGAACCTGGTTGGTTATCAGAGTTTGAAAGTCTAATTAGCCAGCGATGAGGAAAGCGGAGGAAAATACGATATTTATGATAACGTAATACATAAGTAATACGGAATTTGAATGACAGTTAGGTAGAAATAGTAAGTACAAGTAATGAGAACGGGGATAACTATGTGACGTAAGCCGATAACGAACTAGTGGCCAGGCAGAGAGAAACAATACAGTATATTATAATAACATAACACATGATAATGTTATAAATTCGAATCAAAGCGAAAGGAGACCTTTTTTATCTTAGAAGCGTTCAAATTATGCTGTGATGAGTGGAATTTCTGATAATAACTTACTAAGCATTGTCTAGAGTTCACCTCGGGAGGTCAAATAATTAAAAATAAAAATGAAAAAAATAATACGAGAACGTTTTCGAACGAAGGCAAAAGTTTTGCGTTTCATAGATTGACACGAGTAAAAATAGACTGATAAGTTGATAGGGCATAAGTAGACAATAGGTAGATGAATGAATAAGTAATAAAATTAATAAAGGATAGCGGTCAAGCTAAAATATGGACGTATGGGGGCGGGGATGAGATGCAAGACAATTCATAATTAATTATAATAACTTTTATAACAAATGAAAAATGGATGATGGATACGACTAAACCATAGAAAGGGTAGATCGTAGGGTTGTGACACGAACAAAAATAGGAAGCTACAAGTAAAATTATTATCCAAACTCGCGTTAAGCGATTTTGGTTCTTATGTAAAAATGGACATTCGAACATAAAACTATTGTTCATTGTTCATATATATATATATATATGCTCCTCGGTGGTGTAGTGGTTAGCGTCGCTGACTACGAATCCATCGCCCCGGGTTCGAGACCCGACGGCAGCGGGCGCGCAGCAAAACCCAGCTGTTCATCCTTCCACACAATAAAGAAAGTGGCCTAATGGTCAAGACGCTGGGCTGCTGATGGGGTGTGGTTCGGATTCCACGTTAAACTGTAGGTCTAAGGTGGAGTGAAAAGCTTGACCTTCGTCAGAATGAACAATTCGGGCGGAAGCTAACCAAAGGTGTGTATGTATATATATATATATATATATATATATATATATATATATGGTGTTTATAAAGTCCCTATCTATTTCAGTGAAAACGTAGCAAAAAGGGTAAAATTCAATAAAATAGAAGGCATGCATTTAATGAATACTTAAGCATATGATTCTACATGAGCACCATCAGTATCTCTACAGAGTTCAACTCTGTCAGCAGCATTTTGGAGCATGACATAGGTTACTTTTGTAACTGCTGTTACGATACGAGCAAGTAAATGTCCCAGCTTCATTCATTGTCTTTCAACAAGAGTGGGCACCTTGTCATTACGCAAACATTGATTGGGAGTACCTAAATGAACGATTTCGAAATCGGTGGATCGGACGTGGAGGTAACAGGCCCTGGGCGGCTCGATCTCCTAACTTAACGCTCTTGGATTCCTTTGCATGGGTCTTTATCAAATCAAACGTCTATTAAAAGAGGGTTACAGATCTGCAAGATTTACGTGCTCGTATCGTAAGAGCAGTTACAAAAATGACCCAAAATGTGTTCCACAATGCTGCTGACAGATTCGATCTCTATATTTAAGTATTCATTAAATGTATGCCTTCTATTATATTGTTATTGAATTTTACCCTTTTTGCTACATTTTCACAGATATACGTTAGAATAATTTTTGTATGAGAAAGTTTTTTGTATCGAAATTTAAGCTGTCATTTTACCTCCACGGGACAAAGTGTTTGCGGTCACCATTCGCTAAGGTGAATGGAAACGAACATGTAAAGTTAGGCCTGTTCAAAAATCAACGTTTTCTTATTTTCATAGGTTTCTGTACATTTTCCCATGCTTTCTGACCTGAAAAAGCCGAAAATCACAACTATTTTGACCTAGGATGTTGGGAAGCATTGCCGCATGGAGCTTTAAATTTTCTGCCTTGAAATCGACCAAAGCGCCAATTCCGGGGTCCCTTGAATTATGTTTTGCACTTTAACTTTTGATCTAAACAAGATAGAGCAACAAATTAGGTATCAAATGAAAGAGCATAAAATTAATAAATAATAATAATAATAATAATAATAATAATAATAATAATAAATAAATAATAATTAATAATAATAATAATAATAATAATAATAATTATCTATCATTTTTCAGGAAACAACAGAAACTCAATCAGAATCTAGAAAACCATCTACAAGTTACAACTTCACAATGGCATTAAGCAAGGAGCTGAGGGAGCTCCGTGGGCGCACAGTTGATATCTCAGAACCTCCACGTACTGTCCACAGGCAGGTGTCAACTGGGCCATCTACCAGATCTCTCACTGAAACTTTCCTGGTTGGATACCCTTCAGCTTTTATCAGTGGTTCCCAGCTTCACACCAACAGACAGGCGTTCCAGTATTTCCTTAATCTTCAGAATTTACCGGAAAATGCAGGGAGGCCCATGGTTCAAGACCTTGCATATGAAACAGTTGAATCTATCATCCCATTCTGGCAGATGGCTAGGATCAAGACAATGACCAAGTACAACGCAATGAAGCTCTTCATGAAACTACATGAGAAACATCGTGCTCTGGTGAAAAGCAAAGGAAGAGCAAGTAACCCTGGAGGAAAAAGAGGAGCATTTGTGCTGGAATTAGACAGCCTGTTCGATATAGGAGCTCCAGATGCAATCCAGGAAATACAGAACAACAGACTGTTATCCAGAGAGAAGAAAGATGAGGATATCAGGTTCTACGAAGACCAAAAGACTGAGAGGAAAGGTCATATGTCTGGTCATGATAAGATTTTTGAGACAAGATCCCTGCAGCAAGCAGCGAGGAATGAAAGACTGCAGCATAGACAAGAACAAGGTAAAACTAATTACTTTGAACGTTACAAAACGTTTTAAGTTTAACTCCATTGCGATATTTAGCATGTACTTAACAATTACTGTCTTAACATGTTGTACTATTTTACAGCTGCAGCAGAACAAGAGGCAGTTGTTCATGTGGATGACATTACCTGGGGTGACTCAACTGACAACGACGCTAACACAGAGGACATGGATTACCATCAGCCTCGTCCTGGATGTTCTCACCATCAAGACACTGTGACTAGTGTGACTTTGACGTTTCCAAGGAAGGTCATGGAATGTGATGTCATCTGCAATACAGCTGATCGTCTTGGTTTATCAGACAATCAAGTTACTGCAATGGTTTCTGCCACCTTGAAAGCTGGAGGGGCTGATCTGGATAACTTCGTCATCTCAACCTCAACAACACGTCGCAACAGAATGCTGTCCAGGTATAATATCAGCCAGAGTCACATGTCCAAGTTTTGTGAAAACCCCCCACAGTACGCTGCCTTACACTGGGATGGAAAGTTGCTCAAAGATGTCTTGGGCAGTGAACCTGGAAGTACCTCAGAGACTTTAGCTGTGCTAGTGTCTGGTCCACCTTCCTTCACTGAAGGAAAGTTATTGGGAGTACCTGTCATCGACAATTCTTCTGGCACAGCTCAGGCTGAGGCTTCAATGGATTTACTGGAGACATGGGAACTTACGGATAATGTTACTGCCCTTGTTTTTGACACTACATCCAGTAACAGTGGAGTTCACAGAGGAGCTGCCAAACTGCTAGAGAAAATGCTGAACAAAAAGGTGTTTTATCTGGCCTGTCGACATCACATCCTGGAAATCCTAGTAGGAGCAGTTTGGGAGAAGCTGTTTTGGAAGGTGAAGGGGCCAGATAATCCCTGGTTTGAGCATCTGAAGGATGTTTGGACGGACTTGTCCAAGGAAAACCCAAAGATGCTGGCTATCAACAGCAAATGGCTGAAGGAAAAGAAGAAGAACAGTGAAGAAATACCCCAAGACATTCTAACAGCAGAAAGGCTTCCAAGAGCCGACTACAGGGAAATGGCTGAACTGACAGTCATTGTTCTTGGAGGAACGCCTCCTAGAGGTATTCACTGGAGTCGACCAGGCGCCATTCATCAGGCCAGATGGATGGCCAGAAACCTGTACTCCATGAAAATGCTGATGTTTGCAGATCAACTTGAGTACGACGAAGACACTGTATCAAAGCTGGAAAGACTCAACACCTTCCTTGCGCTGTTCTACACTCCTGTATGGATGATGTCAATGTCTGCTGCAGATGCTCCCGTGAATGATCTAAGTCTAATCCAGGACATGTTGAAGTACAAGAAAACTGACCCAGAGCTTGCTGATGCAGTACTTAATAAGATGGAAAACCACAAATGGTACCTGACGCAGGAAGTCGTGCCATTTGCCCTGTTCAGCAGTAGATTGAGTGACACATTGAAGCACGACATTGCTGCCCAGTTACATGCCACTGAGAAGCCAGACAGCTTCAGAACAGGAAAGCCTCTATTCCAGAGAGTCACAGCTAAGACCACCCTGGTTGATCTCATTGGCCCAGAATCACATTTCCTGCTGGACACACTGAACATTGGATCCGAGTGGCTTCTGGAACCTGTCACGTCTTGGCCACAGAATGAGGACTACAGAAAAGCGTTGGACTATGTTAAGAATCTGAAAGCGGTGAATGACATTGCTGAACGTGGTGTCAAGATAATGAGCGACTTTGCAAATGTCATAACAACAGATGCCAAGCAAAGGGACTATCTCCTTCAAGCTGTGGAGTTCAACAGACGCCGCTTTGACAGCTTCAAGAAACAAACTCTCAACAACTGATTGTGTAAATGTCATTATGAAATTAATCATCATGTAATGCTTTCACTTCTTGATCGATTAGACTTGTGACAAAATGTTAATCTCAAATTTGTGTCATGAATAAGGCGCCTTGTCTGCCTTGAGTGTGAGAAAACGAATTTTGTGATATTTCTGAAATCTTTGTATGTACCAATGTGCCATTTCTTGTTCCAAGACTATCATAATTGTATAAGTTAGAAAGAGGATTAAAAACACTTTAATTTGGTGCCTATTTTGTTGCTCTATCTTGTTTAGATAAAACGTTATAGTGCAAAACATGATTCAAGGGACCCCGGAACTGGTGCTTTTGGCCGATTTCAAGGCAGAAAACTTAAAGCTCCATGCGGCAATGCTTCCCAACAACCTAGGTCAAAATGGTTGTGATTTTCGGCCTTTTCAGGTCAAAAAGCATGGGAAAAAGTACAGAAACCTATGAAAATAAGAAAAAGTTGATTTTTGAACAGGGCTAATGTAACGTACATTAACGAAATGAGAGGAATGACCAAATTAGGTAAATAAATAGTAGAGAATTGCTCAAGTCATTGTAAAATGAAAGTATATTTATTTCCTGTATAATTGTTAAAATTTTATTATTTAATATAAATGTGTATATAATTTTGGAAATTAATATATGAAGTGTTTATTGAAATTTAAATTAAATTTATTTCATGTGAAACAACGTAAACTGACATTTCTCCATTTTGGTTTGATTTTAAATGTTTGAAAGAATATATAAGGGATAACTGAACACTTCTAACATGGGGCAATTGAATTACTCTCTTAATACTGCCATTAATAATATATATATATATATACGGCTGGGAACGTTTCTTTATAAGCTTTTTGACCATTCCTGGAAGTTATACATCGTGTGTGTGTATGTGTGTAACATCTCTCTAAATAATTAAATAGTACTATCTGGCAACCCCCTCTAAGCATTGAGAACATCTCTTTCTTGTCTTTAATGCATAAATAATTAAAATAACTAGTGCTATCTGGCAACCAATCAATATATAAATAACTGGCCCAGAATCACATTTCCTGCTGGACACACTGAACATTGGATCCGAGTGGCTTCTGGAACCTGTCACGTCTTGGCCACAGAATGAGGACTACAGAAAAGCGTTGGACTATGTTAAGAATCTGAAAGCGGTGAATGACATTGCTGAACGTGGTGTCAAGATAATGAGCGACTTTGCAAATGTCATAACAACAGATGCCAAGCAAAGGGACTATCTCCTTCAAGCTGTGGAGTTCAACAGACGCCGCTTTGACAGCTTCAAGAAACAAACTCTCAACAACTGATTGTGTAAATGTCATTATGAAATTAATCATCATGTAATGCTTTCACTTCTTGATCGATTAGACTTGTGACAAAATGTTAATCTCAAATTTGTGTCATGAATAAGGCGCCTTGTCTGCCTTGAGTGTGAGAAAACGAATTTTGTGATATTTCTGAAATCTTTGTATGTACCAATTGCCATTTCTTGTTCCAAGACTATCATAATTGTATAAGTTAGAAAGAGGATTAAAAACACTTTAATTTGGTGCCTATTTTGTTGCTCTATCTTGTTTAGATAAAACGTTATAGTGCAAAACATGATTCAAGGGACCCCGGAACTGGTGCTTTTGGCCGATTTCAAGGCAGAAAACTTAAAGCTCCATGCGGCAATGCTTCCCAACAACCTAGGGCAAAATGGTTGTGATTTTCGGCCTTTTCAGGTCAAAAAGCATGGGAAAAAGTACAGAAACCTATGAAAATAAGAAAAAGTTGATTTTTGAACAGGGCTAATGTAACGTACATTAACGAAATGAGAGGAATGACCAAATTAGGTAAATAAATAGTAGAGAATTGCTCAAGTCATTGTAAAATGAAAGTATATTTATTTCCTGTATAATTGTTAAAATTTTATTATTTAATATAAATGTGTATATAATTTTGGAAATTAATATATGAAGTGTTTATTGAAATTTAAATTAAATTTATTTCATGTGAAACAACGTAAACTGACATTTCTCCATTTTGGTTTGATTTTAAATGTTTGAAAGAATATATAAGGGATAACTGAACACTTCTAACATGGGGCAATTGAATTACTCTCTTAATACTGCCATTAATAATATATATATATATATATACGGCTGGGAACGTTTCTTTATAAGCTTTTTGACCATTCCTGGAAGTTATACATCGTGTGTGTGTATGTGTGTAACATCTCTCTAAATAATTAAATAGTACTATCTGGCAACCCCCTCTAAGCATTGAGAACATCTCTTTCTTGTCTTTAATGCATAAATAATTAAAATAACTAGTGCTATCTGGCAACCAATCAATATATAAATAACTAAAATAAATATCTGACAACCCCTCCATATATAAATAATTAAAATAATTAGTGCTATCTGGCAACCCCAGACTTTCTAAGCCAAGTGGAAAGACCGAGAGCACCTTTATGTGTCTGATTCTACAGGCGAAAGCATGGTCTCTCTTCCTCTCTCCTTCTTAAGTTAAGGTTTACCTTCTTCGGTTAGGGATACTTCTTTGGGGGTGAGGACATCCCAACTTCTCCCTCAAATTTAGGGTTTAGGTCAGGGTCACCATTTGGGGGCAGGTCATCCTCCCTTCTACCCCCAAAGTCCCCCCCCCCTTATTGCATTACCCCCTCCCATTAACCCCCTCCATGCATCTTGGGGGTTAACCCCCACCCCACCCCCTTTATGCGTAACTCCTCCTTTGCAACACCCCTACGCCCTTTTCCAACATTACCCTCCTTTGTAACATTGATCAACATTGCAATTGCATATGCACTCGAACATGTTGCGGTCATACTACTTAGGTATACGCGGACATAGCTGGGGAAGCAAAATACACAAGGATAATGTAGGGAACGTAAACTACATTAGGATAATGTAGGGGAACATAAATTACACTAGGATAATGTAGGGGAACGTAAACTACACTAGGCACCATAGGGGGACGTAAACTACACTTGTTCCAATAGACTGTGTCATTAATGTAATCCCACAAAAAAATATCAATGGGTGTGAGGTCAGGTGAATGTGGAGGCCATTCCACTGGTTCATGAAGGGAGATTAGTTGCCCGGAAAAATGCTTCCTCAAAAAGTTACAAGTTTCACAAGCAGTGTGTGGAGGTGCTTCATCCTGCTGAAACCACTGTGATTGGGTCATGCATTTGTTTCTTTTACGGGACAATCTAATTAGTTGTAGTAAGTAAAAATCTTGTAGCATCTGACGATATAAATTTTGCGTTACCGTTACTGCTTTTCCAGTTTCATTTTCAAAGAAGTAGGGACCTACTACACCAGACCACCCAACAGCAACCCAAATGTTGAATTTAGCAACACTACGTGGAAGCTCTATTGGAGTGCCAACATCACTTCCCCAGTAACGAACGTTTTGCTTATTAATCTCCCTAGACAGATATACATAACACTCATCATTGAAGTGGATGTGTTTCAAAAACACAGGATCTTCTTCTGGCTGTGCTGTCAGTCATGTTGCGAATTCAATTCGGGCTTTTTCTTTTTTTTTAATATTAATCAGTGAAGCTTGTGAATGAATTTTGTAGGGAAAAAAGTTTAATTCGATACAAAACATATGATGCGCGGATGTTCTTGAAATACCTACTTCCACTGACAAACGTCGAAATGACTTCTGCGGACTGCACGCAATAATTTCATGAGCCATATTTACGTGTTGCACAGTTCTTTTGCATCGTCGCCTACCACTATTACTCTTATGTTGATCGCTTACATTTTCTTTTGCTCGAAATTTTGTAACAATTCATGATATTGTTTTTCTAACGGGTGGATCTTTGCATCCATATTCTCTGCTAAAGTTCCTCCGCACCTGCGTCACAGATTTTGTTACAGGAAACCACTCAACGATCTTGATTTTCTGCTCCAGCTGAAAACGCGGCATCACTGTTTGACAGCCTTCTATAGCCTTACTTGGCTATAGTTTATTGGTAGCTGTATCGTCTTTCGAAAATTTAGAAATTAGGAAAAGTTTTTCATTTCAGTATAAAATGGTGAAAGAAAGGTTTTAATATATAATATTTATTAGTTAAGTAAAGAAAGATTAAAAATGTATAAGTATATGCATACATGCGGAATAAAAAAAACAATCTGTTACCTTTGTGAAGAAAACCCCAATAATAAACAATAAGATTTCTGTGTTCTGCAGAAATCTTAAATATTCTGTACATTTTTCAACTTCTTCCTTCTTAATATATATAGATTTTCTTATGTGTCAAATGCTTTTCCTCTATTACAAGGCCAAACATGATGAAACACGATGAAACACGATAAAAATATTCACTTCCTCCGACCCGACTCTTGAGTCATGTCATTTTGTATCTAGGTCGATATTTATATCTTTTTTGTTTTAAAACTGAACCGCATATACAATATTCTCTCTCCTGTTCTTGCAGCTTCAAAAGGGATCAAACCATTATCGTTTCCTCTGCTATGTATTGCCATTATATATACTGTTTTCTTAATAGTTTAGATACCCGCTTTACATCTTATTACCTTTGTTATGAGAGAAAGAAATAGATAGAGAGAGAGAGAGAGAGAATTGTTTTTCTCTTTACGAGTCGTGTTTGTCTCTTCCTTCGATTGAATATAAGGTTCCAACCCCTAATTTTTTTCTTCTCGGGGTGTTTGATTTTCATTCTTTTACGAAATACCTGCATGTGACTATACGAAAAATTAGACCTCTCCCCAATCACTTAACACAAACTGAATTTGATGATAGTTCAATTTGTGGTCTTTGAGTATAAATTAAAAATTTCAAATCTGTTCCATAAATCATAGTTTGAATAGTATGATTTTGTATTGTTGCCATAATTGGACACTCTGTTGAGGGGCTTTCTATTTCTTCTGGTATTTTCTAATTTTCCCTGGTATTTTCTATATTTTTCTGCTATTCTCTGGAATTTTCCACTTCGAAGAGGAGAACACTTCAAAATGATGTGTCTTTGATCATCCTGTGATCCAGTTCTATTTTGCTCTTTCATAGATAAACATTTCTTGTGATCCTTTTGTATTTAGGAAACAAAGATGCGAATTCGATATCGTTATAAAAGCACCTCATTTGTTGGTTTTGTTGTTGAAGATGTTAGAGTTTTGTCATTTTTTTCATTTTGTGAATTTTTCTTCTGGCAGGAGTAGAGTGGCCTTTTAAAAAGGAGGACACTGCGTATGTGGCCGTACGTTAACATATATATATATTATATATACAGTGTATACATATATATATATATATATATATATGTTAACGTACGGCCACATACGCAGTGTCCTCCTTTTTGGAAGTTTGGAAATGGCCACCCTAAGGACAGAGTGCTCAAAAGGCGGACTGTCCGCCTAAAGTCGGACGTCTGGCCACCCTAGGCAGGAGGAGTTAGATGGGGCGTTCTAAGTTTGTTCTTTTAAGAAAATTGTATGTATGCGTAGGCAACTTGGACATAAGTGAGATTCTGTGTGTGATAATTTACCGGTGAAGTCGGGTAATTCTTTTCTGTGAGGTAACACTTTTGGTACCTCGAAAAATTAAAAAATATATATATACAAAAATCTAAAAGCAATTTTATTGTCGGAAGAAGGATATATTGGACCTGATTGGGTTAGGTTAGGCTAGATTAGCGAGTACCTCACTATTTAATACGTAACAGAAATCACTGTTCGAACCCCCAATTCGTCCGAAACGCTTATCACGCCTTTCTCTGTTAGATGGCACTAAGATTATGGTTTGGTTAAATTAGGTTTGGTTAATCGTTTTTTTTTAAGATATATGGATTTGAAGAAATCGGTACCTCTCTTATGAAGAGACGCGCACATTGTTTCTTTGTGTATGTGTTTCCTTACCTTCTTTCTACTCCGTCAAACTTATTAAAGTTTTGTAATTCAATTTCCTTTTGTGCTCCCTCTTCCCTAACACTCAGGTGTGTTTCAGTTTCTATCAGGTGTGTTATTTATATACTTTTCGCCAGGTAGTCCGCATCGCACCTTTGCCTGGAATTTCTCATGGGGAATTCAGGCCACAGACTTCATTTCGAAGATCGATTTGGCTTTGGATACTTTTGTATTTGGAAACAAAAACACAATATTTTTCTTTCTCTCGCTCTCTCTTTTGTAGGGAGCAATTTCTCCTTTTTTTTTTCTTTTTGTGGTGTTTTATGAGTAGTGTAAGTCTCTCTCCTTGCCCTGTACTTTATTTATTTATTTATTTAGTTATCTATCTATCTGTCCATAGATCTATCTATTTACCTATCCATCTATATGTTCATCGGTCAATCTGTCTATCTATCTAGTTATCTATAATTGCTACGGTTTATAATATATGTAAATATGAGAAATTTTAGGATCATTATTGCAAGAATGATGCCCTATTTCATTATTTATTATTTATTTATCTAAACAGTGAAGTGAGAGAAAGTCATTCGTTTAATAGTGAAAAAGGTGCACACCTAAAAAGGTGTTCCTTCGGAGGAACAGTTCATAAACCTCTTGTCGTATACGTACATGACTGTTCTTCCCCTAAAAAACGTACATAACTTTGATAATAATAATAATAATATGTTTGGAGTCGTTTAACCTCCTTCGTAACGCAAAGGTCATGTGACGGAGTGAACGGGTCGGTACACCATCAGGACGCAGAGGACGACCCCCCCATCCAACTACTGAATAGACTCAAATTTGCCTAACTTCGCTGATCTAACGGGAAGTGGTGTTGCGACATGGCCACGAAGTACTCCACCTGACTACATAACAAATTCTCAAGTAAAAGTTTGTTTTACTTTTGTTAAACTTAATATTTTCTTTTCTTCAAATTCTTTTTTTTCTTTATTATTATTATTAGTCCGTTTATGTATTTTAAATTAATTAATATTTCTTATTCATTATTTATATATTATTAATCATAACTACCTCTGAAGTGATATTTAATATTTAATTAATCTGAGAGCCCAGTAAAGCCTACAGTTTAAGGGCAAAATTAAATAAAATAAATAGTCCAATTTCACAATTACTTATTTTGTGTTAAAATTATGGTAAAAGAAAAAATTTTAAAATTGTAAAATAGTTTTTTATAAATAAATAATTATTCTTTCATTCATTTAAACAGTAAAAGTTTTAAGAAAAGAGAAAACAATATCCTTTGTTTATCCTAATTAATTAATTAATTAATTAAATTTTGTTCTTTAATTAATTAATTATTGATAATTAATTTTCCTTCTTAATTAATTTTTTGTTCGCTTTATTTGATCAATTACACTGGTCAACAAAATCGAACTTTTTTCTCTCATCAAAGATGTATACACACTTTTCTAGACTAGTTTTGTATGCTGATTCCAAATCCGTTTTCAGTTTTCCTCTAGCACATGGGTCGGGGAACTTTTTTGGGTATTACCCAAAAATCTATTTGAGTAAAATGAAATTACCCCCAGACTTCAAAGTAAATAAAAACAAGCCAATTGCTCTTAAAATTGTTGCATATGGTATACAAAAAATTCAAATTAAAAAAATATTTATTGGATCTATTATTATGGAGAAATAAAAAAAAGCCACACATGCTGGCATAAGAATAGCACACAAACAAAATTAGTAAAAAGGATTGAAGAACTGAAGAATTTCATTCAAAACATCTCCACTTCAGGTTTTGGAAAAATGATGCTGTTTCATTTTTGATACAACAACATCAAAATCAGGACGTAAATTCGTAATATTCTAAAATTTAGAATAACACCACATTTATGTAACAAAATAAAATAAAAATATATGAAAAAAATATCAGCACAAAGTGTCGAGCACTAAAAGCACCTCTTCGTTTTATGATACCATACACACGACTGAGGCTCTGAGGGAAGTGTCTCTCATACCGCACGCATTACCCCCAAAAATTTTAAATTTACCCCTGTTCCCCGACCACTGCTCTAGCACATCCAGTTATCGGAATAGACGTGTTAATTTCAGCACAATTTATTGTAAAAGTACAACTTTATTCATAAAAAGGAATGTACACCAACCTAAAAATGTTGAGTACGATTTTCTTTTGTAAACCTTGCCCGGATCATCGCGGTACAACATCCAGCAGTAGTCTGCCAGCATACTTTCGTTCCAGAAACCTTGGTTGCGATTTTCCATGGATGTCTTGATGGAAGCGTTCCCCTGTTCATCACTCACCGCGCCAAGGTTTTCGGGAAAGAAATTTAGATGCGAATGTAAAAATTGTATTTTCAAGGACATGCGATAGCCCATTTCTTGATATGCATCGAGCAGTTTCTGAACTCCATCTTTGTATGCGTAGTTACCCAAGAAGTTTCCACAAATCCATTTGAAAGCCTGCCATACTTTTAGTTCTATGGCAATGAGGCTTTCGTCAAAGCCTTCATCCTGCAGAACCTCCATGATTTGGGGCCTCACAAGGATTCCCTCCTTCAATTTCACAGCACTGATGTTTGCAAATTTTTCAACAAGGTATCGAAACCCTCTCAAATTCGCCTTACCCATCGCTTTCACAAAATTTTTCATTAAGCCGAGCTTAATGTGGAGAGGTGGCAGGAAAATCTGCTTTGGATCAACTAAAGGAACACATTTGACACTGCCCGTTCCTGGCTCGTATGTACTTCTTTGATGCCAGTCACGTTTGATGTAATGATCCGCGGTAGCACGGCTGTCCCATGGGCATAGGAAACAACAGTATTTCGTGAGCCCTCCTTGCATGCCCATTAACATACCAATGACTTTGAGATCACCACAGATATTCCATTGATGAGTGCTGTATTGGATTGCTTCGAGTAGTATATTCATGTTATCGTACGTCTCCTTTAGATGAATGGAGTGGGCGATCGGGATGGACGGCTTTAAGTTCCCGTTATGCAGGAGAACCGCTTTCAAGCTTCAATGAAGAGGCGCCACTCTGATGAAAAATATTTGTTGGCCAGTGTTATTATTCATTAATAATTTAATTGGTTAATTTATTTTCTTCTTTAATTAGTTACTTTTTTTTTATTACTTATTAATAACTTAGTCACGTAATTTATTTTTTCCTGTTTATTTGCTTGATTAATTAATTAAGGAACGACACTGTTTCGAATAAACAGTTTAGTGAATTTGTGGCCAAATATCATCTCGAAAACGCTATTTATCGTTAAAGTTTTACTGAGGTTTGGTAAGTAATTAGTTAATGTATTTACTTGTTTTAATCATTTAATCAGGGGTGGCCCTAGGGGTGTGCGACGCGTGTCCCCGCACTGAGCGCCAAATCGACCTTGCAATTAGCTGTCCTTTTCAATTTTACTGCCACTGTTTCTATTTTTTGGAAAAATTTGTTTAGACTCAATAAATATTGAATCGCTAATTTTTCTAAAAAAATTAGACCTTGTCGTAAATTTCTTACGACAAATTCTTAAGAATTATAAAAGTATACGTGTGTGTACTAGTTACTAAATTGCTATTTTTGAAGCACAATTTGCCCCTCATTCAGTTCAAATACTGAAACTTGTGCAGCCGTCATTCGATCTTTAATGTAACTGGCAATGTCTGTTGTGTATTTGTATAATTAATTGTTCATGCTACAATGCATAACAATGTCATAAGCACACTACTTTCCAAAGGGTGGTGGTTGGGGAAAGTGGTTGGTGGGATACAAGACGAGTTGGGTCCCCTAGGGTGCCACAAAAAAAGGGAAGCAAGGAGGAATCCCCCAAGCTGCCACAAACTAGCGGGAATCTCCCAAGCTGCCACCCAAACCTAACCTAAGAGAGAGAAGGAGAGGAAGGAGAGAAGAGAAGATGTTGTTGCAGGCATGTCGCATCGCTTAATGAAAGCTCTTGACCTCCGCACTTTGCTTAGAAGTCTAAATCAGCCAACTGGCTTAAGCAGCCAGTTGGCTTAGAAAGCATAACCAGCCATTTGGCATAGTGTATACATATATATATTTGCATACATGCGTCATTTATATATTCCCATCATCCCAGTTATTCCTTAATATCGTTTATATATATATATGGATAAATATAGATAAATATAGAGGGCTTCAACTTACTAAGAGCGGATAGAACGACGAGACGGAAAGGTGGCTGTGCTATATATGTACAGGAAGGTCATATGACAGAGACGATAATAAGTAAATCAAACAGCTATGTGGAACTCCTAGCAGTGAAAATAGAAAAACTAAACTTGATAGTAATAGTCATCTATAGACCTCCAAGCACCCCAACCGAAAAATTCTCGGAGGCCATTGATGACATCAGAAAGCTAATAAAGGCCAAAAACCCTCCATCCCCCAATATAATGATCTGCGGAGACTTTAACTTACTTCCCATTTATAAAATACAAAAAGGTGAATAGGAATATATATATTCACCAGGACAAGGGGGGCACAAGAGAAGATCAGGAACAAGCAAAAATGTTGATGGCTCTCACAAACGAGTTTATGCTGACAGAGGAGATAACAGAAAATACCAGAAAAAATAACTGCCTGGATCTGGTATTTACGAATAACACGAACTTGATTGCTGATATAAAAATAACCCCAACCATTATCTCAGACCACAACTTAATCGAGATATCAACAAATATGATGGCAGCATTAGAAGACAATACACATATTGTGGAAAGAAGTAAATTCGGGGCCTTTAACTTAAACTCGAAGACTATAAATTGGGAAGCAATCAGATCGCACATGGCCCAAATAGAATGGAGAACAATTTTCGAGAATAAAACAACGGAAGAAATGCTAACAACTTTGGAGGAAAAAACGCTGAGAATTTTAGAAAAATATGCTCCGAAATCACAGCCAAAAGGAAAGAGGAGCTGCCTAGAAAGGCAAAAGAGAAGACTATTCCGCAAAAGAAAGAGAGTGGAGGCGAAGTTAGGAAACTGCGGAGATAATGGCAGGAAAATAATAAAAGAAAAACTGGAGGGTATCGATAGGGAAATACAAGCCCTGATTAAGGACCATACAGAGAGGGAAGAGGAAAAGGCGGTAGAAGCAATAAAGGAAAATCCAAAATACTTCTATAGCTATGCAAAAAGGAAAACAAAAACGCGCGCTGCTATTGGGCCCTTAAGGACGGGAAATAATGAACTAACCGACGATCCAAAAGGAATATCTGATACATTGAGAGCTCAATATGAATCAGTTTTCAGTACCCCAAAAAGTGACAAAGCGATACCTGACATAAATGCATTCTTTGAAGAGGAATTGCAAGGAGAGTATATAACAGACTTTGAGTTTACACCAGAAGATGTAGCGAGAGCTATAGAACAAATGAAACTACATTCAGCTGCAGGTCCGGACAATTGGAACGCATTATTGATTAAAAACTGTAAAAATGAAATAGCTACACCTTTATACTGGATATGGAGAAGATCCCTAGACACTGGGGAAATACCGAGCATCTTGAAAAGAGCAAACATTGTCCCTATATATAAAGGAGGGGACAGATCTCAAGCAAAGAACTATAGACCAGTGTCATTGACGTCGCACCTCACCAAAGTATTTGAAAGAATAGTTAGAGAGAAAATTTATGATTTCCTGGAGACACGGGAAAGATTCAACGAAAATCAGCATGGATTCCGATCAGGTAGATCATGCCTATCACAACTAATAGAGCACTACAACAATATCCTAGATGCATTGGAAGGCAATGACAACTACGATGTTATATACACAGATTTTGCTAAAGCTTTCGATAAATGTGACCATGGTATAATAGGACATAAAATTAAAGACATGGGAATAACAGGCAAAGTGGGAAAATGGATCTACAACTTCCTTAGTGATCGTCTGCAGGTCGTCAAAATTCAAGGTATATCATCATCAGAATCGGAAGTACGCAGCTCAGTACCACAAGGGACAGTACTGGCCCCACTCCTGTTCATTATCATGCTAACAGACATAGACAGTGGAGTAAACAGCAATAGTATAGTAACATCCTTTGCAGACGATACGAAGATCAGCAGAAAAATCAGCGATGTACATGACGTGGAGGCCTTGCAGAGGGACACGAACAAAATATACAAATGGTCAGAAGACAACAACATGTCATTCAACGCCGAGAAATTTCAACTCTTGAGATATGGTAGAAAAGAAGAACTTAAACAGACTGCATATTATGCTCCAGATAGAGAGGAAATTCAGAGAAGCATGAAAGCGATTGATCTCGGGATAATAATGACAGATGATGCGAAATTCGAAACACAAAATCAGATAGCGATAAATAAAGCAAAAAGAGTCGCCGGACAGGTTCTAAGAACGTTCAAGAGAAGAGACAGGACAGTAATGATTCCCCTGCTAAAAACACTGATTATACCAAAACTTCAATACTGCTCAGTTTTGACGTCCCCATATAAAAAGGAAGAAACTAATAAACTAGAAGAAACGCAAAGGCATTTCACAGCCAAGATTGATGGCTGCAAAGAACTCTACTGGGAAAGACTACGTAAACTAAATCTGTACTCACTGAAAAGAAGAAGAGAGAGGTACATCATAATCTACATATGGAAAATGATCGAAAAACTGGTACCAAACCTAAAACTAAACCCAATTACCATTCAAACAACACTGGAAAATAGGAAAGGCAGAATGTGTAGTGTTCCCAAATTAAAAGCACGACAAGGGACCTCCTCAACCCTGAAGGAAAATAGCTTGGTTGTCAGGGGGCCAAGACTTTTCAACCAGCTTCCTAAGGACCTCAGAAACGTAACGGGGGTCAAAGTTGAAGTCTTCAAGAAAAGACTGGATGCCTGGCTCAGGACAGTACCAGATGAGCCGGGCGTGCCTGGCTATGTACGGTGGAGAGCGCAAGAATGTAACTCGCTCCTCCACCAGGCCAGACCTAGAGGCGGGGCCACCAGCTTGACCTCCGTGTGAAGAGAGACCAACACACGAAACAACATAAGGTTCATAAGGTTATATATATATATATATATATACCTCAAAATACACGCACTTTATGTTCGACTACGCTTAATTAAAATACTAAATTCGCATGTGATGAATCTACAGTTACATCATCATTGCTTTGTACTATGCAACAATTAACATTATTTCACCACTCAAGGTATGCGGATCCTACAGGGCCGCTGAGAGAGCGGGGAAGCCGGGGTAAATCCCCTGGGCCCGGACCTCTAGGGGGACCGTAAAGAGGGGGATAAAATCTAAATGTATTAATAAAGCAATTGATTAAATAACAGAGGAAATATAATTAATGAACATACATTTTATAGAGATTATCATAATGTATCTTTTGAATAGTGACTTCAACATATAATTAGTTAGCTTGTTATGTACACAAAAAACATTCATAATAAAATACTGAGTAAACAGGGGCACCCATATACCAATCCTTCCCCGGGGCTCGTGGCAGCTCTCGCCGGCCCTGGATGCCTATACTCGATGTAAAGGGCCTTCAATTTGTTCAATACTATTTTTGCGCCCACTTTACAATTGGTTGGCAAGTTATCACTTTTTAAACACGGACAGAATAGAATCAAAAGCACGCACAAAGAGGGCATCGTTCGCAACATCATTATTAAATTCAAGTTTATAAACACTTACTTCCAATCGAGGGTTTATTCTTTCTAATCCGAGCTTTTCAACCGTGAACGCTTCTTCACAACGCATATCGGCAGTTGAAATAATCTTCTAAGTCGTGGTGACAGCTGCTCGTTATATAAAGAAATAGCTCTTCAGGGTGAAGAATGTAGGTGGGCTCAGCCCTGTACCGCTCAAGTCCTTTGTACCAAAGTTCAAGATATTTCGAAGAGTCTATACCTTTTAAATACGCATCCAGTTCCAGACCATTCTCGCCTTGTTCAGTCCTACACCCGGTAAACCTGTCGAGGAGAACGGTGTATGCGTATTCAAGAACCGTATCAAAATAAAGCATATCGGCGACACGTGCGTCTAATATAGTCTTTAGCTTGCGGAAACCGACGATTTCAAACATTCTGTCGAGGATGAAACGGTTTCGAGTGGGGACAAGAATATTATTATCAGACGCATTCTTCCACATCAGCCGTATATCAATGCATGGATGGTCGCGATTTATACATAACGTACAAATAATGGCATATGAGGATGCATCATTAATCTGTTCTCTTCTTGTGCCTACACCTGCAGGTATTTTATAAAGATCCTCATCCCACTTCTCAACTATCACGAAGATTCTATTCATCTCCTCAACACTTAAATAAATAACATTCCGTTTACTAGAGTTTGTTTGTCAACAAGTCGTTTCAATTACATAGTTAACGATGCCGATTTTACGCCTGAACACGCGCAATGCCTTCGTCACGGACACATCCTATACGGCATTGAGAATGCTGCTCAACGGAAGCTCCATCCTTTTCTATTGTGAGGAGTGCACGTCCAGTCGGGTCAAGCTCTGAGGTGACTATGAGCAGTCGGTGCGCGGTTTGGCACGGAGGGAGGTGTGGGGGAACGAAGTAATAACGGCTTTAATGTTTTACCACTCCCACTCCTCGGAATGTGTACCAGATATCTTCGTTCAGGAGTATTCAACATTGTATTTTCTCAAACTATGCACATTTTATTAACACTCCACTCCGGCGCTCTATTTGAGAGAGACATGTGCCCATATTTTTTCTTTTTGCTTAGCAAGCGATACTAGTCTCTACACTCTATTAAAAACTCGCACAGGCCTTTATCCACAACTTCACTGCGGACCTCGTCATGGTATATATGAATGTAATGATAAAAATATTTCAGACTCTCCATGATGACAAGATATATATTTTCAGCCGCAGGGTATGCGTAATCGGTGTGATGCAGCATGACATAATACCGCTTCTTCTTTCTCCTCTTCAGAAATGCTACCGTTGGGGGTGATGACGTGCTCAGTTGTGGCACATGCGAGGCTTGTTCCAAGGTTTTTAACCTGTTGAGATGGGCATCGATACATAAAAATCGCTAAAGCGATACCGATACATCGATACATGAAGAACGTCTTAGGCGATACCGATACGCCGATACTTTCTAGATGTCTTAAGCGATACCGATACCGATACATGCATCGCCGGTACATTTTTATAATTATTCATGTAATATGTAGGTATTAGATATTATTGTTTATACTAGTAATTTGTACACACTGTAAGTAAAATCAACGACATTTTAATGGGTTTTATAGATGTAAATAAAAACAATTGCTTTATTTAATGAAAGTATGTTTTAATTTTGTAGGATACATGAATGAATGAAAATATTACACTAACAATTAAAAGTAATTACTATTACCCTTCAAAAATACCAGCTGGCTAAACATCTGGTCAGACAGTCTATTCCTTTTTGGAGCGTGAATGTGACCAGCCAAACTAAACAACCGTTCTACAGGAGCAGAGGGTGGTAGTGGTGTGTTATACTTCAGGAAGACCCGTAGAATTCCTGGGTACTGCCTCAGAGATTGGAGAGAATGACTTCCGTCACCCAGATACTGTAAAACTTCCATCTCAGTGGAATCTTGGGTTGCAGAGACATTAGTGGACTCATAACAGAAGAAATCATCTGCACTTCCGTCAGATGCAGCATCACTTAGTTGTTGCTGGGGGTTCTGCTCGCTGAGGCTCTTAACAGCATTAACCAACATTTCTTGAACCCTCTTTTTGACAATGTTAGTATTAAATTTGCCTTTTATTGTCATCCACTTTAACTTGAACAGAGGATTTGAGGACGATGCCAGTATTGCTGCTTTACACTCATGCGACGCATCAAGGCACAGAAAGTTTTCAAACCGCTTAGTGAACCCTACTGTGACTGCATTGAGAAGTGGCTGACAATGACGCAATGCCTCCGAATTCAAACGCTCTAGCTTCTTCTCTACAGCTAACAATGTCGGAAGCACAAGTACACAAGTACAAACGTGTTTAAACGTTGCGCCGTACTGTGTGACGTGACCAGTAGAGTAGTACTGTCATTAAATAAATATTTAATAATATTATTATTTATGTATATTCATAAATATAACTCAGTAGTGTCATATTATAACATCTATTTAAATATTTAAAAATTCTTATTAATGTATCGATGTATCGAAGTATCGATTTTTTTCGATACATTTAAGAAAATTGACCTTAGCGGTACCGATAAATCGATACTTTTGTCAAGTAGCTAAAGCGATACCGATACCGATACAAAAGTATCGATCGATACGTATCGGCGATACATGTATCTAGATACTGCCCATCACTGATTACAGATGACGCAGCAAGTGCGCGCCTAATCATACCCGTAATGATTCATGGCAGCTACACATTCATCTGTAGGCCCATCAGCAAAACATTCCTATTATACAAGTAGCCCAAAAGGTACCTTTTTGCTGATAAATCTTGGAGTTCTTAATAGTTGGTAATGAAGATCTTTAAATTTTCATACTCTTTTTCCAGCACAAATATGTGCGAGACTACTAAACGGACGTTCACTGCAGGTAATTGGGGAGCGGCATCACTATAATTAACTCTGCTTATGTGATCACAAAGGAGATAAAAGATTTACTAACCCGATGTCAGTGAATGCTTGTATGTAACAACATCACGTAGGTTCATCTGTTCAAGGGTGCCCGTGAGTACAAAGTTGGTACTGAAGAGGTTACACTCTCTATTTCTACTGTGAAAATCTATCCTTTTGCATCCTTGAGAAGCAATTCTTTACACAAGACATACATTTTTGCAGTCTGCTCGGTTTAAGCCGTCAGTTATGGGCATTATAACGAGATCGAGAGCTTCATAATCTTACTTTCTGTAAGGATCTTCACGAGTTTGGTGGTCTTCCGACGGAACACAATCCTCTTCTAGCGTAGCTGGAACCATTCTAAATCGAGGAAATGAGGGCATATTTACTGCCAAGAAGCACCTAGTGACTACTATCTTTCAGAAAAGGATAGACCCTTCATCATTACACATATTTCAAAGAGTTTAACAGTCATACCAGCATTAGTCTATATTTTATTGATCAAACTTTTAAAGAAATACATACTTTCATTTGCTCTAGGGTTGTGTGGTCTGAACTATTGATCTTTCTCATAAAATGTTTACCGAATTTACGTTTATTGTCAACTTAATCGCTAGAGTGATAATGTTTGTGTCTGCTGCACATACTTTTGTTTTATATCGTATATTTATCTATCTATTAAATATACTTCTCGTCGTAATTTGATCAGAGAATAGTTAAATCGGTTTTATATATATACATACAGGGTGATTCAGCAAAGAGTACATTAAATTGGAGGATGAAATCCTTGGATAATTCTAAACCACAATGTCTCCACGGTAAAATGTCAGATTCTGCATAGTTTCCATGTTACAATACATTTAAGATGTTGTATTAATGAGATTGAATATGAAAATAAAATCCCACTCTAATAGACAGAGTTTATTTTCACAACAGTTTCACGGAGAAAAAAGTGAAGTTTTTTGCATTTATGAGAGTGAATATGATGTGAAACCCCCGTAGGTTTTTGTAATCGTTTATTCACAGATCTCTACAGTGTGACCCCTCTTTGTTACAACCTAAAGGAAGTGTTCAAAGTTGCCCCCTTCTGCCTCAATGCAGGCCCGTACACGTCGTACCATTGAATGTCTGACGCGTTCCAGAAGAGAACATTTTGCCCGAGCATCAAGGGAATATCTGGATACTGTTTATCCCCAGATCGTAACCCTTTGGATTTCTACCTGTGGGGCCATTTAAAGACGTTGGTGTATGATACAGAGGTTCAAAAAAGAGAGGAATTATGGCCACGTGTTCGTGACAAGTGCGAGCAAATTAAACATACCCCAGGCATTCTGGAACGCGTCAGACATTCAATGGTACGACGTGTACAGGCCTGCATTGAGGCAGAAGGGGGCAACTTTGAACAATTCCTTTAGGTTGTAACAAAGAGGGGTCACACTGTAGAGATCTGTGAATAAATGATTACAAAAACCTACGGGGGTTTCAATTCATATTCACTCTCATTAATACAACATCTTAAATGTATTGTAACTATGCAGAATCTGACATTTTACCATACAGACATTGTGGTTTAGAAATATCCAAGGATTTCATCCTCCAATTTAATGTAATCTTTCCTGAATCACCCAATATATATATATATATATATATATATATATATATATATATATAGACTAATGCTGGTATGACTGTTAAACTCTTTGAAATATGTGTAATGATGAAGGGTCTATCCTTTCCTGAAAGATAGTAGTCACTAGGTGCTTCTTGGCAGTAAATATGCCTTCACTTCCTCGATTTAGAATGGTTCCAGCTAGACTAGACGAGGATTGTGTTCCGTCGGAAGACCACCAAACTCGTGAAGATCCTTACAGAAAGTAAGATTATGAAGCTCTCGATCTCGTTATAATGCCCATAACTGACAGCTTAAACCGAGCAGACTGCAAAAATGTATGTCCTGTGTAAAGAATTGCTTTTCAAGGATGCAAAAGGATGGATGTTCACAGTAGAAATAGAGAGTGTAACCTCTTCAGTACCAACTTTGTACTCACGGGCACCCTTGAACAGATGAACCTACGTGATGTAGTTACATACACGCATTCACTGATATCTGGTTAGTAAATCTTTTATCTCCTTTGTGATCACATAAGCAGAGTTAATTATAGTGATGCCGCTCCCCAATTACCTGCAGTGAACGTCCGTTTAGTAGTCTCGCACATAGTTGAGCTGGAAAAAGAGTATGAAAATTTAAAGATCTTCATTACCAACTATTAAGAACTCCAAGATTTATCAGCAAAAAGGTACCTTTTGGGCTACTTGTATAATAGGAATGTTTAGTCAATGGGCATTCAGATGAATGTGTAGCTGCCATGAATCATTACAGGTATGATTAGGCGCTTGCTTGCTGCTTCATCTGTAATGTATGATTTCACTAAGGGTAGCTGCTATCATTTTGTGTGTTTATTAGAGCTGTTTTGCACTCTTGATTGTAAAAGCCTGTAATGATAGAATACTAGAACATTTGATAATGTTAAGCCTACGAATCGAGTGAGAAAAATGTAAAGACAACATAAATTATCATGTGAAATGCGAAAAGTCTTTAATTTAGAAGGAAAATAAAAATATTAACTTTGTATAGATTAAGGTTAGATTTGTATCTTTTAGCTCAGATTTGAAAAATTGATGATGGCGATATATATATATATATATATATATATATATATATATATATATATATATATATATATATATATGTTAACAGGACTGATAAAAGGGCTTAATAAGTTTTTGTTGAAGGAGGTGAGTCAGTTTAAACTAGCAAGCCCCCCCGACTTCGTTACAAATATGTAAATACTATTTTTTTGTAAACTTATTATTACAGGATGGCTTTTGTAATGTAGGAGCGTAGAGGTCAGGGAGCATGAATTAAAGAATTAAAAACAAATTAAAAGAAGAGAGTGGAGCGGTCAGAACTCTGAGAAACACCTCTGTTAATAGCTTTAGGAGAAGAACAGTAACCAACTACAACTGCAGCTATAGTTCGGCCAGAAAAGATATTAGAGATGAGGGTACAGATAGGAAGTTCGATACCGTGGGAGGAACATTTTGACAATTAAAGAATTGTGGTAGACTCTATCGATAGTTATTGATATGTCTAACGCATTAGCGAAAGTTTCGCCGAGTCCCCGAAAGGAGGTTGACCAACAGTCAGAGATATGCAAGAAGATCAGCGGTAGTGCGTACCTTATGGAATCCGTACTGACGATCTGGAAGAAGATTGTGTGAAGGGCAAGAAACCAATGCAATTGGTCATTCGTTGGAGGGTTGAGAGCGGTCTCTTTCTTTAAGCCAGGCTGAATAAACGTAAACTTCCAGCAGGAAGGAAAAGTACAAGATGAGAGACAAAGACGAGGAAAGATAAATTTGTAGTGTGTTCGTTCCTCCATAACCTGAAATCTAACCTCAAGTAATACTTATGTGAAAGATAAAGAGCTGCCAATTAAGGTTAATCATCTTCAGGTCTAAGATATATATATATATATTATATATATATATATATATATATATATATATATATATATAGTCTCAGGGATTGTTCCTATGAAATTGTCTTCGTTCTAGCCGAAAGTGATTGATCAACTGAGTGTATACTGCGTATAGATCTTAGAAAATAACAGAGTATCATGCAGAATATTATGTAATTTCAAGATAAAAAATTTGTTTTACAGCGCTATACAGTTAATTTGCAACTTTTTAGCTAATATTCTTTAAATTATATTGTCACGAACATATTTTGATCAGATTTTTATTTTTGTATACCTACCAAAGGCAATGGAGTGTGACAACGTAATAATTTAACTGTAGAAAATATTCGCATCTTATTTAAAACGTTAGACACGAAATTAAGTCGCTTATTGTAAATATTTACAAATTATCATTGAATGTGATATGAGTTAAAACATTACAAGTTTTTAATTTCTCTAAAAATGAATCCGTTTCTAAACTCCGAGCGACTGCTTGCTGAATAGACTAAAAAATTTTATGTAGTATTATGTAATAATCAGAGTATGAGTTTAAGTATAGGACCGAGATTTTGTAGATAACTGCATCATACATCAGTTTTCATCGTGATGAATTTGACACGTGATAAATGAAATAGAATTATCGTCAATGACTATCTTGACGTGGCGTGGTTCTGTAGTAATAGGTGATAATTAAACTAATGACTTAAATATAAGCCGAGATTTGTGGATAGATTTCCTTTAGCACCTTCATTACAGTGAATTCGAAATGTTTTAATAAAATAAAATCAACGCGAAAAACAGTGTATATATATATATATATATATATATATATATATATAATATATATATATATATATGTATATGATACACACAGACCGTGCATAGAACAAGGAACACTTCTAGGAAAATGAAATCCACTATAGTCCGAATAAGTAATGGTAAATGACAAATACTATATATATATATATATATATATATCCTTGATTACCCCTGGTTTAGCTACCGGTCGAATTTTTCATTCTGACGAACATGGAATATTAACCACGCCCACCAGCATCTTGCTGTATTAATCACTAATCTATGCAGGGGTACCCATTTCCTACCAACCAAATGTACACAATGTATTGTATTCATTATTCGTGAACAAGAAAGGAGTCGTACATCTAGAATGAATTTTACTCAACGCCTATCCA
The DNA here is from genome assembly GCA_023014485.1 of Bathynomus jamesi. NCBI lineage: Eukaryota > Metazoa > Arthropoda > Malacostraca > Isopoda > Cirolanidae > Bathynomus > Bathynomus jamesi. The sequence continues at coordinate 978,415 of JAJOZX010000645.1, read as the reverse complement.
GAAAAATAATGATTATCGGATAACATGCTAAAAAAGTTTAAAAATACTCACAAACTGGTGAAGGAGGTGAAGTGTTAAACTTTCTGCTGTGAAGATTGTATGAAGAGTTTTGTTTTTGTTTTTCTGTTTAAGGTGCTGCAACCCAGTTGGATTATTGCCACCAATGTTTTTATTGGTTATTGATGTTCATTTCAATTTATTAGATGAAGAGTGATGTTTACGATTTGAGTCTGGGGTTAAATAGCATCATCTCGCTGTTTTGCAATGCACAGATAGTTGCCATATTTCGCCATAATTTCAATTCGTTGTGTACTTCATTGTAATTTGGTTAATGCATACCAACAGATTTCATAGTTTGGTAATTAATGAGAAAAACGAATATTTTTTATATGTGCAACCATGTATCTTTGCAACGATAAAATTAAGGGCTCTTCCTTCAATATACAAATATGCATACCCAGCAACTCATATTCCAGACGTTTTTAAACATATTGTGGCGTATTATAATGTAATATAACGTTATGGAAATCTCGCAACCCCTGCCGGTTTGCATAATTCCGGAAGTTGTTGAAAATGTGTGAATTAGTAAACTATTGTTAAGAGATTATATTAATCAGTGAAGCTAATTGCTTACAAGTAATGCTTTAAATTTATAGAATGATCCTAAACAAATATATTTAATTTGTGGCTATCCCTCTCATTAACCAAAATTCCGTTTTCTGTATTGTAATGTGCGTAGAAAACGGCTTTTGCAACATTTTGTGTAAAACTATTATAAAATGCATTATAAAAATGTTTCTATTTTAATTTCATCGTATAATGGCTATTGTATTATAACTGAAAGAATATTGATTAGATGTTCGCCAAAATAATGAATTAACTACAGTAGGTGGATGTTGAAACGGGGTACTCCAGAATTATTACATAAGGGATAAGGATCATTGCATAGACCCACAAGAAAACTCAGACTAAATAAAGATGGATATGTAATTGACTTTAATAGCATTCTTTCTTTTTAAAGTTGTTTGCATTTGTAATTAGCATAACAAAACGAAATAGACACCTAATGTAAATTGAAATAAATAATATTTATTTATGTAGCTGATTTTCCTTCCAGTTTGCAAAAAATCCTTACGTGCTAGGAAAATGCATGCCTTATTCGAAATCAGAGTATTTGATTTATATAAAATCAACTATTAGTAAGAAAACTGCTTTTACAAATTTCTCGTTCGCAGATCTGTGTAGTTTATAGCCAAAATTTGGTAACAATAATAATTAACTATGAAAATAAAAACCCACTCTAATAGACAGAGTTTATTTCCACGACAGTTTCGACGCCCACTGGCATCCTCCTCGGGTGGATACAGAAACACGAATGAACCAAAACAAGAGGGAAAAACAGTCCAGGGACCGACCGTTAAGAAATTCGCACCTAGGTTATATCTCATTCTCCCAACACCGGAAGGGCATTTTTTTCATTAAGTACATTCGCGCAAATTTAAAACTATCTTCCTGTTCTAAACATACAGATTCTATTATATTTTTTTACATAATTATTACATTTATTATTAAATTTATTACATTTAATATTGCATAATTATTTATTACAGAAATTATAAATGTATTATTACATTGGTTATTACATTATTGTTTATTATACAGAACTTATAAACCGAAAAACGAATGAAAAAAGCTGATTGGGAAACAATCCAGCGACCATTGAGAAATTCGCACCTAGGTTAGAGAGAACAGTATCTAACCTAGGTGCGAATTTCTCAATGGTCGCTGGATTGTTTCCCAATCGGCTTTTTTCATTCGTTTTTCGGTTTATAAGTTCTGTATAATAAACAATAATGTAATAACCAATGTTAATAATAAATTTATAATTTCTGTAATAAATAATTATGCAATATTAAATGTAATAAATTTAATAATAAATGTAATAATTATGTAAAAAAATATAATAGAATCTGTATGTTTAGAACAGGAAGATAGTTTTAAATTTGCGCGAATGTACTTAATGGAAAAAAATGCCCTTCCGGTGTTGGGAGAATGAGATCTAACCTAGGTGCGAATTTCTTAACGGTCGGTCCCTGGACTGTTTTTCCCTCTTGTTTTGGTTCATTCGTGTTTCTGTATCCACCCGAGGAGGATGCCAGTGGGCGTCGAAACTGTCGTGGAAATAAACTCTGTCTATTAGAGTGGGTTTTTATTTTCATATTTTGACCTTCACGTAGAAAAAGTGAAGTTTTTTTGCAATAATTAACTACTTCTCTTTACAGTTAAATTACTAGAAAAAATTACATACGTTTTAAAATTGTTTATTAACTAGCCTGGAAAATCTGGTAAGAATGTGAACTAAGATGCCGAATATAATGAACGTACTTAAGAAAGAAATATGAAACTATTATTGTACATTGAATCAGTAAACTTATCAAATATACAAATATATATATATGTGTGTGTGTGTGTATATACACCCACACACCGCTGTACCTTTCATTCATTTCACGTGTTTAATTGTGAAATTCAGCCCATATATATATATATATATATATATGAAAAATTATTTCACGAAAGTGACACGTGAAAAGTATTTATGATGAATAAAACCACGAAAGAAAAAAGAAACACAAAGGGGTGCTCAAGCGCTTTCGTCTAATGACATCCTCAGGAACACTGGAGTGAAAGGACAGATCAAGGCAATATATAGGTTACAAAAATAAACATACATACATACATATTCATATATATATACATATACATATATATATATATATACATATACATATATATAGTAAGCATAGAAAAAATTGTGGGAGGAGCAAACATTTATAGTTTATGAAACAGGTCACAAAAGAATAAAGAAATAAAAATAAATATAAATATAAATTGAGAAAAAATTAATTACCAAATAGTGCCTTAGTGATATATATGTCACAGCCTAAATAATCATAAAGAAATAAACAGGCAAATAAAAAAAAAAACCACAAATATATATACATACATATATATATATATATATATATATATATATATATATATATATATTATATATATAAAAAGACACTTTTAGCACTTTGGCCGACCTTCAATATAAATTCAAATGGCTTGTTTATGGAACAGGTCACAAAAGAATAAAGAAATAAAAATAAATATAAATATTGTAAGTGGAGTCTACAAATTCAAGCTCAAAAGGGAAGTTTTACAATCATTTAATAGATGCCAAATTGATATATATGTCACAAAGAAATAAAGAAATAAACCAAAAAAAAAAAAAAAAATTAATTATTAAAAAATAATAAAAAATAAATAATAAATTGAAAGATAAATTTTAAGAGAGGCACACCAATTTATAAGGGAAAAATTACCACATATGCATATTATAGTCACAAACGAATAAAAAAGTACAAGTAAATATAAATTGGAAAACAAAATGATGCCTAGATGATATATAAAGAACAATAAAATTTATATACAACATATATACGGTATATATACGAAATATAAACGCAATATATACAGAATATATATATATATATATGCATAAGGGAAAAAAATTACCAAATTTGTTTTTATAATTATTGTCTGAAAAAACGGTAGGTCGCAAAAGAATAAAGAAATAAAAATAAATATAAATTGAAAAAATTACAAATAATACACGTACACATGAATACCCGCATAACCAAATATATATACATATACACACATATACAAACACACACACACACACACACATAATATATATACACATACAAGCTTGACCATCGCGAAATGAGAAATCATCGCGTAGAACCTTTGTGAGGTTGTAAGGTAAGGTAGGTACATACACATATATATATATATATATACATTTAACTGCATACATACATACATACATACATACATATACACATACATACATACATATACACACATATACATACAAACACATTTAACTGCAATGACCACACACATACTCACATACACATACATACATACACATACACGCATACAGCAAAAATTGAAAAATAAAATTGTAAGAGAAACAAAAGACAAAACAAATTTTACCAAAGATTTAACAACCTGCCCTTTTTGTTTAAATCCATTCTGAAGGAATTCAGAGCAACGGGATCGAGTTGAAACAGACCTTTACTCATGTTAAGGTTATTTGTAAGTTGGATTATAGCCGACTCAAGAATATTTCTATTAACAATGTTGCTAGAGTGAAACAAAACTGAAACATTATTCCAATCAATACAATGGGATAACTCTGACAAATGGACAAAAAGGGCACTGGACAACGGTTCCCGTTCTAACGGAATATTGATGCTGTTTTACACGCGTTTTGCAAATCCTTTCCCGTCTGACCTATGTAAAAGGAATCACATTGCTTACACCCAATTTTATAGATAATGCCTAAATTATTGGTAGGGCTATTTTTTACTATGATGTTTTTCACAATATTGTTATATGAAAAAAACTACACTGATATCCAAAAGTTTAAGTACATTAGCAATGCCTAAGAAGCCCGGAAAAATGGAAGTACTAAAATATTCTTTGACAAGGTGCGAGTTGTTATTATTCACACGATAGAAGGTTCGTTTAGCCTTATTAAGACAAGATTCCATGAACGCAGATGGGTAACACAACTCACTTCCAATACCGTTGATATTTTCCAATTCGGCATCGATGTATTCCGGACTGGCGATCCTAAGAGCGCGGAGAAACATTGAGGAAAATATGGCCTTTTTAATAGGGGTGTCATGTCCAGAGTAAAAGTGTGTACGTAGGACAAATTGTTTGTTTTTTTCCGATAGATACTAAACTTAAAACCCGGGCTATCCCTATGAACACGCACATCCAAAAACGGGATTGAGTTGTCTTGTTCCACTTCTAAAGTAATTTAATGGAGGGGACTTGGTCATTTAACTGAAGGAGGAAGTCATCCAGTCACGATTCAGGGCCAGATACACAAAATATCGTCGACGTACCGCAACCAAGGGATGCCAACCCCCAGGATTCTCGGAATGTAAGTAATTTCAAAAAACTCCATATAAATATTGGAGAGAAGGGGCGACAAAGGGTTGCCCATGGCCATCCCAAAAACTTGTTGATAATGCTCGCCATTGAAAGTGAATTTACAATCCTTGATACAAAGCTTAATAAGCTCCAAAACAGTGTGTGCAGGTAATGGTAAATCATAATTATGTAATTCTCTGGCGAGAAAGTCAAGCATATCATCAATCGGCACTTTTGTGAACAATGAACAAACGTCGAAACTGATCAATCTATCGTTGGTATTAATGCGAACATTATTCAATTTTTCAGTGAGATCCATGGAATTTTTTACGTGTGAATCAGAGACAGTTCCAAGAATGGGGGACAAAACATTAACAAGCCATTGAGAGTTTATAGGTAATAGAGCCCACCGAGCTAATAATAGGGCGCATAGGGTTACCCGGTTTGTGGGTTTTAATAAGACCATAAAGATAAGGCAGAGCAGGTGAAGTGGACAAAAAAAGGGGAATTAAATCCTTATGATCTTTGAGAATGCGTTTCAAGCCACTATTGAATGATTTGATGACATCATCCTGTGGGTTCTTCCTAAGTTTCACGTATGTGGCGGGGTCCTGAAGCAGCTCATTCATCTTTCCAATGTAATCCACTTTGTCCATAATGACTAAGGTGTTAGCCTTGTCTGCTTTAGTAATATGGAGCTCACTATCTTTTTTTAATTGTGAAAGGCTATTGCGGAAACGTTTAGGAAAGTTATCTTCGTAAGAAATATTCGCAGCACCATAGACCAGGCCTTTAACTATGTTAACCAAAAACTGAGGAAGGTTACACTGTTTTTCAAAACGAGCAAGACTATGACAAATTTGTAAAGCAGTAGGTTTTTTAACAATATAAAAGGACATACCAAATCCAAGGGCACTTTTTGCATCGTCACTAATGTTTTTCGAAGAAAGGTTCAAAACACACTTTGAGCTTGCTTTTTTACTCCACTGACTATTTCGAATGAGACACTTAATTTTGCGATCCAAAATGTTTCGAAGTGAAGAAGTTCTCCGACGCAACTCGTTGTAAATTTCATCAAACAAAGGTTGGATCCACGGTTGGGGAATAACAGTCAAAACATTACGTTTGGCAATGCCTAAATTTTTGAAGGTGGACCACTCATTTTGTCTGGTGACTTCAATATGTTTCTTTAAAATTACTCTGCTAAAGTTGTTGAACGGATGGTCGTCCATTTCTCTGAGGCGAATCGGAAGGATGTCATTAGACGAAAGCGCTTGAGCACCCCTTTGTGTTTCTTTTTTCCTTCGTGGTTTTATTCATCATATATATATATATATATATATATATATACATACACGATAGACAAATAATGCTTAAGATGGTAATTAATGATAAATAATAATAATTATGTTGACTAAACTATATAATGTAGCTTAATAATTTTAAACATATAGGGCAGGGGTTCCCAAATTGTGTTCCGCGGAACACTTCTCACGGTATACAAGTGTTCCGCGGAACACCAATTTGGGAACCCCTGATATAGGGTATACTCTGCCAATAAGCCTTTTCAGTTCATTTCATTTCATATTAATGTAGAATAAATGAAATTTAATTTGGGTAAGCAAAAGTTACCCCTATAATTGAAAATAAAATGTTTTAATTTAAATTTCTTTAATATTTTTATTTAACTTCATATAATACAAATATTAGTCAAAGAAAATGTTATTGATTTAAAACATGTTTAGTCCGAGTTTCTAATTTGTGATGCATGCAATTACGAAAGCAATAATACAATTGAAGCGATAATATGGTATTGGAGCTATCGGGGCAACGAACTGGAACGTAAAGTACTCGAATGTTAGTTTGTCTCTTGAAAGAACCCCACAGAACAGGAGGATTTTTCTCGTGAAAAAAGGTTATGATGAAACCTTTTTTGAAGGAAGGTGAGGACGAATCCTTTTTTTAATTTAATTTTTAAAATTTAATTTTTAAATTTTAATTTTTTAAATTTAATTTTTTTAATTTTAATTTTTTTTTTGAAGGATGACGAGGATTTCTTTTTTTCTTTTTTCTTTTTTTCTTTTTCTTTCTTTTCTTTTTTTCTTTTCCTTTTTCTTTTTTAAGAATCATGAAAGACACCTTATAAAGGAGGGACCGTCATGAAGGACGGTGGGGGACCGTCATGATGGACGGTGAGGGGGAAATTTTCAAATTGATCCATGTCTGTCTCCCGGATGCGGGTATACTACTGTACACAATGAATTTAGTTATTATTAAAGTAGCGAATCATTTACCAGGTGTCAAACTTTTTTCTCTCACTTGAAGGCATTTAATAAATTTACCTCCTCAAGCACAAAGAGAAAGAATGTATTCAATAATTTTAAAGTTACCATTCCAAGTTTAAGTAAAACACGCTGGTGCTATCGTTCAAGAACAGTATCAACTATATTACATTAGTGTGGAGCATTGAAAGAGGCTTTAGAAAGCATTTTGAATGATGAAATCTCGTGGGATGAAGATACTTTAAACCAGGCTGAAAACTTTTACGCAAAACTAGATGACTTTTTATTTATGTTTTATATTTGCTGCTTTGAAGAATTACTTAGCAATGCTGAAAAACTATTTGATGTTTTACAGTGCAGGAGAGTGGACATAGAATTTGCAAAAAAGAAAATTAATGATTTTATTAGTTTTCGGGAAGGAAAAATTAATGACAAAAGTTATAATGAAATTCTTAAAAAGACATGTTACATAATAAGTTCTCCAACCATTCCTCCCCCTACTAAGAGACTCAGAGGAAAAGTAACAGACTTTAAAGAAATTTACTTTAGCATTCTGAATACCTCTGTAATAGCCTTGAAGGAACGATTTGAATGCATTCAGGAGCTCTCATTTTTTGAGATGTTGAATTCATTAATGTTTGGAGGATATAAAGAAAATTCCCCCAAAAACTTAATAGAAGCACTTAAATATAAGTACAGTAATCTATTTGGCGTAAAAGCGTTAACGTCAGAATTAAAATCCATCTATCAGAACTCCGATTTTTGTCAGTGCAAACATGCAAAAGAAATTTTAAAGCTTTGTCTTGACCTTGGACTTAAAAACAGCTTTACCTGAAATGATCAAATTAATTCGGCTCCTTTTGACAATCTCTGTAACCAGTGTGTCAACGGAAAGAAGTTTTCCAACGCTTAACAGAATAAAGATGTACCTACGGAATACCATGTCAAAGGAAAGGCTGTCTAGTTTAGCAAGAATTGCCAGAGAAAGAAATTGTAATATCGCTAGAGAAGAATAAAATGTTGCACGACAAAATAATTGAAGAATTTGCATTAAAACCAAAAAGATTGGAGTTCATGTATATAAATAAAAAAGGTAAGGCGATGTTTTATTTCTTAAATTTATGCCAGTTAAAAATATTCTAATTATCATACATAATACTGTACATATCACAGTGAAACAAGTATCAAATTATACAGTAATATATATATATATATGGTGGGGCAAAAGTCCGGCCCCATAGGAGGTTTATGTTCACATAGACTAAAATTTCGGTTCGGTTCGTCGCATTTTCTCTACCAATCATTTTCATCCGTATAAAGTCCAATTAGTCCAGGAACTACACGGTGATGACCTAGATCGTCGTAGGGAGTATTGTCAGTGGTTTATGCAACATAGGCAGTTGGAAAAGCGTATCATGTTCAGTGACGAAGCAATTTTTTACCTAAACGGTTCAGTCAACAGACATAATGCACGATATTGGGCTAAAGAAAATCCACATTGGATTGAGGACGGACGCTCGCAGTACAACCCAAGAGTTATGGTATGGGCTGCTATGTGGGAAGATACGATAATTGGCCCATACTTTTTCCCCGACACTGTAACTGGTGAATCATACCTTCATTTGTTAGCAAATTTCCTTACGCCTCGATTGTATGAACTACCATTACGGCATCGGAGAGCTATGTGGTTTCAGCACGATGTTGTCTCCGCCGCATTTCGCAAGGGCCGTTCGCGAATTTTTGCAAGAAACATTTCAAGGGAAATGGATTGGCCGACGTGGGCCAATTGAATGGCCGCCCAGATCTCCGGACCTGACTCCTTTGGATTACTTCTTATGGGGACACCTTAAATCAGTTGTGTACGTTAACAGGCCAAGAACAATACAGGCGCTAAAGGATACCATAACAGCAGAATTTGAAGCCATAAGAACGAATATTACCATCCTCAGGAATGTGCAAACGTCTTGCGTCAACCGGGTTACAAAGTGTTTAGAAGAAGGTGGACGTCAATTTGAACACCTATTGTAATTTCTGAATTAAAACATTAAGGTAGGCCGAAATTTTCTTTTCCATTATAAACTTCCTATGGGGCCAGACTTTTGCCCCACCCTATATATATATATACTGGGTGATCCAGATAAATGGGACCCATAAGAAAAAGCCAAATATTCTTAATATTTAATTCCTTTCATAAAAACTATATATCATTCGAAAGAGTAGAGTTACAAGTTTATTATGAAATATTTATTTTTTTAAAATGACTCCTTTCAAATGTGCTCCATTAGTTGCCAAGCATTCGTGTTCTCGCTTGTAAGTTCTGCATCACTTTTGCAAGAGTGTGCGGTGGTATGGCCTGTATCTCATTTGTGATGGCGGCCTTCAATTCTTGCAAGGTCGTTGGGTTATTTCTGTAGACCCTACTCTTTAAATATCCCCAGAGATAATAATCTAAGGGAGAAAAATCCGGAGACCTTGCGGGCCATTCAACGTCTCCAAATCTTGAGATTAACTCGCCTGGAAACGTTTGACGCAAAACTGCCATGCAATTCCTCGTGGTATGGCAGGTAGCTCCGTCTTGTTGGAACCAGTGGTTTTCTAGACAAAGATCTCTTAATTTAGGAATAAGGAAATCGGTCAACATTTTTTCGTAGCGATCACCATTTACAGTGACCGTGTTTCCGGTGGAATCCTCGAAAAAGTACGGCCCTATGATCTGAGATGCAGTAAGACCACACCAAACAGTTACACGCTGACTATGCAACGGGACCTCGGTAATATTCAATGGATTTTCTGTTGCCCAGAAACGACAATTTTGTTTGTTTACAGTTCCATTCAAGTGAAAATGGGCTTCGTCTGACATAATCAAAGTTGCTAGAAAATTGGTGGTGTCATTTACCTTCTGTTGGATCCATTGACAGAATTGTCGTCTTCGTGCGAAATCTCCATCGTTTAGTTGTTGCACTGTTTGAATTTTATATGGAAAGAGCATTAAATTTTGCTTGAATATACGGTGTGTTGTTCCATATCCAACTCCTAACAGCTGAGAAGCACGTCTGATGCTTATGTTAGGATTATCCTGTACAATTTCATGAGTTCTGTTAATGATCTCGTCTATCCTTGCTGTGCGCACTCTTCCAGTTGGTTTTCTTTTTCCAATGCTGCCAGTTAGGGAAAAATTTCTGACACACCGACGGATTACTTTCTTAGAAGGTGGTTTTGACATCTGAAAATTTTTCTTGAAAGATCTTTGAGCTGAAACTACACTTCTTCCATGCTCATAATATTGCTCAGTTATGAAACGCAGCTGTTCCACAGTCCATGCAGTCATCTTGAAGGGTTAGTTTTAACTAACACTTTTATTTTGTTTTGTATCTTATCTTGTCTTGTATTGTCAAAACCTGTACAATCCTGTACAAACTTGTAACTATCCTCTTTCGAATGATGCGTATGATTTTATAAAAGGACTTATACTTTAAGAGTTACAGGGGTTTCTTTTGGGTCCCATTTCTCTGGATCACCCTTTATATATATATAATGAATGCTTGAAATGTTTGAGCCTGAGTATCCACAAAAGCCTGGCGTCGCCCCTGATATATATATATATATATATATATATATAATATATATATATATATATATATATATATACCAATTTATGCGCAACACGACTTAACAAGAACTCAATAGGTAAGAATAATCGCGTCGATTGGTCCACTGTTAATATGCAACAGAGAATAGAATACAAAAACAGAACAAGTCACCTCTTTAATAATTTAGAAATTTTGTACCTTGCCTGTAATAATCCTTGCTCAAATGATTCTCACTGTAAACTCATAGATAGGTATTACAGTAAGATAATATCCCTGTTAAGAGAAGCAGGAAGCCCCCTGATTAAATCTTACAACTATCGTACTAAGATTATTCCTGGATGGAATGATTTTATTGCCCCCGTGAAGAGGGAATCGAAAGACGCCTATGATTTGTGGTGCTTTCATGGTAGACCTAGATTAGGGCCAGTATACATGAATATGTGTAGAAGTCGGGGTCAGTATAAGGAGGCCATAAGGCGATGTAAACAGGAAGAAGAGTCTATTCGAGCATCAAAAGCCTGTGAAGCGCGCATAAATATCGATAATAAAAATTTTTGTAAATTTGTTAAGAACCAAACGGGTGTCAAAAATGTCTTCCCTCCGACAATCGATGGGGTGTCGGGGGAGGATGAAATAGCAAAGCTGTGGAAAAACCACTACTCTAACATTCTTAACAGTGTGAGTAGGGATAATCTTAAGATAGATTGCAACGAAACGATTGTGGGAGGGACAAGGGAAAATACTTTGATATTATTTTCTGAAGTAAAGAGGTTAATTAAAGCGTTAAAGACTGGTTCTGCGTCAGGAGTAGATGACGTATCGAATGAGCACTTAAAATATGCAAATGACGTAGTATGTCTGCATATATCATTGCTCCTATCAGCCATGCTTGCTCATAGCTATATCCCTGCAGAGTTCATGAGGGTATATATATCTTGCACCTGGTCAAAAATAAGTATGGAGACATTCTGTCCAGCAATAATTACAGGCCCATTGCTGTCGCTTCCTGCTTCTCGAAATTACTAGAAAAACTCTTGTTACTCCGATTAAATGATTTCCTATGGACATCTAATCAATTTGGCTTTAAAAGGTCCCACTCAACTGACCTGTGTATCTATGTACTTAAAGAAACAATATCTAAATACATTGACTGTAATTCAACTATTTATAGCTGTTTCCGTGATATAAGTAAGGCATATGATAGTGTGAACCACAATATTTTATTTGCAAAACTAGAAGACAGGAAGGTTCCCATGTACATATTAAATTTATTGAAATTTTGGTATTCCCACCAATCTTTCATTGTTAGGTGGAGCAATGTACTATCCGAGTGTTTTGGCTCCTCTTGCGGGGTGAGACAAGGCAAGGCTCCTTGCTCTTCCCTATGCTGTTTAATGTGTATATCGACGGATTAATTGCTTCACTTAATGAGGCAACAGTGAGATGTTGTATAGCTAACACTAGGATAAATAACTTAGTTTATGCCGATGATATGGTGTTAATAAGTCCCTCTGTTAAAGTTCTGGATCGGCTACTAAATGTGTGCGAAGTGTATTCGCAGAAACATGATATTCTCTTTAATGTTACAAAAACTAAGGTTATGCAATTTCATCCTAAAAGCTGTAATCAGCCAGCTGATATAAGGTTTAAAATGAATGGTGAAGTAATTGAGGAAGTACAAGAGTTTAAGTATTTGGGTCAAACTATTACCAGCTCCTTGAGTGATGACTCGGATATAAGAAAACAATCTCGAAGCCTGTGTGCTAAAGCGAATATGACCGTAATGAACTTTCGATTCTGTACAAGTGAAGCTAAAGACACTCTCTTTCGTACTTTCTGCAGTAATATATACGGACAGCAACTGTGGGTGAATTATAAAAAAGGTTCTGGCAGAACCCTAAATTTGCTGTACAACAGGTCTTTTAGGCTCTTACATAAATTACCCCAAGAGATACTCAGCTTCGCAAATGTTTGCTACCCGCAATGTCCCAAGCTTTCCGGAGGTAAAAAGACGTGCTCAACACAGTCTAATGCAAAGAATTAAAAAATCAACCAACCCGATCATCCAAGCTATCCAAGAGTCCTGCCATTTATCATCTAAGCTATGGACTTCTTGGTACAAAAACGTCTGTCTGTAGTTCCACTTAACTTCGACAGTGCAGTATTATTTCTAATCAATTGTATATATTTCTATCCTTAGTATATGAACTGTCATTGTATTAATAATATTTGTCATATGGACTATAGTCTGCCAATAAACCTTTTCATTTACATTTTCATTTTCATATATATATATCCTGATATATGAATTTCAGAAATGCTATTTAGAATTAACTCATTAAAAAATGTAATTAAGATATTAAAACTCATTTGTCCATCATATATTTCATCAGAATCGTCAAGAAAATTATAAAGTATCAATGCATTAATACGACGAAATATGATGATGCTTTTCATGGAAAAGAATTATTCTTATGCATATGCCTAGCAAACTGGGGCTGATACGGAATTGTCAAAGATCATACATAATCATAATTATAAAAACAATATTTGTTTATTGGCAATTTAATGTATTGGTTATTAAGCCAGTGTAGTTATTGTTATTATCTACAGATCTGCAGAAGCTATGGCTAAGAAAGACCCTAAGATCCACTCTAAGGTTTGCCCGAGAGAAAGAAGAGAGTAGGGGGCTAAAAGAAGAAAATTAGGGGTTAATTAAGTAGCAAAACCTATCATTCGTGGGTTAACATTCAAAAAAAGGAGAGAGAAAGACTCGCCATCATCCGCCGGCCACTGCTGACAAGTCAGAAAAATAGTCGAAAAGAATAGGAAAGGGGTGAAAGATGAAAAGAAGTAAAATAAGAATTACAAACCATGCAAACACAGTCTTAACTCAAACACTGTCATATCATGCAAACTACAAACATGCAAGTAAAGAGAGGATAAGAAAAGAACCCAAAAAAAAGTATAACAGAAAGTGGGTTAGTTTACGCTACGAGCTACATCTAAGTTCGTGTTAGTCTAATTTTTTTTTAATACAATTTTGTTGCTGGCATATCACACGCTGGCATGTCACAAGCTGGCATTAATCGTCAACAGACTCAAACCTCGACCATTATTACCCCCAGAGCTCATGTTGCTAATTGCTTTATTATTTTAAACGCCATTAGTATTTTTAAAATGCCTATCTAAACAGTTTTTAAACATATTAACGCTGGTAGAGTTCACGACGGACGCGGGAAGATTACTCCATTTATCAATTATTTTAAACGTAAAAAAGTTTTTAGCGATGTTAGTACTGAAACGTCTGCCACGTAATTTAAATCCGTTATTACGAGTATTGCTATTATCGAAAATGAACAATTTGTCAAAATTTGCGTTATCGATTTTATTAACGATTTTGAAAACTTCAATAAGCTCTCCCCTTAATCTCCTAGTTTCGAGTGAATGCAAGTCTAACTCTTTAATCCTATGTTCTTAAGACTTGTTGCGTAGTAACGGAATTAGTTTCGTGGCGCGTCGCTGAACCCTTTCCAACCTATCAATAACCTCACGCAAATACGGGCACCATAACTGAACGGCATATTCTAAGTGAGGCCTGACTAGGGACTTGTAAAGGGGCAATATAATATTCTTCGATTTAAATTACGCGCTATGAAGCCTAACATCCTATTAGCTTTTGCGCAAGACTACAGGCACTGGTTCCTAACTTTTAAATCCTTAGATACGCGTACGCCTAAATCTACTTCCTCGTCAACGCTCGCTAACTCTCTATCATCCATCGTGTACGTGTAATTGTTATTACGAGAACCTACATGCAAAACTTTACATTTGTCTACGTTAAATTGCATCTGCCACTTATCCGTCGACTCCATAATTCTATTTACATCGTCTTGGAGCCTATTTCTATCGTTCACGTTAAGAACTTCACCGCCTATTAAAGAACTTTACCTTCTATTACCATTATTATTATTATTATTATAGTTTTAAGTAATAAACGTAAATACTAATTTGTCTCCTGTAATACATTATTTATTTATAAATTAATAAGGTCTCATTAGCTCCAAAATAGGCTTTTTCTGAAAGCCTCCTCTCGTTAACCTCGTTTAAGTTCAGTGTGTTGGGCTATCTTCACACGAAGGTCAAGCTGGTGGCCCCTCCTCTAGAACTGGCTTGGTGAAGGAGAGCGTTGCTTCCTTGCGCTCTCCACCGCACATAGCCAGGTACACCCGGCTCATCTTGTACCGTCCTCAGTCAGGCACCTAATCTTCTTTTGAAGACTTCAGCTTCCTTTGGAAGCTGGTTAAAAAGTCTTGGTCCCCTGACAACTAAACTATTTCCTTTAGTGTTGAAGAGGTCCCTTTTCATGCTTTTAATTTGAGAACACTACACATTCTGCATTTCCTATTTTACAGTGTTGTTTGGATGGTAATTGGGTTTAGTTTGAGGATTGGTACCAGTTTTTCTATCATTTTCCATATGTAGTTTATGGTGTACCTCTCTCTTCTTTCCTGGGAGTACAGATTTAGTTTACGTAGTCTTTCCCAGTAGTTGAGTTCTTTGCAGCCATCAATCTTGGCTGTGAAATGTCTCTGCGTCTCTTCTAGTTTATTGATTTCTTCCTTACATATGGGAACGTCAAAATTGAGCAGTATTCAAGTTTTCGTATGATCAATGTTCTATGCAAGAGAATCATTACTGTCTTGTTCCTTCTTTTGAACGTTGTGAGTACCTGTCCCGCGACTCTTTTTGCTTTGTTTATTGCTCTCTGATTTTGTGTCTCGAATTTGGCATCATCGGTCATTATTACCCCCAAGTCGACCGCTTTCGTGCTTCTCTGAATTTCTTGTCTATCTGGAGCATAATATGCAGTCTGTTTAAGTTCCTCATTTCTACCATATCTCAAGGGCTGAAATTTCTCTGTGTTAAATGTCATGTTATTGTTTTCTGACTATTTGTATATTTTGTTCGTGTCCCTCTGTAAGGCCTCCACCTCATTTGCATCGCTGATTTTTCTGCTGATCTTTGTATCTCTGTTGCGGAAAGCATTAAAAGATGCAAAGTTAAACCAAGGTTTTCTTTTGCATTAGTAGTAGGAATAGAATATGGAATGTACCCCTCCATGCTCAGCGCACTCGGTGTTCCCCGCCCACGGAAGCAGTATTCATCCCATACAAAATCAAAGTTGTATTGTAGAAATATTATTTAAAATCTAAGTAGTTCTGTAAATCTAGTACTAGGTTGTGAGGCACCTTTCCTTTATTATTATTTTCTTATTAAAACCCCTTTCTACTACAAAACGCCTTAATTTTTATTGTTTCAGTCTAAAAGCCTTCTAATATTGAGCTACTTCTTCAACTTAAACTTTCCATTTGTGCGTACTTGCAAAAATAAAATATTCATATAAACTGCAAAATGAATTTCATAATTTAGACTAGTTTCCCAGACTGGAAAGTGCCTGCTAGACTTCATTGTTTTTAAAAATCCAAGATTTTGTTGGAAATAGGTGGAACCTTATGGTATGGGAACCTGAAAATGAATGTAGAAGGTCCAAGCATTGCATAAAGGTTGGGAATAAGGCAAATAAAATTGTTAAAATCTTTTTCCATACATCTCATAACTAACGTATTTACTGTAAAAGATTCCTGCCACCAATATAGCTACATTAATTTCATACATAACACTATTGCTATTAATTACGTACTTGAAACAATATAGGCCTGTGTAGTGATTTTTAAAACGTCTTTTGTTCTACTCTTCACTTTCTTTTCATTATTTGCCCCTTCTTACTATTATCACTTTTTCTCTTTGAGTCTTTATAAGGACGTGGGCAGATGGGGAGCTGGATAGCGTGGCCCTCCATTAAGATTTTAAACAGCAAAGGAATCGGGATAAATTACACATTATTATTACTATTTACCGATTTTTATTTATGCCGAAACAATTTGAACAAACGCGGTAAAGCGAGTGCGGAGCCATCGTTGACATCCTATCGCAGAGAGAGATACAATTAAATATTTTAAATTCACAATAACATAATACGAAAACCACCTAACTAGGACCCACCCCGTCCGAGGACTGACTGATTTGGGGCATTTCAGCCTCCAGCCTGGGCATATTTTGGGTGTTGCCAGCTAGTATTTTATATTCTTAATTTCAAGCAAACCATGATTAATTTCTTATTTACTTACAAACTATCATTAAATTTCTCTTAAACATTATTATCTTCTTTAGTAAAAAATACCAATACACGACACTCGCATCACCCCCTTGAAAATAAGTTTTCACTCGGAAAACTTATTTATTTCATTATTCTCTTTTAACAAATTTATTTATTTATTCAACAAATTTATTTATTTTTAATTTTTGTTTCAACTTTAACAGTTTCAAAGTTAGAAGTTAGAAGAGACAAAAAATTATTTCAATGACAAATTCCACACATTAGATATTTTGTATCGTTTTATAAAAATCGAAAGAAAAATTTATAATTTACACAACATTTGCATAAAAAAACATTTCACACTAATAACACTGTACAACAAAGAAAAATATACACACTAACAATTATAATTTTTATGTCGTGATATTTTCGTTAGTTTTAATGAAAATATCACGACTTAACCCAACTAGCGAAAATATCACGACAACCTAACTAATCATCAAGGGCATACAATTGACCTAACCAGGCATTCAATAATTCATTTGCACAAGAATGAAGGTTAGATTTGAATAAAGCACACCAAAATACACTAGAAAAACCTATTTTCATATCAAAATCGACCCGCAGGGGTAAAACGAATAATTACTACCATAATCGATTTTAATCGATCCCAAAATTGCTTATAACTCTGTTAATATCAATTTGCACAAGAAATACCATAGAAGGAAATAGATTCAGATTTAAATTATACATAAGAAAAACCAGATCTTGTGGGTTGTTGTATTATATGAAAAAATGAAGTAAATGATGGGTCATAAACCCAGAAGATCCACTATTTCTAAAAAGAACTAGGTGCGTCATGCAAAGTCACGCGGATGTATCTATTTCCAGCAATATTTGCGAATTCAGCATAGTCACAAAGAAATAGCGACTTGGAATGTTAATAAATATTGTATGTAAATATATTCTAATTTTATGATAAATGTACAGGGTATCCACGCTTAAATGGCAATAAAATACATTTATAATGTTTTATTTTATTGCCATTTAAGCCCGGACACCCTGTATTATATAAAAATATGAAAAAATGTAATAATTCCTGATTATTTTGTAAGTTTACTAACAAAGAATGTAACGCATATACAGTAAATCAAGTCAGGAATGAAGAAGGTGAAGGAAATAAAGAAGAGATGGGAGTCCGAAACCTCTTAAGTGTAGAAAATGAAAGAAGGATTTTTGAGGATGGCGTGGAAAATCTAGGTATGGTAAGAAATATAGAGAGAGAAGAAGTAAGGATGGCTTTAACAAAAATGAAGAATGGAAAAGCGGGAGGACCAGATGAGATACCATCAGAAATATGTAAGTCGTTGGGGGAAGAAGGACTGGATATATTGTGGAGGATAATGACCGCAGGTTTTGAGACTGAGAGTATACCAGAGGAATGGAGGGAAAGTACATTGGTACCAATTTACAAGCAGAAAGGAGACATCCAAGAGTGTAAAAATTACAGAGGAATAAAGCTTATATCTCATGCCATGAAGATCTGGGAAAGAATTGTGGAAGCGAGACTGAGAGAGGAAGTAGCGATTTCTGATGAGCAGTTTGGTTTTATGCCAGGAAGAGGAACAACGGATGTAATATTTGCACTTCGACAGTTATTAGAAAGGTACAGAGAAGGAACAAAGGAGATACAGCTAGTGTTTGTAGACTTAGAAAAAGCGTATGATAGAGTCCCAAGGCAGGAAGTGTGGAGATGTTTAACACTAGAACTACCATGAATTCTGTTTACCTAGAAAGACTTGCGGTCAATTTTGACCACTAAGCAGGATTTTTTTTACTTATTATTTTTTATTTATTTTTATTTATTTATTTTTATTTATATTCATTTTAATTTATTTTTTATTTTTATTAAAATCATAGCTTTATTTGAAACATTTTACAAAGAGAACATTTATTTGAAACATTTTACAAACAAAACATTTATTTAGAGCATAGCTTATTTGAAACATTTTACAAACAGAACATTTGTTTGAAACAATTTATTAAAGAGAACATTTATTTGAAGTATTTAACAGAACATTTATTTAGAACATTTTATAAACAGAACATTTATTTGAAATATTTTACGAACATAACATTTATTTGAAACATTTTACAAAGAGAACATTTATTTGAAACATTTTACAACCAAAACATTTATTTAGAACATTCTACATACAATTGGTGCACTTGAACAGAACATTTATTTGAAACATTTTACGTACAATTCGTGCACCTTACAACAGTGACTTTTTCTTTATGTCCTGAATGAGTGCCACAGCATACCTTGCCGCATGCTCTTCATTTGTACGTGGATTTGTTTCTGCAGGATTCCACTTGACATTGACGGCGTTTAGGCGCTGGGCTCTGAGCAACTTGCTCTGGTTCGCCAAGCTCCATTTCATCATAACCTACGGCTGCCTTTGTCTTGCACATTTCAGTTATTAGATCAAGCAGAAACTGTCGGCGTGAGACTCTGGATCCAGTAAATTCACGGTATACAATCCATGCATTTATGCGAGCCAAGTCAAGAATATTGAACCAAATCGCCATTGGCCGACGCCTAGATCCAGTTTTGCTGGTGTGGTACCGGGCCATTTGGTCAAGAATATCTACACCTACTTTGCTTGAATTATAGTACTGCACTGTCTCTGGTAGCTTTTTGCGGTGAGATTCATCTATTTCAACAGATTTGTGCATTGAACTAAGAAGATAAACATTTTTGGATCTCTTACTTTTATAAATGGTCAGAGTGCAGTCCGATGGTGATTTATATATCGCAGATGAATAAAGTGGCTTTCCTTTCAATATACTGTAGCTTCTTCATCAGGAACTTCCCGTCTCTGTCTTCTGATAGTACCAAGAAGAGTTGTTTTGTCAGCTTTGAATTTCTTAGCCAATTGTAAACTGGTAAAAAAGTTATCCGTGGTTACATGATAACCTTTCTTCAAGTATGGCTTCATGAGTGATAAACGAACATCAGCTGGAAGATCATGTGCAGCAGCATTACGAGTAGGATATGGTTTTCCATTGCAAAGGTATTTCGACTTTGCGTCCACAGTTCATTATGAAAGAGTTCCAAATTTCAGAAATTAGACAAAATTTATCTGCCTGTTTTCTTTCTCTGCGGCTGGCAATATTGTCAAATCTCATGTGCTTCATGATCAATTCAAACTTATTCCTACTCATTGTTTTATGAAATATAGGTGGACCCCAGTCTTGATTCCATAATTGTTTCACGGGTGTGTTCTTTGTAACTAAAACACCACTTTTCCAAATCTTCAAGAAGAATGCTGAAACTTGGGTCGTTTAGTTTCCCATGAATTTCAGTGTAGTTTCGAATTGATCGTAACATAGGTTCATCAATAAGCAGTCGAAATGCACTAAGAGGTCTATTTTCTTCAATACCTTGGTATGCATATGGTGTAGAACCACTTTTCTGCTTGAATACATTTTCAATAGGAGTTCTGCCTCTCTCTCTTTCACCTGTAATTTTTGTCCTTAAGACACCCGCACGAGGAGATAAAATGTTGTTCGTGCTACTGAATGGAGCCTCATTTTGAAGAACTAAAGGCCCATCTTCCTCCGTCTCATCAGAATCATTCATTTCTTCGATAGGACGTATTGCCTCCTGCAGTTGATCGACGGCATCGTCTTCTTCATCCATTGAATCATCTGAGACAAGTTCTTCCTGAAGAAGACGCAGAGCTTCTACAATCTCAATTCCTTTATTTCTATAACACTGTGCCATTTTACCTGTAAAATGAACAATATATATATATATATATATATATATATATATATATATATATATATATATATATATATATATATATATTATAGTAACACTATCGACAGACTGAAACAAATGTCACGACAGATCCATAAATCAAGCACTGACCTCTTTTTAGGATGCTGGGAAAAGGCACACTGACGTAAAATTTGAGTGGCTTCAGGCTGATAAGCAAACTAATACAGTGTTGTCATATCTCAAGTATTTTCTAGAATGTTCAAAACTAAGATGCCACATCTCAATTATCTTCTAGAATGTTCCAAAGGAATAGGGGAAAAAAACTGAATGAAAGGTTGTGTTTGAACGTGTGGTCCTTTATAAGCAGTAACCTACAAAATCTCTTGGAAATAGAAAAAAAAAAGAAAAATCAAATACGGTATTATAATAATGGCAGAAATTTATGAAAAGTCATAAAAGGTCAGACCGCTACCTTTTCTGTAGTTAATGTATCACACACTTAAAAACTAATAGCGGTAAAAAATGACCGCTTAGTACTTCTAGTGTTAAGAGACAGGCGGGTACCTGAGAAGTATGTCAGACTGATCCAAGATATGTATGAGAGAGCTACTACGAAGGTGCGAAGTAGTATGGGAGAGACCGAGAAATTTGAGGTACGAGTTGGTCTACACCAGGGATCAGCGCTGAGTCCGCTGATTTTTGATATTGTGATGGATGTGATCAGCAATGACATGATAAAGGAGGCTCCATGGACCATGATGTTTGCTGATGACATCGTGTTGTGCTCAGAAACAAGAGAGGGAGTGCAAGAGAAATTAGAGAGGTGGAGAGTAGCTCTGGAAACTAGAGGACTAAAAATAAACAGAGAAAAGACCGAGTATATGAAATGTGCACCTTCAGACGAACAAATAGAAAGTGTCATGGTCCAGAAATTTATTATAAAGAAAGTTAAAAGTTTCAAGTATCTGGGATCAATTATAGAAGAGAAGGGAGACTTGGAAGGAGAAATAAACAACAGAATTCAAGCTGGCTGGAAAAATTGGAGAGAGGTATCGGGAGTATTGGGTGATAAGAAGGTAAATGTGAGGATGAAGAGAAAACTGTTCAAGACAGTAGTAAGACCAGCACTACTATATGGGGCAGAAACATGGCTGATGAAAAGAAGCCTGGAAAAGAAAATGGAAGTGGTAGAAATGAAGATGCTCCGATGGATGTGTGGAGTGACTAGGAGGGATAGAGTGAGGAATGATTTAATAAGAGGGACAACAAAAGTAACAGAAATTTCCAAGAAGGCACAGGAAAGGAAATTGAGATGGTATGGGCATGTCCAGAGGAGGGAGGAGGAGTATGTAGGACGACGGATGCTGAGGATGGAAATTCCAGGCACGAGGAGAGGAGGTAGACCTAAGATGAGGTGGCGGGATAGACTGAAGAAAGATATGAGTGAAAAGGGACTGGAGGAAGAGGTGAGGTGGCTCAAGACAGAAGTGAATGGAGAAGAAGGATCTGCAACAGCGACCCCACATAGAAGTGGGCTAATAAGGCTGCGTAAGGAGAAGAAAACTCACAAAGAATATGTCTTGATATGTTAATAAATACTGTGTGCAGATATGTTTCTGTAGGGTGGACCATAATTCTCAATCGGTTATAATTAAGGTGAAAATAAAAAAATAAAACAAAGTAAGAAGTTTACAATAAGTTTAGAAATATTTATTGATTACACTGTACAACAAAGAAAAATATACACACTAAAAATTATAATTTTTATGCTTTTAGGGGGTGTTCATTATGAAACAGATATAAGTTTTTGTGTATCACACAGTTTTTTGTATTCTGAGTGAATATGATATAATAGACCCTTTATATACATGGTTTCAGAATGCTTAGTTTCGGCTGGACAACATTTTGGTTTTGCTCCTTCCATTTGAAATCACGGGAGCAGTCTCAAATTGAACGGTTTCGACCTTGGACAGCCATTCAGTCCTTCCCCCACCCCCCACCCGGACCCGACACACACTTGGCAGCGGAATTGCGCGGCAGTTACCCACGTGCTGCCTTTGAGTCAGCTATGTTGCGCTTGTATCAGGATATTATTCTTTGTCAGTTGATTATATCAGATAAAAAACTACGTGATGTCGCGAGTTTGCAAAAATAGTGCAGATTCCTTCTGCTATATCTGTGGTGAATTAACCTTCAAAAAGTGTTAACGAAGTTTCACATCCCGTGTCAGAAAACTATATGAATTGTACTTTGGATTTCCAACTAGAGGCTGAAGTTAACAAAGAACCACATCTTATCACGCAAAATGATCTTAATGACTTAGTACGTGATTTAACTCTCACCAAATGTCAAAGTGAACTGCTGGCTTCGCGTCTGAAAGTCTGGAACTTCTTGGCTAAAGACACCAGGATAACTGTTTATCGCAAGCGTATTGTGTTGCCACCTTTTTTTCTATGCAGGACAACCTTTGTTTTTGCAATGACATTTATGGCTTAATCAATACCTTTAAGGTGCAATATGATCCGGATGACTGGAGACTAAGGTTTATTGGAGCCCCGTATGTTATTGTGAAAGAACCTGGAAGCATCTATGTAGATCATGTCACACCAGATAATGGAACTGCTCGCTGCATAGCAGAAGAGTTGATAACTATTATTACAGACTCGAACAGGACAGAAACTATCAAAGCTTTACTGTGTGATGGTACTTCTGTAAATAAAAGAAAAATTGGTGGAGCCATAAAACTGGTTGAAATTCATCTTAACAGATCAGTGCAGTGGTTGGTGTGCCTCTTGCATTTGAATGAGCTGCCTTTTATGCACTTCTACAAAGCCATTGATGGTAAAACAACAGGTCCAAATACTTTTGTGGGGTTATTTGGGAATAAACTGAAAACAGATTTTAAAAAATTGGAGGTAGTCAAATATTCTCTTGTAAAGGGAAACATTAAAGAAATTCCAGCAAATGTTGTGAAGGAGCTAAGTAGTGATCAAAAATATCTATGATATGTGTCTGGCAGTGCAAACTGGAGACACTCCTCAAGATCTGTCTACTCGATCCCCAGGTACCCTTCACCATGCTCGCTGGCTAACTCTAGCCAACAGGGTCCTTCGATTATATATCTCAACGCCAAATCCTGATAAAAACCTTCAAGATTTAGTCAAGACTATTAGATTATGCAGTTCTATGCTCCAGGGTGGTTTTGGATAAAATCTCATCCTAATGCAACTGATGGTGCATATAACTTTTGACATTTAATGTGCTTGCTTCGAAATTTAGATGAACAACATAGATCAATCATAGAACCAGTATTAAAGAATAACGCCTACTTTTCTCACCCAGAAAATATACTCATATCAATGGTAACTGACAAGAGACTAGAAATTTGGGAGCAAGCTATTCAGAAAATCGTCCTTTCAAGAACAGGATTTTCAGGTACCAGAAACTTTGAGTTGCCTCGAACCCTCAATTTCCAATCTACTGACTACACCGAGATGATCGATTAGCAAAAAGAGATCATTACTCCTCCACCGCTGCTAAACAATTTTAGCGACGATGAGCTACTACAGGCTCGATGTAAGCCACTGGAGATAGCTTCTTTTCCATGCCACAGTCAAAGTGTGGAAAGGGCAGTGAACCTAGTAACAAAGGCATGTCAGGAACGAATAGGATAAGACAATAGCCCTGTTCAAAAATCAACTTTTTCTTATTTTCATAGGTTTCTGTACTTTTTCCCATGCTTTTTGACCTGAAAAGGCCGGATATCACAACCATTTTGACCTAGGTTGTTGGGAAGCATTGCCGCATGGAGCTTTAAGTTTTCTGCCTTGAAATCGGCCAAAAGCACCAGTTCCGGGGTCCCTTGAATCATGTTTTGCACTATAACTTTTTATCTAAACAAGATAGAGCAACAAAATAGGCACCAAATTAAAGTGTTTTTAATCCTCTTTCTAACTTATACAATTATGATAGTCTTGGAACAAGAAATGGCACATTGGTACATACAAAGATTTCAGAAATATCACAAAATTCGTTTTCTCACACTCAAGGCAGACAAGGCGCCTTATTCATGACATAAATTTGAGATTAACATTTTTCACAAGTCTAATCGATCAAGAAGTGAAAGCATTACATGATGATTAATTTCATAATGACATTTACACAGTCAGTTGTTGAGAGTTTGTTTCTTGAAGCTGTCAAAGCGGCGTCTGTTGAACTCCACAGCTTGAAGGAGATAGTCCCTTTGCTTGGCATCTGTTGTTATGACATTTGCAAAGTCGCTCATCATCTTGACACCACGTTCAGCAATATCATTCACCGCTTTTCTGTAGTCCTCATTCTGTGGCCAAGACGTGACAGGTTCCAGAAGCCACTCGGATCCAATGTTCAGTGTGTCCAGCAGGAAATGTGATTCTGGGCCAATGAGATCAACCAGGGTGGTCTTAGCTGTGACTCTCTGGAATAGAGGCTTTCCTGTTCTGAAGCTGTCTGGCTTCTCAGTGGCATGTAACTGGGCAGCAATGTCGTGCTTCAATGTGTCACTCAATCTACTGCTGAACAGGGCAAATGGCACGACTTCCTGCGTCAGGTACCATTTGTGGTTTTCCATCTTATTAAGTACTGCATGAGCAAGCTCTGGGTCAGTTTTCTTGTACTTCAACATGTCCTGGATTAGAGATCATTCACGGGAGCATCTGCAGCAGACATTGACATCATCCATACAGGAGTGTAGAACAGCGCAAGGAAGGTGTTGAGTCTTTCCAGCTTTGATACAGTGTCTTCGTCGTACTCAAGTTGATCTGCAAACATCAGCATTTTCATGGAGTACAGGTTTCTGGCCATCCATCTGGCCTGATGAATGGCGCCTGGTCGACTCCAGTGAATACCTCGAGGAGGCGTTCCTCCAAGAACAATGACTGTCAGTTCAGCCATTTCCCTGTAGTCGGCTCTTGGAAGCCTTTCTGCTGTTAGAATGTCTTGGAGTATTTCTTCACTGTTCTTCTTCTTTTCCTTCAGCCATTTGCTGTTGATAGCCAGCATCTTTGGGTTTTCCTTTGACAAGTCCGTCCAAACATCCTTCAGATGCTCAAACCAGGGATTATCTGGCCCCTTCACCTTCCCAAACAGCTTCTCCCAAACTGCTCCTACTAGGATTTCCAGGATGTGATGTCGACAGGCCAGATAAAACACCTTTTTGTTCAGCATTTTCTCTAGCAGTTTGGCAGCTCCTCTGTGAACTCCACTGTTACTGGATGTAGTGTCAAAAACAAGGGCAGTAACATTATCCGTAAGTTCCCATGTCTCCAGTAAATCCATTGAAGCCTCAGCCTGAGCTGTGCCAGAAGAATTGTCGATGACAGGTACTCCCAATAACTTTCCTTCAGTGTATGAAGGTGGACCAGACACTAGCACAGCTAAAGTCTCTGAGGTACTTCCAGGTTCACTGCCCAAGACATCTTTGAGCAACTTTCCATCCCAGTGTAAGGCAGCGTACTGTGGGGGGTTTTCACAAAACTTGGACATGTGACTCTGGCTGATATTATGCCTGGACAGCATTCTGTTGCGACGTGTTGTTGAGGTTGAGATGACGAAGTTATCCAGATCAGCCCCTCCAGCTTTCAAGGTGGCAGAAACCATGGCAGTAACTTGATTGTCTGATAAACCAAGACGATCAGCTGTATTGCAGATGACATCACATTCCATGACCTTCCTTGGAAACGTCAAAGTCACACTAGTCACAGTGTCTTGATGGTGAGAACATCCAGGACGAGGCTGATGGTAATCCATGTCCTCTGTGTTAGCGTCGTTGTCAGTTGAGTCACCCCAGGTAATGTCATCCATATGAACAACTGCCTCTTGTTCTGCTGCAGCTGTAAAATAGTACAACATGTTAAGACAGTAATTGTTAAGTACATGCTAAATATCGCAATGGGGTAAAACTTAAAACTTTTTGTGACGTTCAAAGTAATTAGTTTTACCTTGTTCTTGTCTATGCTGCAGTCTTTCATTCCTCGCTGCTTGCTGCAGGGATCTTGTCTCAAAAATCTTGTCATGACCAGACATATGACCTTTCCTCTCAGTCTTTTGGTCTTCGTAGAACCTGATATCCTCATCTTTCTTCTCTCTGGATAACAGTCTGTTGTTCTGTATTTCCTGGATTGCATCTGGAGCTCCTATATCGAACAGGCTGTCTAATTCCAGCACAAATGCTCCTCTTTTTTCTCCAGGGTTACTTGCTCTTCATTTGCTTTTCACCAGAGCACGATGTTTCTCATGTAGTTTCATGAAGAGCTTCATTGCGTTGTACTTGGTCATTGTCTTGATCCTAGCCATCTGCCAGAATGGGATGATAGATTCAACTGTTTCATATGCAAGGTCTTGAACCATGGGCCTCCCTGCATTTTCCGGTAAATTCTGAAGATTAAGGAAATACTGGAACGCCTGTCTGTTGGTGGGAAGCTGGGAACCACTGATAAAAGCTGAAGGGTATCCAACCAGGAAAGTTTCAGTGAGAGATCTGGTAGATGGCCCAGTTGACACCTGCCTGTGGACAGTACGTGGAGGTTCTGAGATATCAACTGTGCGCCCACGGAGCTCCCTCAGCTCCTTGCTTAATGCCATTGTGAAGTTGTAACTTGTAGATGGTTTTCTAGATTCTGATTGAGTTTCTGTTGTTTCCTGAAAAATGATAGATAATTATTATTATTATTATTATTAATTATTATTATTTATTATTATTATTATTATTATTATTATTATTATTATTATTATTTATTAATTTTATGCTCTTTCATTTGATACCTAATTTGTTGCTCTATCTTGTTTAGATCAAAAGTTAAAGTGCAAAACATAATTCAAGGGACCCCGGAATTGGCACTTTGGCCGATTTCAAGGCAGAAAATTTAAAGCTCCATGCGGCAATGCTTCCCAACATCCTAGGTCAAAATAGTTGTGATTTTCGGCTTTTTCAGGTCAAAAAGCATGGGAAAATGTACAGAAACCTATGAAAATAAGAAAAAGTTGATTTTTGAACAGGCCTAATAAGACAACCGTCAAAAGTTTATCTTAAACTCATTTGAATCAAGACGAAAACTGACCAAGTTTGAATGGAAGGCCCAGTGGAATGAGTAAGAAACATATGAAATAAAATTTCCTAATGATATTGAAAATTTCTTCCCTTTTGATGTGATAAGGAACATTGAAAAAGTGAATTGAATTTTAGCACATTTATTATGCCTCTAATTTTTTCTTCTGAATATATTGTTGTACTTACCTAATTAATTTTCCTAATACTGTACATTATTGAATAAAATATTATACGTTAATAAAGATTTATGTCATCAAAAAACCAGAATGTAGAGCAAGTCTCGTATAAATGGAATATTCTCCAATGTAGGTCAAAAAGTGAAAAATTGGGTCAGGGGTAGGAGGCTTTAAACAGCATAAATAATTTATGAGGGGGTTCCTGTGTTCCATTCAAACCCCTCACAATATGTACCTTTTCAATATAAAATTTAGACCCGGCCTAATATATATATATATAATATATGTGGAAAAGGGTTTCCACAGGAAAATAAATTTATGTTAAAATTAAAAATATTCTGTATAAATTAAAGTATTAATCCTTTAAAAGATATTATTCTGCTCGTATAAATTAAAATATGAATCCGTTAAATTTTTAATGTTGTATAAGGTGCCTTAATGCCAGTGGATTGTCTGGCATCCTTTCTTAACCCTAAACGAAAACAGTGTGCTAAATCTATAATCTTAAACAGAGATTCTTAAATTCTAAATGTTCTTTTCGGCTAAAATAAATCACATAAAGAAGTTAAGTGTAAAACTACGATTATATAAATTCTTTTGCTAATATCACTATTTGGGTAGGATTTTGCAAGTTTAATAATCTTTTGTAAAACGCGGCACCATGGGAATTTCTTCAGGGTAGAGTGGAAACAGAGTCCAACCTCGGCCTTCGGGCAGGCAGAGAGTGAGTGTTTCGCCCTTGGGGCAGCCGGTTCGGCTGGGCCCCTTCGCTTTTTGAGGAAAGCATTTGTTTCGTTTTACCATTTCTCTAAACAGGTGTTGGGTAAAGGATTTAAGTTTTTAGTGACTGTGCATTGTAAAAGAAATCCAATTGTTAGGTTAACTGTACGCCCTTGACGATTAGTTAGGTTAGGTCATGATATTTTCGTTCGTTAGCCTTATAAAGCTAAATAAAGAAGGCTGGGGTCGCTATTCTTCAATAGCTCCAAAGATGTAATGCAAGTTTTTTTTTAATATTTAGCTACTTTCAATAGTGAAATTGTTTAAAATGAGTGAAGCTGTAGCAGAAGATGCAATAAAAATTAAGAAAAAATAAGTATTTTGGGGTTTCAGGGTTCAGGCTTCAGGTTTTAGGCTAAAACAATAAAATTAAGTATCTTTGTATCAAAGAGGCGAGTTTTAATAAGAAAGAGCTGGGTAGGTTTTTGAGAAAATACAGTAAAGGAAAAGGATTTTCTCAGCCTAGTACTAGATTCACATATTTACAGTACATCTCCCTCATTCATCAAAGTAGCCAAGTTTTCTCAAACCTAACTAAGGAGGCAATATTTAACAACTCACATAGAGAGAAAGCGTTTTATTCTTCCAGTCTTCAATAAAATGAGCGTCTGTACATAGTTTTTTGAACATTGTTGTTTAAAAATATATTATAAGTTAATTTCACATGCTATATCTAAGTTAGTATAGAACATTTCACAACCAAATACACTGATTGGAAGGGGTTATGAGAAAAGTGGCCTTTCATTATTTATTTTTAGGATTTTTTATATAAAAGCGACTTTTTTGTATAATCATTAAAATCGTTAATTTATTTTCTGTTCTTTTCTAACTACATGGAATTTCATTTGCATATAACAAATTCAGTGAATAGAATAGCAATCTTTTGGAATACTCTTTAGGTCCTAACAGTTAACACTGGGAATATTATTATCAAAGTTATGGAGTCTATTTGAAAATGAAAGTGTCAAAAATTTTTATGGGATTTATAGCCCGCCAATAATTCACTGGGGAACAAATTTTAACGTTTTTTTGTTTCTTGGACGTGAACAGGTTGGTCTTATAGGATTTATTCCGCTGATTCCGAATATAGCCGTAGAATTTCTCTATCACCCAAGGTTACTGAGAAATTTGTATTTTAATATTTATTCAAAAAGTGTATAGAAGTTAGTAAAAATACTTCATAAAAATTATATTAGTGGCAGATTGGCATTTAAAATATTCTTCTTAAAACTTCTTTGTCACTGATTTTCTCTTGTAGTTTTCATTAGGAGCTTCTCGCATCAATGTCCAGCAGTAATCAGCTAACATTGCCGGATCCCACCTCCCTTGGTAGCGTTTCTCCATAGTAGCTATATCTTGGTGGAACCTTTCTCCATGCTCATCGCTTACGTCGCCGAGGTTTCCAGGGAAGAAATCTAAATGGGAGTGCAAGAAATGGATTTTTAGTGACATATTACATCCCAATAACCTATATGCTTCAATCATGTCCTGCACTATTTTTTCATAGTTAGAGGCTTTGATGTTCCCTAGAAAATTTGTGACAACATTCTTCATGGCCTCCCATGCCACTTTTTCTTTTCCTCTCAAGGCATCATCAAACTTTCGATCTTTCATGAGCTCTCTGATTTGGGGACCAACAAAGATCCCTTCTTTTATCTTTGCATCGCTAAGTCGTGAAAACGTTTTCTTCAAATATTTGAATGCCTCATCTTCCTTGTTCATTGTTTTGACAAAATTTTTCATGATGCCAAGTTTGATGTGAAGTGGCGGTAAGTATATTTTCTTGGGGTCAACTAAGGGTTCATGAGACATTTTTCAGTCCTAGGATACATTTTTGACGAAGTGGCCAATCCTTTACAAAATAATGCGAATCTCTGGCTCTGCTGTCCCATTCACAAAGGAAGCAGCAGAACTTCGTATAACCGAGCTGCATTCCCAGAAGAAGCGCGACGACTTTTAAATCCCCACATATATACCAACGAAACTGGTCATAATTAATCTGCTGAAGGATGAGTTTCATATTTTCGTAAGATTCCTTCATGTGGACAGCGTGCCCTACAGGAATGGAAGGGTATTTATTTCCATTGTGAAGTAGTACAAC
Organism: Bathynomus jamesi; assembly: GCA_023014485.1. Taxonomy (NCBI): domain Eukaryota; kingdom Metazoa; phylum Arthropoda; class Malacostraca; order Isopoda; family Cirolanidae; genus Bathynomus; species Bathynomus jamesi. Next base: position 947,448 of record JAJOZX010000645.1, on the reverse strand, counting down.
CTTGAGGCTTAGCTTCGAAGAGTCAATAAATAAACGCCAATCTTCAGATTTGTGCTCATGACCGAGAGCTAACAGCAGTCCATTTACATTATTACAGTAGCATAAACCACCTGACTAGGAGAAATACTGCATCAGATCTTTTTGGCGAGTGCGGAACGCCGATATGCTTGTATCTTTTGCCAGCAAATTCCATTCACGTAACCTGGAGCCCAATAATTCCGCTTTCTTTTTCGGAAGGTCCAAATCTCTCACGAGATCATTCAGCATAACCTGCGTTATCATACGTGGTTTATTTGATTCAGGTTGCTGAAAGTCTGTATCTTTAGTGTCATCAATTTCCATTGGTTCAACTTCAGACTCTTCATCCAGTGTGCATGACTTTGGGGGAGTTGGAATTGGGTTATCATCGTCATGTAGTACTGGTCTCATGGCAGATGCAAGATTTGGGTATTGAATTTTGTTTATTTTTGCCAGAGAATCCTGAAACGTTAGTCATACAAAAATAGCAATCCGTTAGGTGATCCTTGGGCTCTCTCCAAATCATTGGTATGGCAAATGGCATAGATCTGCGGGTACCTTTAATCCAACCCCTAAGAGTGACGGCACAGGAAATGCATGAGATATGAGGTGCCCAGGATTTGTCTTGGTCGCCTACCTTACATCAAAAATAAAGTTCGTAAGCCTTCTTCACGAGTGGGGTCATCGTCTTCCTCTGTGCCATTATGGTCAGTTCTTCACATACGTAGCAAAATGTATCTCTGGGATTAATACAGTTTCGATTCATGCTGCCGGAAAATTATTGAAATCACGGAAAACTTTTTGGAATGAAAAACCAATTTTTTCTACTATGAAAAATTTTAAAATTTGAGCAAAACTTGAAAAAAAATTCTTTTTTTTTATTAAAAATCTGTTTGTTTAAATAGCTATATTTTTTTAATGCAAAAAATACTATTAAATATAGTTAACCTGGAAAAAAAAGAAAGTAAAATTAAATTAGTACACTTAATTTTAACTAATATTTTGGGAAAACTCTGAGTAAATGGAAATATTATTTTCTCGAAAACTATGGGTGATAGAAAAATTCTGAAACCATATTTGGAATCAGCATCAAAAGTTCTATAAGAAGCACCAAATAGTTTTCAAGAAACAAAAATGTTGTTCCCTAGTGTAATTTATCATTCTCAGTAGCTGTAACCATTAGCGTTTCTACTTGTTTGATCTATTAATTGTTCACACAGGCGCTAAATTAATAAATAAAGTTAAAAGCTATTGGTATCAATTATGAATTGTTAGAAATGGTTACAAGAGTGTGAATAGAGAGCAATTTTAATTGCTCATAAGCTTGGCTGGTAAAAAGATTGAATGTGCGCTGAACGAATTGTCTAAATTTTATCCTACTCTATTGGAAAATAAATATGTGTTGGGCATTATGTTATTACTGATGTAGCCTTGATGTATTTGTGCCGTGTATGTAATTTGTTTTAGTCCTTCTGATTAGCTAGTGTATGTTTATAAAAACTACAGATTCTGATGATGAGCTGAGTTAATCTCGAAACGTAAAGTTATGATTAATAAACTAAACAAAGTCAGAAATATTAAATATTTTAGATTCCTTTCCAGTGAAAAAAAGTAATTTTGGCGGTTACTTAGGAGTAACGGAGCTAAATCGAAATTTTAAGGGGTATTATTATTATTCTTCTTATTCTTATTATTAATCAAACATCATATCTTACATATTTCACCTATCGGACCTTCTGAGTTAGTTCATATATGTACGTAAGGAATTGTGTGCTTTTGTACAAGTGGGGGTAAAGTTATGATTAATAAACCATAATGATTTTGGCACTTATTTGTCTATTCCTACTATATATAGATATACAATCCTCCGCATATAAATGCTATGTTTAGTAATTAGTTCGCATAAGATGGCATAACAATCTTTGTCAAGAAGGTAATTCCAATTAAGTTAGTCTAAAACACTGGTTCTTAATCTTGGGGGGGGGGGTAATTCTGCCTTTTTCAGGGGGTAACAGGCTGGGGGGAAATTTTCAATATTTTGGGTATTATTAGATAAACCATTCCTCAGAATGCAAAATTGTTTTTGGTTTAAATCACATTTGCCCTGCTTCTGTTTTTGTTTGAAAGAATAGGTAACATGCTAAAACGTTACATTATTACACTCGTATGCCAATTTATGAGAAGACTAATAGACCTTGCTGGTCTATTGGGTGTTGGTAAGTAAAATCTGGGTAGTAAGTAAAATCCGTATGTATGTGTGTGCTGTAATACTGTATTACTGCTGGAGGTCTTTAAATCTATACTTAGACGATTGGTGTAACCCCTAAAGTCTATAGTTAGACTAATACTATGTTACTACTGGGAGGTTTTAAAGTTATACTTAGACGAATTGTAGCTCCTAAAGTCTATATTTAGACGATCGAAGCGGGGTTCCTTATGACTATATTTAGACGCTTGACGAGCTGTTGTTGGTGGTAGGTAAAAACTGTAAGTATGTCGGTGTTGAAATATTGGCATAGGTTGTAGGGATGGGATCTTTTCGTTTTTAGGTCCGGCATTGGATTTTTTTCACATTTTTGGTATAGACGTAGATTTTTACGCTGATTCCATTTCCGCAATCCATTTCTTGGAGAAATAAACACGAAAAAGGTTGTGTAAGTTTATTACGTTTACAGGTTTCCAGAACACAGAACGGAACACAAACCAAAGTTTGCTACTTGCCAAACTGCGCAATATCATTCAGTATTTGGCGCACTAGATCTTTGCCTGCGTGTCGGCGACGCCAGAGAAACTCGCAAAGATACGAGTCGATCATGGAACGGTGCATACCACACCGGCACTTGTTACCGCATTTGAGTTGGTTCCACGTCGACTCTATCCGTTGCGTGTGTGCTCCAGTTGAAGGGTCCACGAAGTTTTCTCTGTGGTTCACTGTTTAGTGACTGAAGCTGTACCCTTCGAGCTGTTCGATGCGTTCATACGCTTTCCATTTGTCGCTCATTATCGTCGTTCCCGGTCGAATGCATGCTTTGATGCATGCCTCCAACGTTTGACGCGAACGATTCGGAACAGCGTACATAATTACTTCATTGGTTTCGCGGCATACTCCGCCGAACACCCATTGTTCAGGAAACTGCCTTCCAGCGTGTTTTTTTTCGTCGCGCGAACAGGTTAGGTCAGGTTAGGTTAGGCTAGGGTAGATTACGTTAGGTTTGGGTAGGGCAGGTTAGGTTTGGATAGGGTACGTTAGGTTAGGTTAGGTTAAGTATAGGTGGATATTTGAATACAAGTTTTGGGCCATAACTTTTTTCGTGTTTATTTCTCTAAGAAACGGATTTCAGAAATGGAATCAGCATAAAAATCTACGTCTACACCAAAAACATGGAAAAAATCCAATGCCGGACCTAAAACCGAAAAGACCATAGGGATGAAATGGGATAGTGATGGGTGAGCTGCGCTCATCTATTCTGATGTATTACGGGTAAGTGTGTGTGTGTGTGTGTGTGTGATGGTCTATTTTCCTTCCCCATCACACCTTCCAAGCCGTTACGCCACCCAGCCACTCGGTCACCAAACCACTCAGCCAATCGTTCAGTCACCTAGAGAGGTCAGGGAAGCCAGCATTATACTCTAGGATGCTGCGGCGGATGGTTCTTCTTCAGTTATGCATTTAATAAATACTTTTTATTTTCCTTTGAAACACATACATACATATACACAAACAATCATATACATACAAACAATCATATACTCAAATGTGAACACACAAACATTCATACACTTATATGTTAGGTTAGGTTCCCCCCTTCCCCCTTGGTGGGTCTACCCCGAACCCCATTCATGCATACCACCATTCATGCATAAACCCCTTCCTGCAGTGTTGCATGGCACTGTTGCAGATATTGATCATGTTGCATTCATTTCATTTGCACTCAACATTTTAGCGGGTATACTACTGAGGTGTTACGAATACTAGTGACGAACTCGACATGGGTGCGAAAACCCGTTTTTATACCATCATATTCTCCAGGATGTACTATTTTAAATGGATAATGATACATGATGTAAGTTTGTCACTAGTCCTCGCAAAATTCAGTTCTTTTAAAGGGGGAAAACACTATGCGCTCAAGGCAGATTGTGGGAGAATTCCGCGGACACTAGTAACGTGTTTAGCATCTCTCGCGCAGTGCAGTCTAGTTATTATCATTACAATAATCTAAACCCATTTCCGATCAAAATGATACAAACTCCCATCAAAATCTACCATTTATTGGCAAACTTTTGGTGATTTCTAATTTGCAAAACTTTGGAGTCCATTTACTCAAAATAGTTTGGGCAAGTTCGTCATTAGTATTCGCAACGCCTCATACATGAAATTTGAAATGTGCTTTGTGTAATATTAATAGTGTTTACAGTTGATGAATTTCTTTTGTGGCAGCAAAGGTCATGCGTTTTTTTCATATAAAGTAGATGTATTAAAGACCCACAGAGAATACTTCAAACTGTATTAAACGTCTGATGATACATTTTGTGTTCCTTTTTAGGAGCATTTCAAATGTATAATTCAATGCATATTCATTATGAATTGGGTTACTCGTTTCAGCTGAAACGTATTATTCATGTACCTTGATTAGTTGTTTGTTTACGTTGTATTTCAAACGCGTCTGAGTTACTTCTGAATGTGCAATGAATTTTATATTTGAAACACTGATTAAATAGGACACAGAATGTATAATTAAACATCTAACTGGGTCAGAATGAAGACTGAGACGTGGAAAAAGAGAAGAGGGAATTGAGGTTCCCAAGATTGAAGCTGTCGAGGCTGTCGAAGCCGTTGAGGCTTGTGCACCACAAAGACTTTCATAATTCGCAAAGTGTGTAATTTGGTTTTCTAATATGTGTTTGATTTTCTCTTGTCAAAGAGATATTAGCTATTGAACTCTAGTTTATAAAGTAACACGTGAATAATATTTTGATGAAAATAACCACGAAGGAAAAAGGAAACTCAGATTGGTGCTCAAGCGCTTTGTCTAATGACATCCTCAGGAACACTGATATAAATAACAAGTTCGAGACTCTATATAGGCCACAAAAAAAAATAATGAAAAAATAAAAATTGTAGGAAGAGCATACAAATTTATAAGGAAAAGCTACTAGAGTTTTAGCACTTCGCCCCTCTTCTTTAAATCCGTTCTGAACGAATTCAAAACAACAGGATCAAGCGAAAAAAGGCCCTGGCTAATGTTGAAATTACTTGTAAGTTGAATAATGGCAGACTCAAAAATATATCTATTAACAATGTTGCTTGAGTGAAACAAAATTTAAGCATTATTCCAATCAGTACAGTGGGATAACTCTGACAACTTGACGAAAAGGGCAGCGGACGACTGTCCCGTTCTAACGGAATATTGATGCTGTTTTACACACGTGTGCAAATCTTTTCCTGGCTGTCCAATGTAAAAGGAATCACATTGTTTCAACCAATTTTATAGATAATGCCTGAATGATTGGTAGGACTATTTTTCACTATATTTTTCACAATATTTTCATATGAAAATACTACATTAATATTCAAAAGTTTAAGTACATTAGCAATGCCTAAAAAGCCCGGGAAAAATGGAAGTACTAAAATATTCTTCGACAAAGTGCGAGGTTATTATTCACACGATAGAAAGTTCGTTTTGCCTTGTTAGGACAAGATTCCAAAAAAGCAGGTACGTAACACAAATCACTTCCAATACCGTTGATTTTTTCTAATTCGGCATCTATGTATTCCGAACTGGTGATCCTAAGAGCGGGAGAAACATTGACACCCCCATCAAGAAAGCCAGATTTTCTTCAATGTCCGGGAAACGCCGGACCGACGTGAAAAATAGTTGAAAACGCCGGTCCGTGGTAAAAAATAATTTAAACGTCTTTTATTGTAACGCACGTAGTATTAGAAATAAATGGAACGAATTTAAGGCGATAATTTATTCCGGGAACTACGATATAGTTGCTGTAACCGAAACGTGGTTAAATACCGTGACTTGGGACTTGTTGGGCGAACTTAATATAGCGGGTCTTAAACTTTTTACTAATGATAGGTTACATAGGATTGGTTAATTACGAGACTTTTACTGGTAATAATGAGGGTTTGAGACTGATTGAGTTCATGGAAGATAATTTTTTACGACAGATGGTTACCGAACCAACGCGCAGTGGCAATATTTTAGACGTGGTGATGACGAACGACGAAAATATAGTCGAAGGTTGGAAGTAGGTGAGTTTGGGATGTAGTGATCACCATATTATTTGGTTTAAGCTATTGATAGAAAACAGTAAGGATAGTAACGTAATAGAAGTCCCTGATTTTCGTAGGGCTAATTTTTATAGTTTTGCAGATAGGATGAGAGTAGTGGACTGGGATAATTTATTTATGGGCAATGACACAAATTTTCATTAGGAGGCGTTTGAAGAAAGATTTTTTGAATATCGAAAGGGAGTTTATTCCTCGTAGGCCCAAGCGCGCTATAAATCATGGTAGGCCCAAGGGGTGGACAAGGGAAATAGGTGAGTTCACAAACGAGCGTAACAGAGCGCATAGACTTAATAAGCGCAATGGCACGGTAGCTAACTTTAATAGATATATCGAGCTTAGACGTCAGGTGAAAACATCTGTTAAGAATACTAAACGTAATTTAGAGATACTTATAGCTTCGGATAGTAAACATAATCCGAAAAAGTTTGTTGACTACGTCAATAGCACATGCCTGCGATGATTTTGTTGTCCGAAATATTTTATCACTCAAAGAGTAATTTTTGCACGTTCATTCTGAAAATAATATTCATTTTTTGCCATCACGTACAAATTTTTCACAAAATGTCATATTTCCTATTACATATGTAAGTAATTTTCATTAAAATTGGCTCAATTAAATTTTCATTAAAAACTACTGGCTATAAATGCTTTCAGATCAGATGTGACCTCATAGTGTATTCGAGGACATTTGAGAAACGCACCATAGTATATAAGTGATTGACAAGCCACAACATGAGTCAGTCTGTCTAGTGCGTGCGAGGTTATAGTTCTTTATTATTCAAAGGTGGGCGGTGACTATATTTCTCTTTTGAAATTTGTGTATTTGTCGCTATGGCAACCAGAGGGTGTGTAAATAGCTCAAACATTTTTTGTTATATTTATGGAAAATTTACTGTGAAAAAACAAAGGCGAGATATTACAGACTTCGTCAAGAAAGCATACTATGCGTACTTCGGAATGAAACTTGGGCATCAAGACAAATCATGGGCTTCACATAAAATTTGTATTGTTTGTGTTGAACAACTTTGACTGTGGAGTAAAGGTAAAAAGGATTCTTTATTTTTTGGGATTCCAATGGTCTGGCGTGAGCCTAGAAATCACAGCAATGACTGCTATTTTTGTTCATGTAACGTGCAAGGCCACAATACTAAAAATAAAAAGGAAATTTCTTATCCAAACTTTCAGTCTGCTATAAGACCTGTTGTTCATAGACATGGTATACCTGTACCGACTAAACCAAATACTCTTGATATAACTTCATCTGATTCGGTGTCTGATGACAATGGAAACGATGATATTGATTGTTTTTAAACCGAAACATCGGGTGAACCACAATTGTTTACACAAAGTGAACTTAATAATTTGGTAAGAGATTTGTGTCTCCCCAAGGATTCTTCAGAGGTTTTGGGATCCAGACTTCGTGCAAAGAACATACTTTCTCCCGGGACGTCATTTTATTGGTACAGAAATCGAGAAAAAGAATTTATCCAATATTTTTCTCAAGAAAATTCACTAGTATATTGCAACAATGTTTCGGAACTTATATTTAAGTTAGGCGCTGCAGTCTATGACCCAAACGAGTGGAGACTTTTCAGTGATTCCTCCAAAAGAAGTCTAAAAGGCGTCCTCCTTCACAACGGTAACTTGTATGCATCCGTTCCTGTGGCTCATTCGGTTAACTTGAAGGAAACGTACGAAAATCTTGAGCTTCTTCTAGCTAAGGTTAAATACAAAGAACACGGTTGGCTACTTTGTCGAGACTTAAAAGTGATTTGTATGTTGTTAGCTCAACAACCAAGTTATACGAAGTTTCCATGTTTATTGTGTGAATGGGATAGCCGAGCAAGAACTCAGCACTGGATAAAAAAGGAATGGCCACGCAGAGTCAACCTGACACCTGGTTTTAAAAACATTCAACGTGAAAGTTTGGTTGACACGAAGAAAGTCCTTTTACCCCAGCTTTGTTAAGGTCTTGAACGAAGATGGAGATTGTTTTAAGTATCTGTGTGGTAAATTCCCAACTCTTTCGGAAGCAAAATTGAAAGAAAGGAATTTTCGTTGGTCTCCAGATTAGAACACTGACTTTGGATGAACACTTTGAAAGAACAATGAACAATCTTGAAAAAGAAGTGTGATTTGCTTCTAAGAATGTTATCAGCAAATTTTTGGGGAACAACAAGGACCCAAATTACCAAAACATTGTGAACAACATGTTAAATAAGTTCAAAGAGTTGGGTTGTAATATGAGTTTAAAATTACATTTCTTACATTCACACTTGGATTACTTCCCTCAGAATCTCGGAGCACTCAGCGAAGAACAAGGAGAAGGTTTCACCAAGACATCAAAGAAATGGAAAAGAGATATCAGGGAAGGTGGGACATGAGCATGATGGCTGATTTCTGCGGGATGTTGAAACGGGATACTCCAGAATTATTACATAAAAGAAAAGGAACAGCGCGTACATTCGAGACTAAAAGGCATAAATCTCACAAGAAAACTCAGGACAAATAAAGATGAATATGTAATTGACGTTAATAGTCTTCTTTCTTTTTAAAGGTGTTTGCATTTGTAATTAGTATAACAAAGCGAAATAGGTACCTAATGTAAATTGAAATAAATAATATTTATTTATGTTGTTTTTTCCGTTCCAGTTTGCAGAAAATCCTTACGTGATGGAAAAAATGGACACCTTATTCGAAATGAGCGTAGTGGAATTATATAAAATCAGTTATTGGTAAGAAAAGAACTGTTACAAAGTTCTCATTCGCAGGATGTTTATATATATATATATATATATAAAACCTTTAACCTTTGGTTAGCTTCCGCCCGAATTGTTCATTCTGACGAAGGTCAAGCCTTTCACTCCACCTTAGACCTACAGTTTAACGTGGAATCCGAACCACGCCCCACCAGCAGCCCAGCGTCTTAACCACTAGGCCACCCAGGGTACCCATTTATCTACCAACCACTTTCTTTTTTGGTGTGGAAGGATGAACAGCTGGGTTTTGCTGCGCGCCGGCTGCAGACACCGGGTCTCGAACCCGGGGCCGATGGAGTCGTAGTCAGCGACGCTAACCACTACACCACCGATGTGCATATATATATATATATATATATATATATATATATATATATATACAGGGCGTCCCAAAAAATGTATACACACTTTAAATAATTATAAAGGCAGTGTTTATTAAAATACATTTCATTTTCAAAATGTAATAGAATCTACAGACATTATTTAATTGTTTTGTCAACGCCTGTTTTCAAACTGACGTCCGTTCTGGTCCAGGCACTGCTGATAACGCGAAGCAATGGAATCGCAAACATCACGAAACATTTCGTTTGGTATTTGTGTGCATTCTCGTTCAATGGCTGCTCTCAATTCAGCGACTGTTGCAGGTTTTATAGCGTAGACTTTGTCTTTTAAGTATCCCATAAAAAAAGTCTAGTGGTGTGAGGTCTGGTGAACGCGGAGGGTATTCTACGAAACCCCTTCGTCCAATCCACATCCACATCGTGCCAAGTACCACTCGCAATACTCCACTCTTCGGTCCGGATCATCTTCATTAATAGCATAGACTAATCTTGGAATGTAACTTTTCCATTGACAGCGCTTGCGTTGGACAGACGATTCTGAAATTCCTACCTCACGACTCGCTTGCCGCACAGATTTACTTGGACTTTGGTGATACGTTTCCAGTACTCTTTCTTGCTTTGTGGGGCTTGTCGATGTCCGTGGTCTTCCGGAACGCTTCTTGTGGACATTCTGAACAGTTCCATCGGCTTCAAACTTATCTCTAATTCGAGTGATGGTAAGTCGCGTTGGTGGATCTGTTTGAAACTCCCTCCTAAACTGTCTTTGCACTTCAACTGCGTTTTCACACTTCCAGTAGCATTTTAGAATGAATTTCCTTTGTTCAAAGCTTAGTCTGACTGCCATTATTAATTCTAATGGGTTTAACTTGGAAAGAAAGAAACATCAATTGAGCTATCAGCTGTTAAAGTGTGTATACATTTTTTTGGGACGCCCTGTATGTATATATTATATTGACGATTGGTTAGGTTAAGTTGTAATATTTTCGTTAGTCATAACGTTTTATTTGATGAATTCATTTAAAAACTACAGATTCTAGTGTGATTTGTATTCCCTTTTGTGTCAGGGGGACGTAAAATACACTTGCTCCAAAGGTAACATAGGCCCTCTAGTGAACGCTAATGGCGCTTTGGCTTCCGATGCTCGGGCGATGGCGTGTATTTTAACAACTTTTTTGCAACAGTTTTTACCGTAGAAGACGTAAATAATGTCTCTGACGTGGACGATATCGTTCCATTTAGTAGCGAGACTATTTTGAATGAAATAACTGTTTACGAAGCTGAGATTACGCATTATATCGATAAGCTAAAAGTTAGCAAGGCTCCAGGCCCTGAAGCGCTTTATCCTAGACATTTGAAAGATTTGAAACACGTTATCCTAGGCCCCTTAACAAAAATTGTTAATAAGTCACTGGAAGCGGGGATTATTCCTGAAGACTTCAAATTAGCTAACGTTACGCCCATTTTTAAAAAAGGCGACAGCACAGTAGCTAGCAATTATAGACCTATTAGCTTAACGTCAATTGTCGGTAAACTTTTGGAATCCGTAGTTAGGGATCGTATCGTCGATCATTTAGAAAGTCGTGATACCATAAATCTTGTTTAAATAATTTGTCGAGTTTTATAACGAAATAGTGCGCGAAAACGATAGGCATAGAGCGGCTGACGTCATTTTTTTAGATTTTAAAAAAGCGTTCGATACAGTTCCGCATAGAAGATTAATTGCGAAGATTAAAACGCACGGTATAAGCGGTCAGGTAGCTAACAGGAAACAGAGGGTCGTTGTGAATGGTAGAGAATCGGGGTGGCTGGATGTAGGTAGCGATGTCCCTCAGGGTTCAGTGTTAGGCCCATTCCTAACATCTACATTAACGACATAGATGTATGCTTGACCAGTAACATATCAAAATTTGCGGACGATACTAAAATAGGCGGTAAAGTTGTTAACGTGGACGATAGAAATAGGCTCCAAGACGATGTAAATAGGATTATTTGAGTGGACGGATAAGTGGCAGATGCAATTTAATATAGACAAATGTAAAGTTTTGCATATAGGTTCTTGTAATAACAATTACACGTACACGATGGATGATAGACAGTTTGCGAGCGTTGACGAGGAAGTAGATTTAGGCGTATGCGTATCTAAGGATTTAAAAGTTAGGAACCGGTGCCTGGAGTCTCGCGCAAAAGCTAATAAAATGTTAGGCTTCATGGCGCGTAATTTCAAATTTAAATCGAAGAATATTATACTGCCCCTTTACAAGTCCCTAGTCAGGCCTCACTTAGAATATGCCGTTCAGTTTTGGTGCCCATATTTGCGTGAGGATATTGATAGGTTGGAAAGGGTTCAGCCACGCGCCGCGAAACTAATTCCGTCACTACGCAACAAGTCTTACGAAGATAGAATTAAAGAGTTAAACTTGCATTCACTCGAAACTAATTCCGTCACTACCCAACAAGTCTTACGAAGATAGGATTAAAGAGTTGGACTTGCATTCACTCGAAACTAGTTGATTAAGGGGGGAGCTTATTGAAGTTTTCAAAATCGTTAATAAAATCGATAACGAAAATTTTTACAAATTGTTCATTTTCGATAATAGCAATACTCTAATAACGGATTTAAATTACGTGGCAGACGTTTGAGTACTAACATCGCTAAAAACGTTTTTATGTTTAAAGTAATTGATAAAGGGAATAATCTTCTTGCTTCTGTCGTGAACGCTATCAGTGTTAATATGTTTAAAAACTGTTTCGATAGGCATTTTTAAAATATTAATGTCGTTTAAAATAATAAAACAATTAGCAACAGGATCTCTGGGGGTAATGGTCGAGGTTTGAGTCTGTTGACGATTAATGCCAGCTTGTGACATGCCAGCGTGTGATATGCCAGCAAAGCAATAAAATTTTATTAAAAAAAGGAAAAAAAATAGATTAACACGAACTTAGATGTAGTTCGTAGCGTAAACTAATTCACTTTTTCTTATACTCTTCACACTTTTTTTTTTTCTCATCCTATCTTTACTTGCATGTCTGTAGTTTGCATGGCATGACAGTGTTTCTTTGAGTTAAGACAGTGTGCATGGTTTGCAAACGTTTTTATTTTACTTCTTTTCATCTTTCACCCTTTTCCTTTTCTCTTCGACTATTTTCCAACTTGTCGGAAGTGGCCGACGGATGATAATGACGAGTCTTTCTCTCTTTCTGAATGAATGTTAACCCACGAATGATAGGTTTTGCTACTTACTTAACTCTCTACTTTCTTCTTTTAACCCCCCTACTCTCTTCTCGGGCTATTCTTAGAGTGGATCTTAGGGTCTTTGTTAGCCTTAGCTTCTGTAGATCTGTAGATCTCCACAGATGCAGAACTGCTGTAGACTCAAACTAGAGAGGAAACTTGGCGAAACAGAAATGGACCTAAAACAAACATTTATACATAAAACAAACGAGGAGGAAAACAAGGTAGCAGAAAACAAAAAATAACCCAAAATACTTCTACACGTTTGCGAAAAGGAAAATGCAGTGTAAGGAGAGTAGTGGTCCATTGATAGACGTGGAGGCCAAATACACAAATGACCCCCAAAAAATAAGTGAACTGCTTAGGGAACAATTTATCTCTGTGTTTAGCACCCCTAAGTCCGAGATGGAGGTAGAAAACCCAGACGCATTTTTCGACATAGATACAAATCAGCTAAGAACAAATTCGGCACAAACCAATTAATAGACTTCGAGTCCACGGAAGGAGATTTAATTAAAGCTTTATCACAGATGCGAGACAATTCAGCACCAAGGGCAGACACATGGAGTGCCACGTTTCTGAAGAAATGTAAAGAGAGTATTGCAAAACCGCTATACTTACTATGGAGGAAATCACTCGACACAGGACAAATTCCACTACCCTTAAAGAACGCGAACATTGCCCCCCCCTATTTAAAGGTGGTAACAGAGCAATGCCCAAAAATTATCGGCCAGTGTCTCTCAACTCACACGTTATAAAGTGTTTTGAACGTATCTTTAGAGGCAAAACTACATACCATCTACAAGAAAAAGACTTATACAACCCAAATCAACATGGCTTCAGGGCTGGAGTTCATGCCTATCACAAGTACTAGACCACAAGGAGAAAATATTGGAAACATTGTGCCTAGGACAAAATATTGTTATACTATATACTGACTTTGCTAAAGCTTTCGATAAATGTAATCATAATCATAGCACATAAACTTAAGAATACAGGAATTACTGGAAAACTAGGAAGATGGATATTTAATTTCTTGACGCAAAGAACACAAAGAGTAGTGGTAAACGGAGTTAAATCGGAAGTCTCAGAAGTCGTGAGCTCTGTCCCACAAAGGACATTATTAGCTCCCTTGCTGTTCATAATAATGATAGCAGATAGTGATGCAGATATTAAGGACAGTATTGTATCATGTTTCGCAGATGACACAAATATATGTAAAGAAATAGTGAACGAAGGTGACATAAGAAAATTACAAAACGACATTGAAACATTATTCCAGTGGGCAGAAGAAAACAATATGAAGTTCAAGGAAGAAAAATTCCAACTTCTAAGCCATAGTAATAACAGGGAGCTGCAGAATAAAAGGTACAAAACTCTGCAAGCCAAACAGATAACACCAAATCTACAAGTCAGGGATCTTAGGGTCATAATGTCGTCGGATACAAAATTCAGAGAGCACTATAATATCAAAATTACAACGGCTAGAAAAATAATGGGAATCATCTGGAGGAGCTTCCACATCAGAAAAGCAAACATCATACTGAAATTATGGAAGTCTAGTCCTACCAATAATTGAATATTGGTCAGTCCTCACATGCCCATACAGAAAATGAGACATTGCGAATATTGAAGCTATACAAAGGACTTTTCCGTCTAAGATAGAAGAAACGGAAGGTGAAGACTTCTCGATTACAATTCCTGAAACTCTACTCTCTGGAAAGAAGGCGCGAGCGATACACAATAATATACAAATGGAAAATACTTGAAGGCTTTGTCCATAACCTTAGAAATGAAATAGAAACAAACTGGAATGAGAAACGAGGCAGATTTTGTACAGTTCCAGCTGCTGTGTGATTGGGGCTAATGAAAAGGTGGATGGAAAATACCTTCAGAATAAGAGGCCTTAAGCTTTTCAATGCCCTCCCGATAAGTAAGGAAGCTACCGCACACCGACCCGAATAACTTGAAGAACCAGCTGGACAGATTCCCCTGCAAAATCTCTGGCCAGCCACGCGTGGCTGGCTACGAGAGCAGGAGGAGATCAGAGAGAAACTCCCTCCTTCACCAAATCCCGCAAATGAGGCGGGATGCTGCAGAGGGTCGACCGCATGTCGATCCTGAACCGTCGTTCGAACTCACTGCTATCAGGGGGAACTCACCATGACTGGGTTGGGTTCTACGACAAGAGTGTGTCGTCTGATCAGTCGTGTGTCAATGAGTGGAATGCAATGGACGGTCTCAAGTCCAAGAGACCTCCCTCTCCAGATTCGCTCCCTCTCCAGATTCGCTCACTAATAAAGAGGAAACTGAGCTTTTAATCAGGAGCAAACTGAAGATCATGATGAGTGTAAAATCAGTAGTATGGGTGCAAAATGGGAGAGTGCAATTGCAATGTGCAAATGTTAAACAATGTTGCAAGACCTCCCTCCCCTTTTTGTTGCCCCTTTTTTGCAAGATCCCTCCCCTTCCCCTTGTTGCAACCCCAACTTTTGTTGCTACCCCCACCCCTCACCCTCAAAAGGGGATAGCCTAACCTAAGAAGGTAAGCCTTATCCTAAGAAGGAGAGAGAGAGCCCATCTTTCGCATGGCTCCGCCAGACGCATAATAAAGCTCTTGGTCTTTACACTTGGCTTAGAAGATCCTAATCAGTCAGTTCGCTTAATCCACCAGTCCAGTTGGCTTAGAAGGCTTAATCTGGCTTAGAAAGTATAATTGGCTTGTTCAGGTACACATTATTATTTTGAGTTGCCAGATTGCACTAGTTATTTAATTAAAGCATATATTCTTGACAGTTGACTTAGAAGTCTTAAGCAGACAGTCGGTTTAGAAGGCATAACCTGCCATTTGATATACATATATATATATATATATATGTTTAATTAATATCGTTTATATATACACAACCAAAAGAATTAAATAAAACACCATTACATCATTCTGTTTATTTAGACGAATTATTGGAAATAATTTCATGAAATATATAGAAAATAAATACACATTCAAATAAACGAGGAATATATATGCAATAAAAAATAGTAATAGTATAAGAAATACGCAAGTTGAACGAAGAATATATATATAATATAAAAAATAAAAAATAATAATATAAGAAATAGTTTTAAACGATGGAATATAATCATCAAAATAATAGTACAGGAGAAATCTATATACACACATCTATATTAAATAATTAAATATATAGAAAATAAATATAGTGCAAAATTCTAAAAATACATACACTTTAGGCTCTAATGCGCTTAACAAAAATACTAAACTCGCACGTGATCGAGTCTAGAGTTACATCATTGTTGCTTTGTTCTATTCAATAAATACGACTTAACATTATTTCACCGCTGAAGTTATTGGGATGCCTCTACTCGATGTGAAGGGCCTTCATTTCGTACAATACTATTTTTGTGCCCATTTTACATTCGGTTGGCAAGTTATCTTTAAAAACGGACAGAATACATTCAAAAGCACGTACAAAGAGGTCATCGTTAGCCACAACATCATTATTAAATACAAGTTTATAAACACTCCTTTCCAGTCGATGGTTTATTCTTACCAATCCGAGCTTTTCAACCGTGAACTCTTCTTCACAATGCATATCGGCAGTCGAAATAATCTTGTAAGTCGTAACGATATCTGCTCATTATATAAAGATACAATAATTCAGGTTAACGGTGTAGGCGAGCTCAGCCTTGTACCGCTGAAGTCCTTTGTACCAAAGTTCATGTTATTTCGAAGAGTCTAAAACTTTTAAATAAGCATCCAGCTCTAGCCCATTCTCGCTTTGTTCGGTCCTACACTCGGCAAACCCGTCGAGCAGAGCGGTATATGCGTATTCAAGAACCGTGTCAAAATAAAGCATATCCGTAACAAGCGCGTCTAATATAGGCCTCAGCTTGCGGAAACTGACGATTTCAAACATTCTGTCGAGGATGAAACGGTTTCGCGTTGGGACAACAACGGTATTATTAAAAGCATTCTTCCATATCAATCGTTTATAAATGTATACTTGATCGTTATTTATACACAACGTACAAACAATGGCATTTCAAGGGGTATCACTAATCTGCTCTCTTCTTGTACCGACACCTGCAGGTATTTTATAATGATCATCGCTCCACTTCTCAACTACCACGAAGACTCTCTTCATCTCCTCAACACTTAAATAAAAAACATTCTGTTTACCAAAGTTTGTTTGTCTACAAGTCGTTTCCAGTACATAGTTAATGGCACCGGTTTTACGCCTGTGCACGCGCAATGACTTCGTCACGGACACATCGGACACGGCATTGAGAATGCTGCTCAAAGGAAGCTCCATCGTATTCAATTTTGCAGAGTGCACGTCTGGCCGGTTCAAGCTCTGAGATGACTATGAGCTACAGGTGGCCGGACCGGCTTGACGAGAGGTGTGGAGGAGTGAGTCACACCATAAGCTGATGAATCGTGTACGGCATTGTTTCAAAGTGAAAGATTCATGTGAATACTTGTGTCCCACTATATTGGGTAGGTGTTTTGAGAAATTTTGTATCTGCGATACATGAAGCAATACCTGTATTAATATTTTATTACTCCCACTTCCCAGAATGCGCACCAGACATTTTCGTTCAGGGGGACTTTCACGAACTAAACACATTTTATTTACAATCCGGCGCACTATTTGAGAGAAACATACGCCCATATTTTTCCTTTTTGTTTATCAGACAATACTCGTCTCTAAATTCTATTAAAAACTCATGCAGGCCCTTAGCCATAACCTCACTACAAACCTCGTCATGATATGTATTAATGTAGTGGTAAAAATACTTCAGATTTTCCATTATGACAAGATTTACATTCTCAGCCGCAGAGTACGAGTTCTCGGTATGATGCAACATGATATAATACCGCTTGTCACACCACTCATCAACAAGACTCACTAACCATAACCGTTGCTTCTCTTCTGCAAGTGTTGTTTCTTCCACTTCAAGGTATATGTTCTGTCCTACAACATAGTCCAATACGTCGCTTGTACCACGAAATCCTGCAATGCTCTCGATAGAATAGCCGTAGAGTATTTGAACCTCTTGTTCCTCAAGCTCCGCACGGTTAAATGTAGCCTTAAAAGTATCAAAGGAGGGAGGGATAGGGAGTCTTTGAGTATCCACCACATCTTCACACTTTGCCGAATACCACTTCATAATCGTCGATCACGCAATATTAAAGGTAGCCATTACTATTTTTCGTCTACGGGGGATTTCTTCAAATGCACGTCTGAGTTCCAGTGCTTGTAGCGGTCAACTGAGCAGGTAGGGGTAGATATACCCTATCCCTTCATGGTCACGGTAACGTTGAATATAAGCCGATTTTTCATCTTCGGTATCAACTCCTCGCGGATACCCTGATTCCTTTACCTTATGCTTCAAAAATGTGTTTATATATGGCGTGAAAAGGTTGGGTAGCTTTTGAAACCTCCAATTCTCATATATCTTCAATATTCTGTAGCCATGCGAAACAACTAGGGACAGCTCAGGGCTTGTATATACGCTTCTGATCTTACGCTGGTTGGTTGTGTGATAACAAGCCCCATTTTTCTCCTCTGCGCACTTCACGCACAGGGGAAACATGAGCTTGTGGTCTATAACAACGGGTAAGATCGGCATCCATAAATCGCGAGGGGGGAGCACATCCACGAAAGAAAGACCGAAAAAGTACTTGCTCAAATTTGTTGAGAACACCTTCATGGTGGGCAGGTCAGCTACCACCAGTTTTTTTAGGTGCACCTACGGAGTACGGATTGTTCTTCATCACGTAGGAGTATAAAGAACAGAAGTCGTAGTAATAGAGTTTCACGCCCTTTGTAGGTGGAAAGTATAGCTTGAAGGGATTTGTACACCCCCGAACAAGCTATCACTGCATTTGTGAGGATCCCGCACCATTCAACGCTTGATCATGTTTATTTTTTCACGGTACTGTCCATCTGTTTACATCCGTGCATCATACTCATGCTCCCACGAGACCTTGTGAGTGAACTGGGCGCCTATAAGCTGATTGCGGGTGCGGGTACATGCAAGACAGTCGGCAGGAGATCTACCGTGGATATCTACGATTCCACACTCAGGACGGGGGCATCCATGCCACCAGCAACCGTTAAATGAGTACACAGACTTCTCACCAGTGGCACGGTTTTCGCTTAGACCATAAACCCAAAATATACGACCTTAATGCGTACTTCCCCCGTGTTGCGGGTATGCTTTATGTATACACCTGTCTGCTGCTGTATGTGTATGAGCCAGTAAATAGCCTTGTGACCAATACTGCGGGGATGGTTTCTGTGAATGACGGCTAAGGTGTCTTTAGGCATTAAATTGTTCTTGAACACCGTAAAACACAATGAGGAGATCGTGGTTGCGATTTGTAACGGATCGCATTTCAAACGGTCTATGTACTTCCTTCTAAAGGCACACCACATCAATCACGCAATAACGCCCACATTCATCATCTATATTGTAAAGATTAGTTTCATTAAAACTGTTGTAGTAGCGGTCAAAATCTTCACGTTCACTTTTATTCATATATTCGTAGGTAATTAATGTTTGGGTGGAGGTAGTCCTACGTAATTTAAAGTTTCGCTAGTGGGGAATGTGTAAGGGAAATACCCTTTTGAAACTTCAGCGGCTAGGCCATTATCTTGGGTAGCTTTGCTAATTTACAAGATGTGACTAATAAAGTGTCTTTGAACTGCACATTACCTCTTATTTGCATCTGTATAAGTTTGTTTCCTCTTTTCAAGGGATCGCCTGTAAATATCTCAGATGAATCGTGCTCAAGCATCTCCTTATAAAGGAACTGTGTGTGTCAAATTGTGCTCCGTTATGGGCAAGAATATACAGTCATTTTTTTGAACTTGTCCGCTAACTTGACAATATAGGACACAAAGAGTTTCACGGGGCTGTCGTGTGCATTCGTTTTAAAAACATGTGTCCGTTTACCACATTTGTGACACTCATCACACTCGACCTACATGCACTCATCACAAATAGTCTGGCTTAGAAGTAGATGTGGGATAACCTCTTTGGTTTCACCAAACGTATGATTCTATATCATAGTCCACAGTTATACAAGGTCTATTTTTAGGCTTAGTGTCTTTCATATAACATACATGCTTTACTCCAACCGCCTTATACATGTAGAACAGTGAATTTCATCACATTTATGCTTGAAATTCCCCCAAAACATTTATTATTGAAAAATTTGCGTCTGCATACATCACAATCCTTCTTCTAAACTTCAACCACAAGGCTTTCATATTTAGAGCTTTTACACTGCGCACATACCATGTGGCAATCCTTACAATGTTTCACTATATCATCCGCAAACTCGAGACACCCCTTACACAAATCATGATGCCTTCCATATTTTTGGCTTTTATTATAACTCGCGTAAAGGTCCCTTATATTACGGATGGAGAGATACGTTGTCCCTGATACGCACTAAAATAAGTAGGGGTCTTGTACGAGCTCACACTGCTTTTAAAAACATACACGGTCCTACGACGATCATGCATTCCAAATACAACTATACGAACAATCATTTCCTGCTCTACCCTTCTTAGCTCTTCAGGACCCATATTAAAATCAAACTCAAGTTTGCAATCTGAAGCCAGTTTACGGGCGCGCTGCACAACTGTAGGCAACCAAATTTTTTGCGACACTGCAGTAAACATACGGGCCAAGACTAATGCTATAAAGCTGCAACCATGATCGGCGTTTATATGCCGCCTCTAAATAGCCTGAGAAATTGAAGTAAAGAGTATAAGGTATGTCACTGTGACCCGCAACACAGAATGCACGGTCAAAATTTACCGTGAAGTTGTCTATATTGAAGGCTGTAGTACTTTGAGAGGCCTGCATTATACGACCTAATATATACTCTACAGGGTGTCCCATAAGTCCGGCATCATAGGAAAAATAATAAAAAAGGTAAACCAAAAGCTTTTATTTACAGAACATGCTCAATATGTCCACCATTGTTTTCAATACACAAATTCAGACGTGATACTCAGTCAGCAAGCTCACGGTGAATGATGTCAGGAGTAATGGTGTTACATGCCCAATAATGCGCTGCCACAAATGTTCAACACTCCTAATTTTCTCTGCGTATACCAGCGCTTTCAAGTGACCCCAGAGATAAAAATTTAGTGACGTGAGATCCGGGCTTCTAGCTGGCCATTCCACAGGCCCTCGACGTCCTATCCAATGACCAGGGAATTGTTGGTACAGTTATTCCCTTATTTGGGTGCTGTAATGTGCAGGAGCGCCGTCTTGCTGGAACCATGTTGGGAAATTTCCTTCTTCGTTGAAGACACTGGGAAATGCTTCTTCCTTGAGCATACGGCTCATGTTCATCGAAAAAGAGGGGGCCTATGATGCGATCCTTCCAAATGCCACACCATACCATCACCCGAGATGCACCTTGTTCCTTTGAGGGTTGTTTTGAGACCAGTAGCGGGTGTTCTGTCGATTTACCTCACCATTTCCATAAAAAACAGCCTCGTCACTGAACAGAATGGTGGACGGGAAATTGGCATCCCGAGCATATGGCCTGTAGAAAGAGAAAAATATGAATTATGGTTTGTAGAAATAGAAAAATGTGAATTTCTCCTATGATGCCGGACTTATGGGACACCCTGTATATCTACAACTGCCAAGCGTCTGAATGGTATTAATACCCAAAAATCATCCACATCCCCGTCGTCTGAATCGAACCCGAAGGACAGCCTCGTTATGACTTCACGTTCGTTGCAGTTCTAAGGGGCAAACTCCACAATACGTTCAACAACGCGCCGTAGTCCGAAAACCATTGCTATACTTGGATCCAGGGTCAACCCTGAATATATACCGATTTCTAATCAGGGCTAGGGTGGGGGTGGCGGTGCGCACCAAATCGAATGTTATACCTTCCTATAGAGCACGAGAAGTTGCTGCTGCTGCTGCTGCTGTTGTGGAGGATGTCCCCAGAATTGAACAAGAATAAGGGGGTACATTTTTATTTGAAGAAGGTACTAGTGTGGGGTTTGTGTCGTAAGACGTAGAGGGGTGGGGCTCTATTACTGGGGTCTCACAACCGGCGCACTCCTAGCACGCTTTAAACCTAACGTGGAAAGCTCTTCATCATGCCTCCGCTTTGAAATGGTGCTGTTACAGGTGTCGCTGGTGTGGGTTCGTCAACGGGGATGGAGTCTGAGACAGCAAGTACACTGTCATCGGGGTCGTCTGTAATATCGATGATGGGGACATGATGCTGTACCTCATCGTCATTCACGGTTCAGTGGAAGAAGGAAAAACAAGACTGTAAAATATTAGGAACACCACTTAAATTTTTATTATATTTTGTAAATGACCCAGTTACGAGTGTGACGTGTTAGAGATGGATTTCTGTAGAAAAATTCAGGTTCACGAGCCCTTCCACATGTATTATATCTGGCCCTACAGGATGTGGTAAAACTGTGTTTATGCTTAAAATCATTAAGGAAAAGGGGGAGATGTTCTCAAAATTTGTGCATAAAGTTATATGGTGCTATTCGACGTATCAATCAGTGTTCAACGAGTACCAAGATGATATTTTGTTCCACAAAGGTGTCTGTGACGTTAATTCGTTAAAGTGAAATGAACATACAGTCACTGTGATTGGCGATCTCATGTTGGAGATGGATTAAACGGTTGTCGAGACATTTATAGTGTTCTCCCACCATCTTAACATAAGCGTGTTGTTCATCAATCAGAATCTATTTTTCAAAAATAAATACATGCGCGATGTGTCGTTAAATACACAATATCTAGGCTTATTCGCGCAACGTAGAGATGTGTCACAAATTGGAGTATTATCTAATCAAATGTTCCCGAATCAGCGTAAGGAGTTTTTAGAAGTTTATAAAGAAGCTACAAGTCAACGTTACGGATATTTGCTTTGTGAACTTCATCCGCGAAACACGTTTAGGGTGCGTCTAAGAACGAATATATTTCCAAACGAGCCTGAAACGGTGTATATTCCAGAATATCATGAATTAATAAAAATCTATGAATGACTGCCCCGGCAATCCAACAGATGTTTGCTAAAACTATCGGCTCCGACATTTTAAAATGCATCTGTGAAATCTGTTTAACGTTAAAAATTGCAATGTATCAATCAATGAAACCCCATCAGAAGGCTCGCCTACGCCGTTACAAGAACATAATACGTACACTCACTCGTAAAAGTCAAACTGTGGTGAAGAAAAAACGAATTATTGTACAAAGAGGGGGTTCATTCCTTCCCATCTTATTTTCAGTTTTTGGGCCTTTACTGACTAGATAAATATAATGAAGAAAGTGATAGTGATTCCACACAAGGTGTATACTTCACTGCAAAGTTCAATGAGTCTAGACACGGTTTTAGAACCCCGTAAAAGCATGCTTAAAAGAATGGAAAGCGAATTGTTAGCCCTATTAAACAGTGAAAAAACACCTGATGAGAAAAGAATCTTATATCAAGAAGATCTGCAGAAATTTCTTCATGAGTACGAAAATTATAAGTATCCGACAGAGATCTCTGTGCTTATTAGGCACAGCGCTGACAACGATGAGCATGGCGACATAAGACTTGTGTTCGACGTTAAAGCTGACCAACCAAAGAATAACGGGTCGGCCCCACAACATATCGAGCATGTATTAAAAAGCAGCCGCCCACATACATTGAGGAATGAAGGTTTAAGTCTTTATAATTTACTGAATGAGGATCCCAACATACAGTGGACCGATACAGTTGAGATCACTGTGGAAGGAGCAAAGGCACAGGGATCGAATATCGTAGACATCGTCCATGATCTGGGGACAAAGAAGAATAAGCCCTCACCACCAGGATGGAAGCATATTAAAGCAAGACTACAACAAATAAATGTCCCCAAAACAATGATAGGAAATCTGAACAGGTTAAAAGAGTTGGAACATGCCTTACATGTGCCACAACTGAGAACGCCATCACCCCAAGCGGTAGCACCTCGGAAGAGGAGAAAGAAGAGGATAAACAACAACATCGGTCAGCCTTGTCCACGTGCCTCTAAAATACGCAATGGCTAACATATTAAAAAGACGTTATTATGACATTTCTAGCCTAACCTCCTCCGGAGGCGTACATAGACTGTACAGAAGTGTATACAATGATGGAGTAGGGAAAAAGATGAGAGGTTTTTGCGAGAGCAGGACGGTTATACACTTCATAAGCCTGTGAGGAAAAGGTTTAAAACAGCCAAGACAACAGCGGCATCGACTGACTCTATTTGGCAAGTGGATTTAACAGACATGCAAAGATATTCAATGTATAACGATGGTTACCGCTACATCCTATTTATAATAGATGTATTCTCTAGATATCTGTGGCTAATTCCACTTAAAAATAAATCCCCTGAAACAGTTCCTAAAGCCATCAAAACATTGATGTTGAAATTTTACACATAAAAAGACACAGATATATAGACATTCTGGAATCATTGGCTTCATCATAAACCCGCTCACACCATCGCACGATTGGGACAACACTTAACGAGATTTTAGAAAGAGGTACTCACACAGAGCCTGATGTGAAAAGAGATGATCGTAGAACACAGCCACACTCTCACTGTCGCGTTCGGGAAATAAATTCGCGAAGGGATTTGAGCCAGGTTGCATGTGAGATTTTTAAAGTTAGGGGTATGAGACCTAAAGGCGAGATAATGTATTACGTTGAAGATTTGAATGGGGAAGAAATTGCAGGAGGCTTTTACCTCAAGGAGTTGCAGAAAGTGACATTTAATTTAGGAAAAAATATGTTTAAAATTTAAAAATTTTTAGGAATCAAAGGTTTAGGAAAGAGAAAACTGTACCTGGTGAAATGGCTAGGATACCCAGAAAGCTTTAACACCTACATAAAAGCTGATGCAATAAATAAGCTTAAATAGTATGCAACATTGCGCAAAACCGTTTCTACCTCACACTACCGTCCTCTTCTTGTCTGTCTGTACACCCGAACAATACACGAGCCAACTTTGTAACAGAACTCCATGGACCTATTGAATTGGGTCGTGATACTTATGAGGACGGAATATGTGAAATTCAGTTGGATACCCTTTTTTTAAGTATTGATTTTAAAGAAACCGTTTTTACGGTTCTTAGAGACTGTAATGAGTGTGAAAAGGCATGGGTAACTCGGGATGAAACCATGCGTACCGCACTGAGTGTGGTTGCTCTGTATTACACTACAGTAGTAACACTAGGCCCGGGTCGCTATGGTGCGACCGAGGATGTTGTGAGAGACTTAAACATAAGTTTAAAAACTCAATCTTGCGGCTGATTCAGTATACGAAATCGTAACCAATGATCCCCATGCATATACTGTGACCATAAAATCACAGGCTTACAGAAATATTAAAGACAAAGGTGTGTTGAAAATTATAACCGATGGGCGATATGGATCAGTCATCCAAAGAGATACCTTTCACGAGGTACAACATGACTTGTCCAGCCTAATGTATCAGTCGAAATTGGAGAAATTGAGTAATGGATATTGCGCCTCCAGACATGTGCTATATTTACAGCAATATAGCGGAGCAGCAGTTTGTCGGGGATGCCCAGGCATGCCTGCTGCGCATTGCACACATTCCCAGTCATAGAGGGAAGAGCATGAGTATTACATATGACAGGCCCCATTATGTGAATGTAGCAACTAATATAATAACCAATATCTCAATACATGTAAGAGCGATTGAGGGAAAAAATTTCCCATTCGGTGATGGAAGTTTAACAGTGACGCTGCACTTTCGACGCACTGAGTTATATTGTACAGAAAGCCTTTCACAGTCTAGGTGTGAAATACCAAGGTGGAAGTGGACTTGGATCCATTTTTTCAACCATACTACGTACGGCTGTCCCCTTGCTGAAGAAGGGTGCCAGATACCTCGGGAGCAAAGCGCTACAATCAGGTCTTAACACGGCAGAAGACATAATGGCTGGGGCTAAACCTAAAAAAGCTCTAAAAAACACTTAATGCGTACACGGGACGAAATCATCAAAGATGCAAAAAGAAAAGTGTGGTGGTGGGAAGAACAAGAGGGCTGTCCGGGAGAAGAGATTACAAGCACGTGGCGTTAAACGTAAAAGGATATAAAAAAGAAGTGTTCTAAGCGAATGAAACCTAGAGTTGACCATTTTTTTTACTGATATAAGCTAAGGACATTGCTCTCATGAATCATAGCCTCTTTACTACTTGAGAGAGGTGGTACTATCCCTGAATCGTCATGGCACGCTTCATCCATCCGCTTAGTTCACGGTGTTGTAAATCGGAGGTGTCTCTCTTTGACATGCCCCAACTGAAGTTTATATTGAGCACAGTGACTTTATTACGATTAACATGTTAAACACAATTAGTTTCCCGAGTGCTCCAATAGAATTCGTGACACCTAGCTGAGGCCCTTACTTTTTTGATCCAAGCTGTGTGCACATGTACGCTAAATTACGATAGCTCATTCTGATGGAACGGACTGCCATGACAAATATGCTGTATACCCTGAAACAAACTTTCTGCACTCCATATTCAGCCAGTGTGATGTATATTTAAATCAGGTCAACATATCGGCAGGAACGGAGTACTATCACCTACAGGCCTATCTGAAAAATGTGCTTAACTTTTCCAAAGAAGCGAAGGATACATTTTTAAATGCCGAGAGCTATTATCAAGCTGAAGACGAAGGTAGTATAAAGGACAAATTTAAAAATTCTAAAAAGAAGATATATGAGTATTTTGGACGCCTGCATACTGACTTCACATTCCACTAGAAGTTACTTGTGAATGGGGTCGATATGAAAATAAAGCTCAATCGCATGAATCTTGAGATTTATTTAAATCTGGGGGTTCATCAAAAAGAGGGTACAAAGTCCGTTGTGATTCATACTATGGAAACATACCTTCGCTTACGCCGTGTGAAATTAAATTCGCCTAAACAAATAGAAATTGAGAAAAATTTACTACATGCCACAGTAAAATACCCAATTAACAGAGTACAGATCAAACTATGCACGGTACCAGCAGGGTTGGCATCGAAACAGATAGAAAGCATCGCCCTGGGAGTTCTACCTAAAAGGATATTAATTGGAATGCAGGTACACAATTCGGTGAATAGAAAATATATAAAGAGTGCCTTTAAATTCGAGAATTTCGGCCTTAAAAATATAACTCTATACGTCACTGGCATTGCGTTGGGAGGGGCAATGGATACGGATTATTCATCAGACGCTGTGTTCCCGCTTTCAGCGAGAGCATATAATTATCTTGCCTATATTGCAGGTGCTTGTGATGAGCTCGGGATTGGGGTAACGCAGAAAGATTTCATCGATTAATTTAACCTTTATCTGTTTGACATCACACCTGACTTATCTGGTAAATGCACACTTAAGTCCACAACAGAGAGGAAACATCCCAGTCAGATTGGAATTCGCCAAGCCGATAGACGCGACTATTAGTGTACTAGTATGCCTCGATCACAAGCCCTAATAGAAGTAGACAGATTTAGGGGCTTTGTCACTTACTTTTAAAATGGACGTGAATACACTTCAGAGAGTGAAGAATAGTGAATGAATCACGCGCTCCAAATTTATCGGAGTGTTTGCGAAGAATAAACATTGAAATTGCCAAGTACGAGAGAATGCGGTGGTCTTATTGTGAATACCGATGTTATTGGTGGTGAACGGATTCATTGGTTTGCAATCTATTCTAAAAATAGGGACCGCATGTACTATTTTAATTCACTCGTGACTCATTCCTTGAGTGATCCTGTTATTGTAAAATTTCTCGAGCAGTCGCATATCCCTGAAATTGTATGGAATCCCTACCGATTACAAGGATATTTTAGTAATACTCGCGGAATGTACTGCCTTTTATTTCTAATGCATATGTCACGTGGTAAGGAATTAATACATTTTTAAAAATTATTCGACCCTTGTCACACTCAACGAAACGACGAAATGGTATGCAGAGAGATAAAAACCCTTTCTTCGATTGTGCGCACTCGTTGTTGTATAGAATGAATAATTGCATCAATGTTGTCTCCAATAATATTAATTTGTGAATCCCGTAGCTTATTTAAAATGTAATGGAAACTAATTTAAGATGGTTATAAAAATTTTTAATATTTTGCAAAACATGATTTCTATCATTTAATAAATTGCTGAAAATATATTGAGGCTTCATCTTACCCGAAACACATGTAAAAGAAAAAAGCTCTTACCCGAAATATAAAAGAAAAAACCTTACATTATTTCGTTAATGATGTGGCAATCTCTGGGTTGACTGCGCAGTAAAACTTCTACCTCCGTATTCAGGTCCACGACATGCGTTTCTTAATTGCTATCACGAAAAGATTGTATAACACTAGTCAGTTCCTCATCGGACCTTTAAAGAGAAAGCATAATTTTAAATTAATTTGATTAGTTCATCATTTTATGAATCTTTTTAATAAAATCCCAATTGCTTTTCTTCAAAAACATATGCAGATTACACACACACACATACACACACACACATATATATATATATATATATATATATATATATAATATATATATAGGAAGAGAGTTACCATTTGAAATATCAAATATCTTGAAACCGCTCAGGGAAGTTTGTGACCATTTAAGAGAAAATGCCGAATAATTTCACATTTCTAATGAATTTATTATGGAATTTATAAAATTATTTAAAACTTGCAAAGGAGTCTTGATTATTATAAGTTTTAAAAACTTCAAACTAATCTATAATTAAAAATTGAGGATACCTGCTATTTTGATAAATCATTTTACAAAATGTAATAAGATGAAAATAAATTACTACAGCCCTCCATATATATATATATATATATATATTATATATAATATATGAAGAAATAATCGAAACACAGAACGGTACTCAAGCGCATACGTTTCATGACATGTTCATGAACACTAAAATAAACAAGAAGTTCGCGACTAAATATAGGCCACAGAAAATAGAAATATAGGTACATAAATTTTTACACTTACATTTCAAATGCAATCCCTTGCGCCGGATCGTAAAGAGCGTCATTGCAAATATCATCAACTGTTTGCGTTGGAAATAATCCGACCCGATTGGTTGCGTTAAAAAGATTAATTGTAAACACTGCGGTAGTGTTTTCATCTTCATATAAAGCCGGTAAACTGTAAAGTTCTGACTTACTCATGACGGAGCGAATGTGTTTGTTTATTCACTGGTGAAAATAACTGCTGTGAGTTCCAGCTGAAAATACTCACTTTTATATACATGATCCCCAAGCACGATTCGAGAAGACTAATAGACGGTTCTTAAGTTTGCTGAATGGTTGCCAATGTAACTGGGCGGAGTATGTTAAATTTGTGTACCAATCAGCTGTCGTAATACCGCTATAACGGACCCACGCTTTGGGCAATGAAGTTGTGATTGGTCACCTTCACGAATAAAGAAAGTGTGTCTTTATCCAATTTGGCTTACTCTCTCCCCAGATTTTTTCAATGCTCACATCTCAAGGTGCATGATTGAAGTGCCCACTCCCTCTACCTTATTTGTTTATTATTACCTTAGTTAGAGTCCCATCTATCACATATATAAAAATAATATATTTCTGATCAACATAAAGGCGCCCGGCGGTTAATGGGTTAAAGTGAATTTTTTTTTTAAATAATACGCTGGTTTGAATATTCATTAAATATATACAAATTAAACATTCTGTTTATATTGTTGCCCGGAAGGAGCTCGTATTTATTTTAATTGGCAATACATTTTACTTGTTTGAAAAATTTTCTGTTAACTGTTCTACCCGGAAAAACCAGACCTAGAGACAATCTCTATACAGGGTGTACATAAAGTCAGGATCTATTTTTGTGAAGCACTTGGAAATTATATGGAATTCAATTATAAAATGATAAAGTGGTAACATTTATTAAATAATTAAGAGTAGGATTCGACGTGACGCCCATCAGTATCCCTGCACAGCTCAAATCGTTCCGCAGCATTTCTAAACACATTCTGGAGCATTTGCGGGGTTATGTTATCTGCAGCAGTTCGTATACGTGTACGTAAGTTTTCAAGACTCGTAATCTTCGTCTGATAGATGTGCGATTTGATAAAGCCCCATGCAAAGAAATCTAAAGGGGTTAAATCTGGTGATCTCGCTGGCCAAGGTCTGTTGCTTCCGCGTCCGATCCAGCGATTTGGAAAACGTCCATTTAGATAATCCTGAACAATTTTGGCATAGTGACAAGGAGCACCATCATGTTGATAGACGACGGGGATAGGATTGTTAGTACCGTCGTCTATCAACATGATGGTGCTCCTTGTCACTATGCCAAAATTGTTCAGGATTATCTAAATGGCCGTTTTCCAAATCGCTGGATCGGACGCGGAAGCAACAGACCTTGGCCAGCGAGATCACCAGATTTAACCCCTTTAGATTTCTTTGCATGGGGCTTTATCAAATCGCACGTCTATCAGACGAAGATTACGAGTCTTGAAAACTTACGTATACGAAATGCTGCAGATAACATAACCCCGCAAATGCTCCAGAATGTGTTTAGAAATGCTGCGGAACGATTTGAGCTGTGCAGGGATACTGATGGGCGTCACGTCGAATCCTACTCTTAATTATTTAATAAATGTTACCACTTTATCATTTTATGATTGAATTCCATATAATTTCCAAGTGCTTCACAAAAATAGATCCTGACTTTATTATGTACACCCTGTATATAAATCTTTATAAACCATTAGTTAGACCCCATTTGGAATATTACATATATATATATATATATATAAATAAATGCGTACCCCCACCCCCTTTGCAACATTGATCAATATTGCATTTGGAACATTGCAATTGCACTCTACCCAATTGTATTTATTTTTTCTCAGATGGTATGGATTTACACGACGAGTTTTAATAAATAATTAAAATAAATAGTGGTATCTGGCAACCCCCGTTAAGCATTGAGAGCATCTCTCTCTTGCCTTTAATATATAAATAATTAAAATATAGTGTTAAATGGCAACCCCTCTAAGTATTGAGATCATCTCTCTTGCCTTTAATATATAAATAATTAAAATAAATAGTGCTCTCTTGCAACCCCAACCTTCTATATAACAGCTTGGTAATCAGAGTTTGCATTCTGCGTCTGGCTCCGCCAGACGCAACATCTCTCTCTCTCTCTCTCTCTCTTGGGTCCCGCCTTCTCCCTCAAAGACTCTCCTCCTCCTTTCTCTCTCTCTTAGGTTAGGTATACCCTTTTGAGGGGTGAGGCCATCTCACCTCGCCCAAAGAGGTCAGGGTCACCGCTTTTGGGGGTGATGCCTCCCACCTTCTCCCCCAAAGCTCCCCCTTCATGCAACTTGGGGGTTATCCCCACCCCCTTGTTGCAACACCCACCCCTTTGCAACATTACCCTTTTAACAGTGATCAACATTGCAACAATGCAATTGCACTTGCGCTCTCCCATTTTGCGGCCATACTACTGACATCGATGAGGTGACGATGAGAAGAGTGCCAGTGCGAGGATGCTTCCTTCATACACGTTATGATATGTCAGTTTTATTTAAGAGGTGTGCGAGTTATATTTTACAAGCTAGTTCTCGTCCCTAAGTTTGAAAACAAACATTTTAAGGGGAAGCTTTAAAAAGGAGGAGTTTTTGTTGTAATATATCTGTGGCACTGTGGTGGCACCGTGTTGAAGATTTGGGTAGATTCTGTAGGTTAGAATGATTATTCACGCTTCTCTGTTTGAGTGTTGTGAAATTCCTTTCACACACGCGGGTTTTAGGGCATCGCTATTTTGCTCCCCTTTGGAACTGCATCGTGGCCACACCATAACGCTACTTCCCGTTAGATCAGCAAGGATCAGCGACGTTGGGTCTGTGTAGAAGAAATTGGGTGGCTGACCACCCTCTGCGTCCATATGATATAGGGACCCGTAGATGGTTTGGATCCCACGTAAATCTGTAGGGCCACTGCGTCATTATGGTCTTTGTCGTAATGAACGAGTTTAAGCGACAACAAACGTTATCAGTGTATAATATATCGAGATAGGTTTGGTAGGAGCAATGTTAGGAAAAGTAATGATCAGTGGTTACACCCCTATCTGAGAAATGTTGTGAAGAAGGCCTTATCTATCTCGAGAGAGAGAGAGAGAGAGAGAGAGAGAGAGAGGGGGGGGGACTGCGCAAGAGAGTGGAATATTTGAAGCAAGCTTTGCAGGCCTGTTCTACCTACTCCCGTGAAAACACGGTTAAAATTGTATAATTTCTTTGTCGTATCTTTGATTGGTCCGTTTTTTCCTTTTTTTAAATTAAGAATTTCTTTTACGATGTTCCAATGTTGTTTACTTTCCCTTTTACGTTTTCAATTTTTTTTTGTAATAAATTGTTTTAGCTTTGTGTGTTATATTAATTTGCAAGTTTATTTCTCTAGGTTGCGTGTGTGTGTGTGTGTGTGTGTGTGTGTGTGCGTGTTTTGGATGAGGGGAATGGGGAGTTGGATGGAACGTGGTGAAACAGCGTAAATATTGGCCTCACTCGAACGAACATTCAGTTTTTTAGTGATTTTTTTTTATTTTGTGGTTCTGGATCGTGTGATCGGTAGGAGCGCTGACTTTGAAACCAAGCAAACCCACGCGACGCCGTAGGTTAGAGTCCCACTGGGCCCCAGTTGCCAAATTTATTGCTTGTTCACTTTTCATCTTATTTAAGTGCGCCTAGAACAAATTAATATATTTATTTTGGTGGGAAGAATTCATTTAGTTTTTGTGAATATTTTAAGTTTATTGTTGGATGGATGCTTTTGATTCAGGACTAGAACTAGTCAAGGACTATCCCAAGACAGTCTGAAAAATGGGGAGAAACGATGCAGTGACGATCCCGCTGCACGTATTGTATTTAGCTCGACCCAGTTTCCCTTTTAAAGGGGTCTTATTTTCCACGGTTGGCGGAGTTACTAACTGGTGGACGAAGTGCGTAAAACGGACTAATGCGGCCCATTGTTCTTGCTCCTGTATTAATTATTATTACCAGCACCACTGGGAGTCGAGCCCCCGACCTCAGTGTCTTCACTTCGCTTTTATGGAAACAGTGTTGCCCACTGAACGACAGCAGCCGGCTTTGTTTTGAAAGTTAGTTTCAAAGTAAAGACGAGAAAGAAGGAATTCGCATCAGGATGAGAGCAAATTTGCTTTTTGAAGGAAACAGAATTTGAGAGAAACGAACCAGGTATCGATATTAAAATGAGGTTTATAAAGATACTTTGAAAACTAAGTAATTATAATAATGAAAAGCTGTTCAGGCTGAACTGTAAATCAAGAAAACAGGAATAAATTTTTACTATAATATTTTTAAAGGTTCCAATGATTATATATATATATATATATATATATATATATATATATATATATATATATATGATACACACAGACAGTGCATGGAACAAGGAACTCTTCTGGGATAATTAAATCCACTATAGTCCGAATAAGTAATGGTAAATGACAAATACCATAGTTTTTCTTTTTCATGATGCAAGCCCGACGTGGGCAACTGGTCTCTCGCAAAGAGGTCCCATAAATATAGCTTCCCTCACCAGCTATCTGCAAAGCAGACAGGATCCAGCTTTGGGACATGGATCTAGGGTTTAAAGCAGCCTAGCCCCACTACATTTTGCATGCATAAATATTTATTTCTTGTAATTCTTTGATTTAATTACATTAATTCTATTTTTTCAGAAATATTAAAATGGATAAAAAAGTAAAGACAATGCAGTGTAGTATATGCCCAGTTTTTGGCGCTGCTAAAGAACTAAATAGCAATAGGCTTCCAACCTATGAAGAAATGTTTAGACATTATTTATGGGTAAGAGCTGACATAAGGTTCACTAATAATAACAAAGATCCTGCAGTCTCTGACGTATCAGAAAGAGTTGTTTTAGATATTGAAAATATTTGGGTAAAGGCCTCAATTCCAACAGTTTCTCACAAAAGAGTTTTGCAGCTTATTCCTATCATGATAAATATATGGTGTTGATAAAGCCATACAAAGGAAGAAAAGGAAACCCAAATTATCAAAACAAATTACAGTTGTTCAGAGAAAAAGCTAAAAATTTATTTAATATTGCTAGCTGCAAATGTGAGTTTCATTCATGTCACTGTAATAAAACTAAAAAGGTTCTTCGCATTGATTGAGCACAAATAAATTTCTCACTGATCAAAGAGGAGATAAATACAGTAAATGGCAATTGGGAACATAGATAAAATAACAACTGAAAAACTTGAAAAGAATATGAAACGAAAAGAAGTGGAACTTTCTCGAATTAGCAAAAGCATTTCAACTAATAATGATGCTGTAGGCCTAGGCATTGATTCTTCTGATTCGGAGGGTGACATTTCAGCTTGCTCAGGGAAAGAATCAAACCCGACCCAAACAAGAACTGTTGATGATGCTAGACCGTCTAACTCGCATCAACAAATGGGAGTTAATTTAGGAAATGTTGCACAAGTTTGTGATAGATACGGCATATCTAACCGGGCAGGTGCATCTTTGGCATCTGCTGCCCTGCAAGATGTTGGTCTAATGGGAAATGAGGATACCTCTCTCGTAATTGACAGGAGTAAAATTAGAAGAGAAAGGACGAAAATACGGCGTAAAATACAACAAGAAGATAATGAGGAACACTTAAAAGCTCTATATTTTGATGGAAGAAAAGATGAAACTAAATGTCATATCAAGCAGGGCAAAAAATAATAATAAAGTCGGTCATTGAAGAACACATAACCTTAGTAAGAGAACCAGGGTCTTGCTATGTTGGTCATATTGCATCTGTCTCTGGTACTGCTCATGGTATTAAAGATTCGTTAATTCACTTTTTATCAGAAAATGTTCAAAACATTGATGAACTGGTGGCTATTGGATGTGATGGAACTCCTGTATACACAGGAATGCATAATGGAATTATTAGCCTCTTAGAATTGGCATTAGGTAGACCTTTGCAGTGGCTAATATGTCAATTGCACGCTAACGAAATTCCACTTCGCCACTTGTTATATCACATTGATGGGAGCACAACAGGACCTGATACCTTCTCTGGAACAATTAGCAAAGCACTGAAAAATTGTGAACAACTTCCCGTTGTAGGGTTTGATAAAAGTGAAGCTGATATACCATACATAGCAAATGAAGACTTTAGTACGGACCAGAAGTATTTGCTTGAAATCTGTAAAGCTGCGTGCTCAGATAAATCCTCTCAGGATTTGTCTGAAAAAAATCCACGAACTTTATCTCATGCAATGTGGATAACTACAGCAAATCGAATTCTACGCTTATACATTGCTAAAGATAAACCATCAGAGAACCTTCGTGCATTAGCAACATTTGTAATGAAAATTTATGCGCCAATGTGGTTTACCATTAAGTCAAAATCTTCATGCACAGAAGGAGGAAGACATGTCTGGGAAACTATTTCAAGATCAAGATACCTTCCACTCGAGCTGAGAAACGTTGTGGATTCTTCAATACAACGCAACGCTTATTTTGCTCACCCAGAGAACCTGTTGCTCTCCATGATCACCGATGATCAGGAGCACATCAGAGCGCTGGTAATTCGAAGAATTATGCTTGCAATAAGAAAAACACAAAAGGAAATCCCAAAGTTTACAATACCAAGGCTGAACTTTGGAGCAAAAGAATACATTGATCTTATTAACTGGCAAGAAGAAGGGCGATTAAGTCCTCCGCTTTTGCAGCAGTTGACGGAGAAGGAATTGAGAGAGCTCGCTTCCAAACAGCCAGATTTTGGAGGCATACTTGGAATGCCATGTCACACACAGGCCGTAGAAAGATGTGTTAAGCTTGTAACAGCAGCAAAAACTAGAGTTTGTGGAAAAGAACGAAGGGATGGATTCATTCGAGTGAGATTGGAATCAAGAAACATACTGCCATTTTTCAATACTAAATCACAACATAGTTCGGTAAGCAGGAAACGGAATAAGACTTAGACAAAAGTCCATAATAAGGTTGGGTGGTTGGGATGGGCTAGGCTGGAACTCGATGTGCAGCTACCTCCACGTGGTGAGTTCTGTGTACTTTGTTTATATATATATATATATATATATATATATATATATATATATATATATATATATATATATATAAATAAATAATAATAAATAAATAAATTAAATAATAATTATTTATTTATATATATAAAGTAGCAGAATGCTGCCAGAAATGTTCAAATTAGGAAGCGATTTTTTGCCCTCGCTCGGGACCCTGAACAATTAATTCAAGGGACATCAAATTATGAGTGAACATTGACAGTAGCCCGTTGACAACTTTTGCAGGTATTCCAATTCGATATTTGAAAAAAAAAAATTTTGGTCCATTTTCACTCTACCCTAATATATATATATATTAGGGTGGCCCTTATTTTTCAACTTTTGAAATTACTTGCTCCCAACCCCTAATCTTCTTCCAATATATAAAATAGTGCTCTTTGCAAAATTTCAGCTCAATTGGGCTATATTAAGATGGCCCCCAAAGGCCCTAAAGTTTCAAAATTCACCGATAATTGGTATTTCTAATATAAAACCTTTATAATTCATTTGCAAACTTTGTTTGGGAAAATAATCACGAAGCATAATCGAAAGTGAATTTTATTTACAACAAATAATTACGCCGCTTATATAGGCCGCAGGCGCAGAACATTCTAGAACCTTCCAGAAGCGGTTTTTTTACGCACTTATGATACTTTTCAATTTCCGTGAATATCTCGTCCAATTTTGGTTTTAAGTAAATAATGGTTATAACTAAATTTATTGTAAATTGAATTCTCTTTCGATCATATTCTATATTTCTTTCGAATAAAACACTGTAAAGAAGATAAAAACGGTTTTATATGAAAAAATATCAATATTGTTAAAATCTGAAACTTTAGGGCCTTTGGGGGCCATCTTAATATTGTCTGATTGAGCTGAAACTTTACACAGAGCATGTTTACATGGATTAGAACAACTTTGGAGGTTGGGAGATGAAAAATATTTCATTTCAGAAAATCACATACAACTAAGGGCCACTCTAATATATATATATATATATTATATATATATATATATATTATATATATATATATATATATATATATAAAATCATAGGAACCTTTTAAAATATATATATATATATATATATTCACTCTACTCTTCCGAGTTTTATAGGTCATCCTTGGTATATTATCTTAACAATGAAATTAATTACAAATTTAAGCTTAAGCATGATATCTCGAACAAGATTTGCGCTCTTAAAAGCCAGTTGAAGGCCTTAGTTTCATTTTGTGACTATGGGTGCAGCGTGCATAGTGTCTAACATTCAAGTTTCCTCCCTTTCATATGTACGTTCTATTTCCCGGATTCATGACCGCAAGCTTTTTGAGTTAAACCAATCTTGCCCTTCTTTTTTGGATCCTGGTCAGGTCATAAGGAATTTATCTGATTATCCCCTGTCAAAGCGTGAAAGTTTTCTCTTGTCTCTTGTCCTTAAGTTTAAGTTTCCCAACTTGCGTTTTAAACCGGCTGATTTTTATTTTTATTTTGAAAGGATAGCCCATGATCTGAAAGCTCTTCGAACCGTTGATGCTAATAATTTTGGTAAGGTTAGACAACATATTTCCCAATTGTCCCATGAATTGTTTTTTAAAATTAAAGCTTTTAAATTTTCCACAATTTTTCTGCATAGGGAGGACCGAGAAATTTTAAAAAGTTTGGGTGTAAATGAATCTATTGTCATTACTAAACCAGATAAGGGTAGTGGTATTGTGGTTATGAATAAAACGGATTATATTAAACAAATGCTTGATATTCTTTCTGATTCATTAAAATTTGCTAAGGTAGATGAACAGCCTCCTAAAATTATTCAGCGATTGGAAGACAAGGTTAACCGTGTTTTGCTTAAGCTTAAACAGGAATTAACTCCTCCACCTATGATGAATTGTACGTTTCAGGCTCTTATTTGGGCCTTATGTACGGTCTGCCTAAGGTTCATAAAGTCGGTGTTCCATTGCGCCCAATTTTAGCGTCTTATCCTTTGGCTAATTACAAACTTGCCAAATTTCTTGTCCCACTGTTATCATCATTTACCATGAACTCGTACAGTGTTAAAGATAGTTTTTCCTTTGCGTCGGAAATTAAGAAGTTTGATATGAATTCTTTGTTTATCACAAGTTTCGATGTATCTTCCCTCTTTACAAATGTCCTCTTGGATGAGATCATTGCAATTATTTTGAATAAAGCTTTTCCACAGCCGGACTCACTTTTTCACGGCTTTGGCAGAGCGCAGTTTGAGCAGCTTTTGAATTTGGCAGTCAAGGATAACTTTTTTAGTTTTCAAGGGGTAGTTTGCCGTCAGCTGGATGGAGTGGGGATGGGGAGCCCCTTGGGTCTTGTTTTTGCGAATATTTTCATGTCGCATCTTGAGGAAAGGGCCTTCTGTGAGTGCCCCCCTCACCTTAAGCCCAAATTGTACCGAAGTTATGTTGATGATACGTTTGCTTTATTCCAAACGGATAATCAATCAGTTCAGTTTCTAAGTTTTCTGAACACACTGTGTAAGAACATTGTATTTACACAGGAAAAGGAAGTTGAAGGTTCTATTCCTTTCCTTGATGTTTTGGTCTCCAAATCTGGTTCGACCGTTTTAACTTCTACATACAGGAAGCCTACGTTTACGGGTTTGTGTTTTAATTTTTATACATAGTTTTTGCGATTTTAATTACAAATTAAGTTCCATTCGCACTTTCGTGCATAGAGCTTATAATATTTGCTCGAACTTTGCTCTGCTTCATAATGAGTTTGAATTCCTTACTGATTTTTTCTTTAAAAATGGTTTTCCACAGGATCTTGTAGGAGGTATTATTAGTAAATTTCTTAATAATGTATATTCCCCCAACCTTATCCCAACGTATGATGTTCCTAAGAATTGTAAATATCTTGTTTTACCTGATCTCTACCATTTTAACACTTTTGTGAAAAAGCAATTGTTGAGTGTTGTGAGAAAATTTTATTTTCACACTGATTTTAAGGTTGCTTTTGTAAATAATAATACCATTGGATGTTTTTTCCGATGTGAGGACAAAATCCCCCCTGCTATGAGCTGTTATGTTGTTTATTTGTTTACCTGTCCTGGGTGTTCCCAGGGGAACTACGTTGGCAGTACAGTTCGTTCCTTGCAGGCGAGTTGTTTTTGCTCCCATATGGGTATTAGCCATAGGACAGGGAAAGTTTTATCGAAAAAGGAACAGTCTGCTATTAGAAATCATTCTATCAAGTGTAAGGTTGACATTTCTGTTAACAATTTTAAAATTCTTAAATCATTAAAATGCCCGTCTTCCCTCCGTATTTACTTACGAATCTTTGTGCATTAAATTTTTGAACTCCAGTTTAAATATTGATTCTAGCTGTTACCCTTTTTATATTAATTAGAATACCTACATACTAAAATTTTTTTCCCTTTTGACCCTGTCTCCTTTTCGCCTCAGTTTTTTGTGGCTGTCAAGTGAGCATGGTATGTTTGGTTTACTCTTGTGGTTTTTCGTTTAACTTTTTATTCCGTTTAACTTTTTAGTAGTAAAGATTTTTAACTATTTTACGTTTGAATGTTTTTAGTTTTAAGTTTTTATTTTTATCACTCTTATATTTGTCATTTATATAATTTTTATTTTTTATTTGATTTGGCTTTTGCCTGTTTTTTCCTTTGTAATTTTAATTTTTATTCTTGAACAGTTTTAATTTTGTATTTTAAATTAGTTTTAGTTTTCAACATTCATATATTTTTTTCATGTATTAATTTTAGTTTTTATTTATTAGGCCTTGAAAATGGGTATAGTTGCCCGAAACGTCGGCTGCAGTCTAATATAGTGACTTTTTTGCTCTACGTCTTCGTTTTTATCCTAAATGTAAAACTACATCTCCTTAGGAGGGATCCTATTATATATGTATACCTATATATATATATTATATATATATATATATATATATATATATATAAATAATGCCATTGCTGCAGGTTAATAATTATGCGCTTCTTACTAATTATTATTATTATTATTCTTAAAACCGATCGGGTTAGAAATATGGGGGTCAATCCCAGAATAGGCACCTGATGTACCTCAATCCCAGATGAAGCACCTGCGTTCAACCTCAATCCCAGAATAGGCACCTTGCAAGGAATTAAATAAAAAAAACCTGATGATTACAAAATTTATTGTTTATACAAAGTTTATTACAAATGTAATAAAGGCAAAGTTATAAAAGGTTTAAAGTGGTTTAATGAATAAAGAAAAATTTTAGATATTATAAATTCCTGCAATATGAACCCGAATGTTTCTGAATCCATCTGAAGCAAATCCAAAAAAGCAGAAGATATAGCAAAAGATTAGGTTAGGTTAGGTTAGGTTAGGTTAGAGTTGATTTTTTCAAATATTGATAAAAACAATGAAATTATATCTCTAAAAACTGTTTATATTTTTTTCTCCTCAATCCCAGATTAAGCACCTGTGTTTTGCCTCAATCCCAGATTAAGCACCTAAAAATGATTTCAGGTGCCTATTCTGGGATTGATCCGAAATATGTAACCACAACACTAATTTCAAAATCTGTAACAAACTAAACACTACAAATAATAAAGAAATGAAATAGAGGGTGTCCATAAATTATCTTATTAAATTAAGTTTGTAAAGGTATTTTATGGTCACCCTGTATATTTGTAGTAATGGAGTATTGAGAGAGTTAAAAAGTAACCCTATTGGGGGATGTGATAAGCCGTGAGGAGGGCCAGGAACTAGCACAGCGCTCAGGTCATGAGATCGAGGCCTATTTGGTAATTCCTGGGTTATTATTATGAACAGCACCATCGGGAGTCAAATCCCCAACCTCAGTGTTTAATTTCGTTTATAGGGAAACGATGTTACTCACCTAGGAGCGCTGCTGAATTGGGCTATGATCCCAACACTAATAAAATCACAATGATAAAATATGCACTGAGACGGATATAAATACAGGGTGTTTCAAAGAAGGTGTTCCCAAAAATTAATATATGGCACATTTTTAGAACACCTTCTGTATCACCCTCTGATATAAATACTCGCGATAATGATTTAAATAAAGACTGTGATATCCAATTAGACGAAAGGACGAGAAGCATTCCTACGTAAGCGATTCCCAAACTTCATAAAAATCTCGTTAAATTTCGCTCCCCAGTTACAGTAGTTCTGAAATTTGTTTATTAAGCCGCTTTCACGAGATGTTACGTCAAGACTAGGACTGATAACTAATATTTTGAAACGTGTGCAAAGAAGTGGAAAATAGAACCTGGTTTTAATGTTATTTTGATCGATAGACACTTGGATCGAACATCTGAATATAATTAAAAACAAGCAAGATGCTTGTTTGCGCATTCGATTTTTCGACTCTGTGCAAACTTAAAGTCATTGAAGTGGTTCTGACGATATGGGACCTCATTAACAAAGTAAGCAAATCCTTAACATTACGAGTGTATAATAGTTAACCGTTCAACTCGATACGCAGTTTGGATATGAAGAATAGTCTAAAGATTTTTTTTTTAAAACGCAGTGCAGTGATGAGTAAATAATTACTTTTATTGATAATGTTAATTTCACATAAAAAAAGGGAATTGCTTTGGGGACACACAACGCATCTAAATCTATCCTTTAAAGAATTTTTATTTCTGGGGAATGTGTGTGTCTGTGTGTGTGTGTGTGTGTGTGCGCGTGCGTTTCAGGTGATTTAACCTCATTCGCAACATCTAATAAGGGCACATGACGGAGGGGACCTACAACTTTACGTGGGATTCGAACCTCGGGTCAGTATATCTTCGAACACTGCGGACGGTCACCCATCCAACTACTATCCAGATCCAACGTCACTTAACTTTGGAGAACAGATTAATAAATTATAACAAGAGTAAAAAATTTAATAATAATGGCAGATACATAGATAATATTTGTGGTTATATATACACACGAGGGCCACTCAATATATTTTGCCCCACCGTTTTTTTTTCTTTCCAAGTTTCCTTGTAAGTTCCAAAAATTTGTACACAAGTAGTTATATGCCTTTTTTACAAGTTTTATTTTTCCACATAGTCTCCATCCTTTTGTACGGCTTTCCTCTACCTCGAAACAAGAGCCTTTATTCCTTGCTGCTAAAAGTCCGCTGGGTTCCGCTGGAGCCACCTATTAACCTCCTCAACAACTTCATCGTCACTCTGAAACTTTCTTCCACGAATAGCACCCTTCATTGGCCCAAACAAATGAAAGTCTGAAGGTGCTAGATCAGGGCTGTATGGAGGGTGGGGTAATAGAGTCAAGCGCATTTTTGTGATGGCCTCTCTTGTTTGAAAACTGCTGTGTGGTCTTGCTTTATCGTGCAAAAGAAGGACGTCTTCCAGTTTTCTCTTCGGTCGAACTCGCTTCACACGTCTCTAGAATCTCAGTAGGGTAGCAGAATATGCCTCTGAGTTGATTGTTTGTCTTTTCTTCATAATATCCACCAGAATCACCCCTTTCATGTCACAGAAGATAGTGGTCATAACATTTCCTACAGAAGGAGCCATTTTGAACTTTTTCTTACGTGGGGAGTCTTCGTGATGCCACTCCATGGATTGGCGTTTTGTTTCAGGTTCAAAGTGGTATACCCAAGTCTCATCCCCAGTCACAATTCGTGAAAGGAAGTCATTCCCTTCTGTTTCATATCGAACCAACGTCTCAGAAGCAAATTCTTTTCTTTGGGCTTTGTGAACTTCAGTCAGTTTGCGAGGAACAAACCGTGAACACACTTTTGAGCATCCCAGTTGCTGAATTATCGTATTCACACTTTCTTCACTAATTCCTAGCTCCAGTGATAGTTCCTTGTATGTGACGCGCCGATTTGATCGAATGACGCTGTTAGCACGTTGCACAGTGTGAGATGTCACAGCCGATGCCGGGCGACCGCTGCGTGGCTCATCATCGAGGCTGGCTCTCCATCTCTCCGATGATCTCACACGTTTAGACCAGCGTCCAACTGTGCTTCGATCGATAACAGCATCTCAATAAACGTTTTGTTAGACGTTTGTGAATATTTCCAACTGTTTCCTGCTCTGCGGTTAAGAACGCGATAACAGCTCTCTGTTTACGACGCACATCAATGTCAGACGCCATTTTCGAAACTGCGTTAACCATCGGTTTTATACAAGAGCGTTTAAAAGCGGTTTTACACAAGGAATGGCGGTTCAAACTGGAAAAATCCGGTTATGTGAGGCGCAGAAAGTTCAAACTTACGGCCCAAAAGCCATTTCAGCTCGATGGCCTATAATTTAGCTAAGAAAAAATGATGGAACAAACTATATTGAGTGGCCCAAGTATATATATATATATATATATATATATATATATGTGTATATATATATATATATATATATTGTATATATATATATATATATATATGTATATATATATATATATGTAATCACTACTATAACAGTACTTTAACATTCTTAACAGTGTGAGTAGGGATAATCTTAAGATAGATTGTAGCGAAACGACTGTAGGAGGGAGAAAGGAAAATACTTTGATATCAGTTCCTGAAGTAAAGAGTTTAATTAAAGAGCTAAAGACTGGTTCTGCGTCAGGGGTAGCTGACCTATCGAATGAGCACTTAAAATATGCCAATGACGTAGTATGTCTGCATGTATCATTGCTCCTATCAGCCATGTTTGCTCATAGCTATATCCAGTGGTGGCATTCAGCCGGTTCGCTCCGGTTCGCACGAAACGGCCCTTAACCCTTTCAGTCCGTGCATGATTTTTCTTTATACCATACGCATTTCGATAAAAACATTTTTTAATTTTCATTTCTGACATGGAAGGGGGAGGAGAAGGGGAGGGGAGGGCGAACGGGTTCTTAAAATTTTTTAATCCCACCGCTGGCTATATCCCTGCAGAGATCATGAGAGGATATCTTGCCCCTGCTCAAAAATAAGTATGGAGACATTCTGTCCAGCAATAATTACAGGCCTATTGCTGTCGCTTTCTGTTTCTTGAAACTACTAGAAAAACTCTTGTTACTCCGATTAAGTTATTTCCTATGAACATCTAATCAGTTTGGTTTTAAAAGGTCCCACTCAACTGACCTGTGTATCTATGTACTTAAAGAAACAATATCCAAATACATTGAGAGTAATTCAACTATTTATAGCTGTTTCTTAGATATAAGTAAGGCATATGATAGGGTGAACCACAATATTTTATTTGAAAAACTAGAAGACAGGAAGGTTCCCATGTACATATTAAATTTATTGAAATTTTGGTATTCCCACCAATCTTTTACCGTTAAGTGGGGCAATGTACTATCCGAATGTTTGGCTCCTCTTCCGGGGTGAGACAAGGCTCCTTGCTCTCTCCTATGCTGTTTAATGTGTATATTGACGGATTAATTGCTTCACTTAATGAGGCAACAGTGGGATGTTGTATAGATAACACAAGGATAAATAACTTAGTTTATGCCGATGATATGGTGTTAATAAGTCTCTCTGTTAAAGTTCTGGATCGGCTACTAAAAGTCTGCGAAGTGTATTGGCATAAAACATAATATTCTTTTTTAATGTTACAAAAACGAAGGTTATGCAATTTCATCCTGAAAGCTATAATCAGCCAGCTGACATTAGGTTTAAAATGAAAGGTGAAGTAATTGAGGAAGTACAAGATTTTAAGTATTTGGGTCAAACTATTACCAGGTCCTCGAGTGAAG
The DNA here is from genome assembly GCA_023014485.1 of Bathynomus jamesi. NCBI lineage: Eukaryota > Metazoa > Arthropoda > Malacostraca > Isopoda > Cirolanidae > Bathynomus > Bathynomus jamesi. Next base: position 902,932 of record JAJOZX010000645.1, on the reverse strand, counting down.
ACTCGGTTATAAGAAAACAATCTCGAAGCCTTCGTGCTAAAGCGAATATGACTATAAGGATCTTTCGGTTCTGTACAAGTAAAGCGAAAGACACTCTCTTTTGTACTTTCTGCAGTAATATATACGGATAGCAACTGTGGGTGAATTATAAAAAAGGTTCTGGCAGAACTCTAAATTTGATGTACAGTGCTTATAAGAAGTCTCACGCTTCTGTCCCGTCCCAAGCTAGTCTGTTAGGTATAAAATGGGCGGTTCTTATGGCAGCGGAGGTGTGTTCGGATTGGTGCACATAACTGCTCTAACCCAATCAATGACGTCCATTATTAGGTCACTTTTGCTACATTTTAGTTTTTAAAATATGAATGATTAAGAAGCAGAATGAGCAAGTTTCGGGATGTTGGGATGGTTATGGAGCAATCGTAGTCATCATAATATTAGCTGGGCATTACATTATACCGTCTCAATATATACTGTAGACTATAGAGAACGACTAATTCCGCAAATATCCCAAATCATGGCATGATACCTAAGTTATTTTGACGCAGGTCTAAATTATTTGCTCAAATGCAATTATTGATATTAAGTAATTGTTGGGAATTGTTGTCAATATTGTTGTTTGTGATATATATCCTACGTGAAGAATCTAATGACCAAATTCCTCAGTGAACCTCTCACGCGCTCGCATTTCGAGGAAGTCACGGTCGTCTCACTAATAGATAGTTTATCCATTGTTTTAAGTGGTAACCTATTAAACGAACTATGTTAAACCTATTCCATCTTATGAAAGTCATTAGTCTAAAGCAAGACTGGTGGGCCGTGAATCAGAGAAATTTGCATTTGATTTGTTCATCGTAATTATTACGTAATATAGTATACTGTATATAGTAGTATATAAGAGTTTATTGGTAGCATATCATATGACAATTCCCATAAACATGTGATGACCTCGATGTTGCCAGTTTTTTTTTTTTCCTGAAACTATTACCTTCTCATAGTTTGTTTCAACAATGCATATATTATCATCTCCACGAGCGTAGACATTGCAAGAAAAGATTCTAACTAAGGATAAGTAAAGTTCTTTCATGGTCACAATATATACTTTTATAGATGTCAAACATAAAAATATAATAAAATTCTATATTAACATAAATATATATTCGATACACATTTACGTCATGGCTTTAACATCAGTATTTCGTATAGCTTCCTCCAGCATCAATAATTTCTTGCAATCGTTGCGGCATAGAAGAGGCCAGATTGTAGAATGTTTGGTGTTCGGCGTAAGCTCTCCCAACTATTCCTCGTGTGAGCTAAAAGTGCTTCAAATGTTCTTTCATTGCGTTGCTCCCATTCGTTAATCATTATTGCCCAAAGGTTTTCAATCGGATTCAAATCAGGAGAACGTGGTGGCAGAATTAGATTAATAATCTCTGGGTGATCTTCGTACCACGCTCTCACAACGTTACTCCTATGAATGGGACTGTTATCTTCCATTAAGTAAAATGGTTCCGGTGCTGGAACCAGATACGCACGAACACTGGGTAGCAGCACCTCTTCCAGTATCTGGCAATATTGCTGTCCAGTAAAGCGTCCATCTACTTGAGTCAATTCTCCGACACCATAGCCAGACATCCAGCCCCACACACCGAGATTGATGTGACCACTACGTTTGCTCGGGAAAACATTTCCTTCTTCATAGCGTTTTCCGCGCTGCCTCCAACAATGCAGGGAACCATGACTATCTGTTGAAAATGTTTTTTCGTCACAGTACACAACTTTTCTCCAGAATTCTTCCTCCTGCGGCAAGTATTGCAAGGCAAATCCCATCCGCGCCTCTTTATGCTCAATCGTCAATGCAGGTTTTATAGCTGGACGGCGAGAAAAATACCCTGCCTCGTGAAGTCTGTTGTTCACTGTATTTGCGCTACAACGAAGGTTCAGGTGTCTGTAAATATGCGTCGCTGGAACAAACGGATGCTCTCTGGCATGATTAACAATCGCAGCATCTTCCTCTTGAGATGTTGAACGCGGAGGACCAGACCTCGGCAAAGTAGCGATTGAGTTTTCTGCTTCATACCGATGAATCCACCGTTCCACAGTGCTTCGATGAACGTCTAGTCGTCTTGATATTTCTCTTATTGGCACACCATATTCATGCAATGTCACCATTGCTCCCCGCATTGCCTGGGTCGTCTCGTGGTGCACAGACGGCCTTTCCATCTTTGTGTAAATGGCTTATGTGAAGCGTGCTGGGACGATAAAGGAAATGAGGATACCATGCACCCCTTCTGAAATTGATTTCGGTTGTGAAGGGTACCAACCCTTCGAATGGTAATAATAATCAGCCAATTTCCTATTTTGTTGAACATATGCATAAAAAATTCGTCTTAAAAGCCAAGGATCCAAAGATTGTCAGCAATAGTTTATATCCCAACTGAATATAGTCAGCCATCAACAGTATAATCATATTTTATTTCCATAACTACTCATGACTACTCTGTCATAGTAAATAACCTTATTATGACTTAGGTAGTAGTGGTAATTCTGAGTGGCGGCCTCTAGCCACATACGTTAAACCTATCAGTGCGTCTAAGACCAGACTCTTCTGTTTCTGTCAATTCATTGTTAGTTTAAGGTATTTTGCTCTTTGTCTTTCTAGGTCTAGGGCATTAAAATAAATATTTGAGTTTGTGTTTAGCATTTCCTCCTCCCTTCGTAATTCCCCACCCAACCTCGTTTCCTTCGACATAGCAACGCTTACCTCCATCCTCATTCCACTTCCTTCATTAAACCTATTATCGCTTTTACTGTCCCTTCCTTCCATCCTTCAATGCCAGCGTTCTTAAACCTAGCACATAAATTATATAATATGGAATCTAACACCTTAGATCTCTACGCATTCATGTTACTTGAAGACGCCTGTGTCTTAGGGGAATCTAAGTGTTGAGAGTGGGCTTGAGGGGTAGTCTATAGATTATTACAGATGACCTTGAACGCTCCAACTATTTAAAAATGATTATTTATTACGCACATCATATGGCATAATGCACACATGAATTTAAGTATCTCTTACACTATAGGAATGGAATTGAATCCTACCAGAGTTAAAAAGTCGCAAAATATGATAGATTAGTTTGTATTAAGAGGTCACTAAGAGAAAAGGATTTGGAGTAGAGCGGAAGGCAGAGAGTATATTTTCTCGAGTTTCGGTTATTATTAACGTTATATGGATACATTGCCGATGTCCCTGCTGAAGACCTCTGATGGGATGCGGTGTGATCAGAGAGAGTTACAAGGAGTTACAAGGACAAGAGGAAGCCTCAAAGACCTTTCGGTCCACTCTGGGAGGTTCCTGTTATTAAAAGTTTATTTTTCTTTCAACTATCCTAGCAGTAGTAGAAAACTGGATAGAAAAGTAGAAGGCTCTCTCCCCACCCTCCGCCCCCTCCCTGCCAGAGGCAGGTACGGAAAAAGGTTGAAGAAAATACCTTGACCCTGGAAAAGTAGCCAAGGAAATTTTACAGGAAAGTGGAGAATATATAAATAGCTCTATATTTAGCTTGCTCACAGAGACACCGTGCAAGCGAACTCCTGCAGAGTTTTCTTATGTTTTAATCTTAAACTGTGAGTGTGTTCAGTACTTTGTCTAGCCTATTTTTAAACACATTTACACTTTGACTGGAAACAACATCTGAGGGAAGTTGGTTCCAGATATTAACTATTTTATAGGAAAAGAAATTTCCACAGACAGAGGTCCTAAATGTCTTTAGTTCCAGTTTAAACCCATTATTTCTTGTCGGGTTGGCATTAAGTGAGAATAAGTTTCTGTAATCTACCCTGTCTATTCCTTTGAGCATCTTGAAGACTTGAATAAGCTGAACTCGCAACCTCCTCGTCTCTAAGCTAAACAGATTTAGGTGCTCCAATCTCCGTTGGTAGCTTTGCATTCTCATTGAAGGGATCAATTTTGTAGCCCTTGCTTGTACTCTTTCTAACCTTTCTATGTCCTTCCTGAGGGATGGAGACCAAAACTGCGCACAGTATTCCAGTTGAGGTCTGACTAGAGAATTATAAAGAGACATTACAGTCTCCTTGTTCCGAAACTGGAACTGTCTTTTAATATAACCTAATAATTTTAAGGCCCTCTTTTCGACTTCTGCACAGTGCTTTGACGGTTTCAGATCGTTGCTGATATAGACTCCTAAGTCTTTCTCTAGATCGGTCTCAGTCAAGTTCCTTCCCAAGAGAGAGTAATCGGTCTTCGGGTTTTTATAACCTATGTGCATTACCTTACATTTGTCCAAGTTGAATGGCATCTGCCAAGTAGCAGACCATTCGTCCAACCTGTCAAGATCGTTCTGAAGCGTTCTTACGCCCTCCTCAGTACCTACACTACTTCCTAATTTCGTATCGTCTGCAAATTTGGAGATTGCACTTAGAAGCCCGACGTCTATATCGTTAATATAGATGATAAAAATTAAGGACCCAGAACGGAACCCTGTGGGACACCACTGGTGACCGGCGCCCACTCCGAAGCCACTCCATTTATTACCACTCTCTGCTTTCTATCTTTTAATCAATCCTCAATCCAGTTGGAAACGAGCCCGGTGATTCCTAGTCCTTTGACTTTAGCTATCAATCTAGCGTGAGGGACTTTGTCAAAGGCTTTTTGAAAGTCGAGATACATTATATCTATTGCCCTACTTGCATCGTACAGTGTATGCATTATGGAAAAACTCTAACAGGTTTGTCAGACAGGATCTATGTCGCCTAAATCCATGTTGAGAATAAAAAATTAGATTGTTAGATTCAAGGTGATACACAATACGTTTTGTAATGATGGATTCCAACAGTTTGCCGACAACTGATGTTAAACTGATCGGGCGATAATTACAAGGATTTTCCCTATCACCCTTTTTAAAGATTGGTGTTACATTTGCTAACTTCCAGTCGGTTGGAACTTTCCCTAACTCGATTGATTGTTTGAATATGGTTACTAAGTTGTCAACAACATTGTGGCTAACCTCTTTTAATACCCTTGGAAGAAATAAGTTGGGGCCAGGTGATTTGTATTTGTTCATCTTATCAATTAATTGCTGTACCTCATTTCTCGTAAAACTTATGGTCTCTACTGGCTGGTCACCGTCATATGTAATCCGAGGACTTGGCACTTCTATTGTGTCTTCCTCCGTGAAGACTGTAATGAAGAACTCGTTTAACGTATTAGCTATATCTTTATCACCGAAATTCAGTACGCCATTTCTATCTTTTAAGGGGCCTACAGAATTTTTAATTGGCTTTCTGCTATTAACATGGGCAAAAAATTCTTTAGGGTTAACTTTACAGAGTGAGGCAACTCTAGCTTCTTCATCACATTTGGCTGATCTAATTAAGGACTTAACCCTCCTACGTAGGTTTATATAGTTTTCTGAATTATTGTGGTTGAAATGCGACTTAAGCTTATAGTTTGTAGGCTCTATTTCTTCCCGTAATAGCCCTCCTAATTTCGTTGTTAAACCATTTCGGTGACTTTGTTGACAAGGAAACCATTTTAGTTGGTATAAAAGTGTTCTGTAATATTCTAAATTGATCCCTATATGAGCTCCAGGTGTCATTGACATCCTCACTTATTAGAACTTCAAGTGTGTCTAAACTACTTCGGATGCTTTCAAAATTTGCTCTCGAGAAATCCAGTCTTTCACGAGTCTTTTCTCGTGTATTAACTGGAACCCCGAGGTCAAACCTAATCAAATTATGATCGCTGTTACTTAAATTTTCACCAATAGTCAGGTTAGAGACTAGGTCATCTTCGTTCGTGAATATGAGGTCTAGTTTATTATTACCCCGAGTAGGCCCGTCAACCCATTGACTTAGTAAGTTATCATCGGCAAATTCCAACAGTCTTGAGCCCTCAGCATCAACTGTTTTGTTTTCCCAATTTACATTACCACAATTAAAATCACCAAAAATCACACTGATCTTATTATTCACTATTCTGCTTAATTTGTTATACAAGTTTATATCCTTATCAACGGGGTAGTGAGGTGGTCTATATACTAGAAGTAGCTGCACTACTTTATTATGTAGGTTTAGATCAATTCCCAACATTTCATGAGCAGATACGATATTACTGTTTACCGGGTGCAGGGAGTCCCGAGCATACAAAAGTACACCGCCGCCTTCCCTTCCGTTCCTATCTTTGTGAAACATTTTGTAACCTACCATTTCAAATTCTCCTACAAAATCCCTTGATTCAGAATGAATCCAGGATTCCGTTATTCCGATGAGAGAGAGAGAGAGAGAGAGAGAGAGAGAGTTACAAGGAGTTACAAGGAAAAGAAGTACCTCAAAAGGCCTTGCGGCCCATACCGAGGAGGTACCAATGGCAACGGGTGCAAGGGAAAATTTTGTACACACTCAAATAGTGTGCAAGATTTGGTCTAACCTTTTCTTGAACTGATCCACAGAGGAACTGTTCGCAACTTCCGAAGGTAACCTGTTCCATAGTTGGGTTATCATTTAAACTAAACATACTTCTAAAATCGACATCGTTGAACCCGCGTAAGAGCTTGAAAACCTCGATCAGTTGACCGCGCAGCCTCCGAGTTTCAAGCGAAAACAAGTTCAGGGCGCGTAACCGTCGATTGTAACCCATATGCCTAACGGAAGGGATTAACTTTGTGGCCCTCGCCTGCATTCGCTCCAGCCTCTCAATATCTTTCCTGAGGGTGGGCGACCAGAACTGCACAGCATACTCCAGGTGCGGCCGAACAAGGGAATTGTACAGTGAGAGCACAATCTCCTTGTTCCGAAACTGAAATTGCCTCCTGATATAACCCAATAGTTTCTGGGCTTTCTTTTCCACCTCTACACACTGTTTCGTAAACTTAAGGTCGCTGCTAATTAGCACACCCAAGTCCTTTTCTAAATCAGTCACCTCGATATTACTACCAAACATCGAGTAGTCCGACTTGGGATTGGCGTAGCCAATGTGCATCACTTTGCATTTACCCAAGTTAAACGGCATTTGCCATTTTTCGGACCACTCTCCTATCCTAACTAGGTCCGCACGCAGTTCCTCGATCGCTTCGGCCGTCCCAACATTGGCCCCAAGCTTGGTGTCATCAGCGAATTTGGCGATCCGACTGACGATGCCACCGTCGATATCATTTATGTAAATGATAAACAACAGTGGCCCCAAAACGGAACCCTGAGGAACCCCACTAGTGACCGAGGCCCAACCCGAACTAGCCCCTTTAATTACAACCCTCTGCCGCCTATTCCTCAGCCAGTTTTCAATCCACCTACCTATTTCCCCACCGATACCCAGCGCGCGCACTTTCGCCATTAGCCGGCGGTGAGGTACCTTATCAAAGGCTTTCTGAAAGTCGAGATAAAGTATATCAATCGCCCTACTCTTATCATACTCACTCAACATGACGTGGAAAAACTCGAGCAAGTTGGTGAGACACGACCTATGCCGTCTAAACCCATGTTGGGAGTCCCCAAGCAGCTTGTAGGAATCCAAATGGTCAACGATCCTATCAGCTATTATCCCTTCTAATAATTTACCTACAACTGAAGTGAGACTAATGGGACGATAGTTCCCTGGACTTTCGTGATCCCCTTTCTTAAAGATAGGGGTCACGTTGGCTTCCCTCCAGTCACCAGGCACCTGGCCCATCTCCAACGATTTGTTGAAGACTGTAGCCAGGTGGGGAGCCACCTGGTCGCGCACTTCTCGCAACACTCTGGGGAGAAACTGGTCTGGCCCAGGAGCCTTACACGCGCTCAGTTTGTCTATTCTATCGGCGATGACTGTCGCGGTACATCGAACACTATCCAGGCCAGCACCTTCGTGCCTCACGCCTGGCTCGGGAATGACGCAAAGTACTCATTAAGCACATTAGCGATGTCCGCGTCGGAGGTCCGCAGAACGCCGCTTCGGTCCTTTAGTGGACCTATCATGCTTCTAATGGGCTTTCTACTATTAACATAACTGAAGAACTCCTTACGGTTCCCCTTGCAGAGGCTTGCCACCCGTAGTTCTTCGTTACGTTTCGCTAGTCTAACCTTTGCCTTCACTTCCCTACACAGGCGGACATACGCTTCAGTGTTCTCGTGGGAACGATTGGCTTTCGCCCTCCTATACGCTACTTTCCTATTTCGGATAGCCAAAGCGATGTCACGATTGAACCACTTAGGCTGCGTTGAAGCAGGTGTGACCGGTTTTGAGGGTATGGCAGCAGACTGCAGCACCATAAACTCGTCTCGGAATGCACTCCACACCCGCTCAACATCGCCGCCGACCTCTAACCCCATCTCACCTACGCTATCCCTGAGGCTAACAAAGTCCGCCCGCTGGAGATCGAGCTTACTGCCTCTCGAGTTACTACGCTTCACCCGAGGGACGCGCACACGGAACCTAATCAGACCGTGATCACTCCCGCCCAACGATTCGTCAACGGTGAGGCCAGTGACGAGGTTGTCTTCGGTCGTGAATACTAAGTCTAGAACGCTTTCGCTTCGTGTAGGCTCGTTGACCCACTGAGTGAGGAAGTTCTCATCAGCAAAGACAACTAGCCTCCTCCCTTCAGCATCAGCAGTCCTGTCTTCTCACTTTATGCCGCGACAGTTGAAGTCTCCTAAAACTACACACACCCTATCACCTAGCAGGCTACTGAGTTCGGTGTACAGGGCTGTATCCTCCTCGAGGAGGAGATGCGGAGGTCTGTACACCAAGATTAACCTATAGTTCGTCCCCCCACGTTCAGATCGACACCAAGCAGCTCCCGTTCTGATCGGAACTGGCAGTCAACCGGACTCAACGTGTCCCTGACGTATATTAGTACCCCACCCCCCTACCCACGGGTGCGGTCTTTGCGAAACAATCTATACCCGGGAATTTCGAACTCCCCAACGTAGTCCCTACGATCAGTATGAATCCAGGACTCGGTGATAGGAACGATATCCTGGTATTCTGATGCTAAGAGCACCCGTAGCTCGCAAAACTTGTTCCTAATTGACCTAGCATTAAAAAGCATTGCACGGAGGGAGCCTTCCCTATTCTGACCGCCCCCTAGCACGACCCGTTTCCCGAACAGCCAGGGAGAGAGAGAGAGAGAGAGAGAGAGAGAGAGAGCTTTTAAATCACACCTTTTAAATGGTTTGTGGGTAAGGGCTTCAAGTATGTTATTTTAGTCCAGGGTAGTTTATGTGGAGGTTTTAACATAACTTGCACTTGGGACTGTTAATTGTAAGACAACTACCATAGCTGGGACTGAGACACGTTATCCCCTGCATACTCTATATATATTTATATACAGTATGTCTCTATATATAAATAGATAGGGTGATCAACACAATGATAATGTGGACGTCATTGATGGGGTTAGAGCAATTATGTGCACCAATCGGAACACACCTCCGCTGCCATAAGGGCCGCCCATTTTATACCTAACAGACTAGCTTGGGACGAGACAGAGGCGCGAGACTTCTTGTAAGCACTGTACAACAGGTCTTTTAGGCTCTTACATAAATTACCCCCGAGATGCTCAGCTTCGCAAATGTTTGCTATTCGCAATGTCCCGATATTTCCGGAGGTAACAAGACGTGCTCAATACAGTCTAATGGAAAGAATTAAGAAATCAACCAACCCGATTATCCACGCTATCCATGAGTCCTGCCGTTTATTCTCTAAGCTATGGAATTCTTGGTACGAAAACGTCTGTCTGCAGCTCCACTTAAACTCGACATTACGATATTTCTAATCAATTGTATATGTTGCTATCCTTAGTATGTGAACTGTAATTGCATTAATAATATTTGTCATATGGACTATAGTCTGCCAATAAACCTTTTCCTTTTCCTTTTCATATATATATATATATATATATATATATATATATATATATATATATAATATTACAGGGTGTTTCAGGAGGAAAGGTCACTACTTCGGGAGGTGATAGTATCGGTCATTGTGAGAAAAAAAGTTTATATGAATGTGTGTCTAATTCTAAATGGTTACGGAGATAGACCTGTTTGAATGTACAAATACAAAAGCATTGTCAATAGTAATCAAGAAAGAGAAACCAATTACCGTATATACCCGAGTATAGGTCGATCTCATGTATAGGTCGACCCTTGATTTTTGGCCAAGAAATCATTAATTTATCACATGCCTCGTGTATAGGTCGACCCCAGTTGTTGGGGGTAGTGGAACAACTAATTAGGGTAATAAAGCACCATATAAAACTCATTTCCAAAAACTAGAAACTGCCAACTGCGTCTAGGTGACCCTAAACACGTCATCATGTATAGACAGGTTACTGATAACCAACTATGTAAGAGCCATTTCCAATTGTGTCTTGGTAATTTTAATAATTGGTACATATTTTATGTTTTCATTGTTTACTGGTACTAAATGGTATATATTTTTCATGTCTGAAGCTAACAGTAGCTCATAGCCCTCCCCATCGTGCACGGATTTCAACCCCACGAAAATGTTACCCTTATATAGGTCGACCCCCTCATTTTTGCCTAAGAATTCAGTCTTAAAAACTCGACCTATACACGAGTATATACGGTACTGTTTCTAACATTTAATGTTTAAACATTGACATTTTGAATGGTATCAGACACAGAAATGACAAATTTGTTACAGTTTACAATACGTTTTCGAAAATCCCACCGTCAACCTCAATGCACTTTGCAACTCGTGTGCGAAGATCGCGTGTTGTTCGTCTGAGTTGATCTTGACGTTCCTTTATGCGGGCAGCAGTATCCAAAATGTGCGCGAGCAATTCGTCTCGTGTATCCACCTTTCTTTTGTAAACTTGACTTTTCATCCACCCCCACAAACAATAATCTAACGGAGAGAGGTCTGGAGACCGTGGTGGCCATTGACTGGGACCACCGCTGCCGATTCATCGACCAGGGAAAGTTTGAGTTAGGTATTGCATCACCAGACGGGTAGAATGTGGAGGAGTTCCGTCATGCTGAAAGTACATACCAGCGCATGTAGCCAAAGGAACATCCTCCAATAGTCCTGGCAATTCATTTTGCAGAAATTCTAGGTAACTTTTTCCTGTAAGACGATTCTCTAAAGTAACAGGGCCAATCAGCTGATTATCAATGATACCGCACCACGCATTGGCAGAGAAGCGATGTTGAAAATTTGTTTCCACAGTGGCATTTGGATTTTCGTCTGACCACCGATGAGAGTTACGAGTGTTGTTGATACCGTCACGGGTGAAAGTAGCTTCATCGGTGAGCAGTATTAATCGAAGCAATCGGCGATTACCATTTACCCAATGACAAAATTCCAGTCGCATGGCAGCGTCTCCTGGTTGAAGGTGTTGCACACGCTGTACATGATATGGATGCAAGCCTTCCTCACGTAATGTTCGCCATACTCTTGTGTGTGGTACACCGAGACGTTTAGAAATTCTTCGTGAGCTAGTAGTAGGACTACGCTCTACCAACTGAAGAATGTTTTCCACTTCATCCACATCTTGTTGACCTTCACGTTCAAATGAAACATGAGCACTGGGAAGTGTACCAATATCACGCAATGTGTTGAAAACCATGGTAAACACTCTTCGATCCGGAATTCTGCGGTTCGGAAACCGTCGACGGTATTCTGCAAAAGCAGCTGTTGCACTTCCATTGCAAAAACCATAGACACACCATATCTGCATATTCGGCATGTGTGAAGGTGTGTGGCATTCTTAACACTGCTTCAAACACCAAACAATGTCACTCACAACAGTCAGCTGTCGATTGGCTTATGTTATATGCTTACATTACAGCTTACATGGTTCAAGGTTAAGGGGAGAGAAGGGGGAGGAAGAGCTGCGCGCGCATCAGATTCAAACAGTTCTATCTCCGTAACCATTCAGAATTAGACATACATGTATGTTCATGTGAATTTTTTTCCACACAATGACCGATACTATCACCTCCCGAAGGATTGACCTTTCCTCCTGAAACACCCTGTGTATGTATATATTATATATATATATATATATATATATATATATATATATATATATAGTATATATATATATAATTTGTTCTTTATCATGAGAAAACTTAGCATGCCATTTTTTAAAGAAATCAAATCATATTTAGGGGTGGCGCACGGCAGTATAAAAATGTAGAGTAATGTACTTTTAATCAATAGTAAAATACCCTTTATTTCTTTGCAAAATTTTCAGAAATTATTATTGAATTGTTTATATGAAATATTCATATGTTTTCAGATATGTAGTTGTATTTATGATATAATATCAATATATGTAACTACTTCTTGTGACTTTGGCATCTGAAAAACTGGCAAGGAGCAAGCTGCAACTGAAATCCTCAGTTAACTACATGCTGAGGAAGTTTCACGGTTAGGAGTTTCACGCCCTAAAATTTTCATTTTTTTTGCAATCATGGCTTGTACTAGTTATAGTACTCGTTCTGAAACAGATATATGGCTTGTTGGTCCAACTTTACCAGAAATGTTGGGCGATAAACTCCTTTCTCAGCAGCAAGTTTTGGCACATTTTCTTTACCATCATTCAGAGATGAAGCTCCCTTTGGAAGGTAGTGCTAAGAAGACTTTGATCAGTGTTATGGGTTTCTGGAAGAAAGCCAGTATTCCAACTTCGCATGAACATGATCTTATTAAGCAGTTGCTTAAACTTCATTCTGAATGAAAAGCATTACAAAAAGGTAAGTCTCGTCGATCTCAAAAGCAAATTTCCAATGAAACTATTTAACATTGCACACGAGAATACTCTGTCTATGATGAAAATAGAAGATAAGAATTTTTTTATTGCTCAGCGCAGGAAAGGTCACATAGCTGGCACTGATAAAGTGAAAACAATCAAGGAAAGAAATAAGGTAATTAGTGAGCAAAGTTTTATTAGCCGCAAGAGAAAACATGAAAAAGAAATACAACAACTAAGCAAAGTTGCAACAGTAGATTCAAGTACCAGTAGTGATAACGAGTCCATCCATTCGGAAAATAGTATATCTCAAAAATTAAAAAGCTCATATCGTTGCTGCAACGGCAAAAAGTTTAGGATATGATGTAGAGTCACTATCGATCAATAAAGATTTTATTCGCACTAAAAGGATGAAAATTAGAAAAGAAACTTCAGCTAATATCATTGAACTCTTTGCTCCAGAAAACCCCCCCTAATAGTTCACTGGGATTGGAAAATGCTACCTGATATCACAGGACAAAAGTCTGTCGGTCGTTTGCCTGTGGTAGTGACTGGTAAAGAATCGGCAAGCTTCTTGCAGTCCCTAAGCTTACCTCCGAAAGTGCAAAAGCAATTGCAAAGGCTGTTGTTGAAACTGTAAAAGAATCGAATTTAACCAACCAGATTAAAGCTATGTCGTTTGATGCCCGACAAGTAATACAGGTAAGAGAGGAGGTACCTGCATCCTGATTGAACAAATGTTGGACAAAAATCTTCTGCACCTAGCCTGTCGTCATCATATCCATGATATTATAGTTGGAAGTGTATTTGGCGTCCTTTCTGGTCCCTCATCAGAACCTGATATTGCTTTATTTAAGCGATTACAGCTAGAATGGAGTAACATTGATAAGATTAAGCTTGAGCCAGTGACTGGTGATAAAGAAGTGACCTTAAACATATCTGAATGGAAGGAAATAATTGAATTCTGTAAAACTAACCTAGAAGAACGTCAACCAAGAGATGATTACCGAGAAACCTTAGAATTAACATTGTTGTTTCTGGGAGAAGTACCCCGACGAGGAAGAAGACTGATGCAACCAGGTGCTCTACATCGTGCACGCTGGCTAGCAAACGTAATTTATTCTATAAAGATTTGTCTCCTCCGTTCACAGGTTCGTCTAACATCAAGAGAAATATCATCTTTAAGAAGATTCAATTTATTCACTACAAAGATTTATGTAAAAGTATGGTGCCAATGCCCCCAAGCAACTTTAGCTCCTGCAAATGACCTTGAGCATCTTCATCAATTAAAAACCTACCCAGACACTGTCGTCTCCAAATCTGCCGGCAAGGCATTCGGTAATCATTTGTGATATTTAAGTGAACGTCTGATTTGGTCTCTCTTTCTTTGATGATCGTGTATCTTTAGAAATTAAGAGATTAATGGTCGCAGCTCTAAAAAATGGAGATAAATGCCCTCCAAATAGAATTTTTCCAACGATTGCTGAAGGAAAGGATCTGTCATCATTTGTCCCAGCAAACTCTCGACAACTGTTCTCAATTTCAGGGTTGGAAGATGACTTTCTAACTTCTGTAGATCCAGCTCAATGGGAACAGATTCCAGATTATCAAAACGCTTCTAAGATTCTTAAAAGCATGAAGGTTGTCAATGATATAGCAGAAAGGGGAGTAGCATTGATAAAGGACTTTAACGCCTCTCTAACGAGAAATGAGGAACAGACGCAGTTTTTGCTTCAGGTCGTTGAGGAACATCGTAAAACATTCCCAGATGCAAGAAAGAAAACATTAGTTGAAGGTCTCCAAAATTCAACTTGGCGACAATGAGTTGTTAGCACCAACGAAACCCCCTCCATTGAGAGGATAATAGTCACCCTTATGGGTGAGTGGGACCTGGAGCTGAACTAAATAAAGACTGTAAGATTAAGTTTCTGGACTCTTGCGGCACCTCTAAAACATTTCTGATTTGTATACAAATTGGTATTCTGAGTGTTTTAGGGAATAAGAACAATATCATGGGTTCCGGACTTAATTTTTTGAAGATTATGTTTATACAGCCACCCTGATATATATATATATTGTGATGATATTAATATAATTTTGATGAGGTTACCAAACAAACTTATTACCCCTTTCCTTTCCAACAACTAATGGTGGAAAAGAAACATAATCTCGAGTATAGGAAAATTTCCGTGACACAAATGTACAAGTTAGAAAATGAAAAAGCTTATTAAGTGTAAAATACGTCACAAAACGGACTTCAATGTTAATATTATAAACGCCAAAACTTCAAAATAGTTTAATAACTTTACCTTATCATGTATTTTATTCACAAACAATTAAATATTCAAGAATATTGTACCTGACTTCAAAATTTTAAACAAAAATAGAAGAAGTAATCATACTTCGAAGAAACAATGGATTCTAAAATCAAAAACTCGTCAAGGGAATAAAAAAATAGAAATAAAAAAATAACATTCAAATTAACACGGAGGAATATTAACCAAATTTTATATACTATATAAAAAATAAAAATAAAATATATACACACCGTATATACTATATATATATATATATATATATACACATTTCAACTGCAAAGAACACGCAGTATAATTAACGTAAAGAACGACGCTTGTATAGGAGAACATTCCGCGCAAGATGAGGAGGGAGAACGAACAAATGAAAAAATGGGTTCGATTCCCGGGCGGTTCGCCTCATTTTTCATTTATTCGTTATCTCTCCTCCTCTTGTGCAGAAACGTTCCTTAACACTTATGTCGTTTCTATTCATATATATATATATATATATATATATATATATATATATAATATATATATATACACACCTCGAAGTTTGTATATAGTAGATAAATATGTTATAATGTTTCAGACCAGCAAAGACCTTAGGATCCACTCATGTCTTGTATACCTAACCGTGTTTGTAAATGTGAACTGCGCATATCCTCCTTGGTGGCAGAGGGTACCTACAATTTTATTTGGGTTCCGAACCAACCAAACCTTAATTTTACTACATTAAACTATACCTAATCTTTCAACATATGCCTCTAATCGATTTTTAAACATTTTTAAAGACGTGCTAGTAATTACTTTTACCGGCAAACTATTCCAGTTATTTGCTATTCTATGCGTAAAAAAGTTTTTAGCAACTTCTGTCTCGAACCTTCTATTTGTCAGCTTACACCCGTTATTTCTAGTTCAACTCAGGGACGTAGCCAAGGTGGGGGGGGCGACGGAGGTTTACCGCCAAACTAAAACATTTAACAATTTGGTCTCTACTGTATGTATAATGGAAAGAGTGTCTATATATATATATATATATATATATCTGTTATTTAAGCGATACTTTGCGTCGTTTTTTTTAACACGTCCACACACGTTTGGACTTGTTTAAACACGTATCGTACTGATCTAGAACTACTGAAATATGAAGAGCGGGAAAACTGAACACAGCTCGGCGCCAGTTAGTTTTGCATGCACTGCAGCATAGTACAGTGTGAGAGGCCCTACGATGCAGTTTTGGCTCTAGAGAAATGCGATAGTATTGCGTTCCCAATCGTCCATCGACTACTGCAGGTTTTCGCTGTTCAAACTGTTTCCACTGTTGCGCCAGAGCGTTCATTTTCAAACCTTCGCAGTTTGAAGACATGGCTACGAAATAGAATGAGTGAAGATCGTCTGACAGGATTAGCTTTAATCGCCATAGAGAGAGACAAGTTAACTCTAGATGATACGTCCGAAATATTGGATAGATTTGCGTAAAAAAAGGCGAGACGACTCACTTTGTTACTGGAATGAAACGGACGGTGGGCGGTAATGTGATTTTGTGGTGTACCTATATGAAAATTGCGTATTTACTAAAGTATTCGATTTTGATTTAGTAAAGTAATTGCGTATTTGATAAAGTACATATTTTTTTGTTAAGTAGCCCCTAAATTATTTTCCCATGCGATTATCCTGTTTAAAATTTTATATATGTTAAACAGATGTGCGTTTCTTCTCTCTCAACTGATATAGCTGTTTCTGCATCCGTTTGACTTGCTTATACGTGAGAGTTTCATTTCGATCTCTTCTAATGATTTCGTTATTCATAGATATGTTATACTGTTAAACGTGTATACACTAAATAATTGTATGCATGAAATCAATAAATGTGTGAATAAAATAGTTACTTTCTTTGTTAAATATGAAAACTATAGGAACAATACCTGATTTCAAATTTCAGAAAATACAAATACATCATAATATAGCTTAGATTGCACCAATGTGACTGTCCTATCCAAACTTTTGCTTGAAAGGGTACATATTTCATGTGGATGGCTGTATAGTGGCTGTTCAAAAATGGCAGTTGCACTGACATTTTCAGACAGTTTTTATACAAAATAAACTTAAAATGCGCTGACTTACGGGGTTCCGCCACGGACCCCGCTGGGGAGCTTCCAGCTCTCCCCCAGACCCCTTAACTGACACATTCTTGGCTACTTCCCTGGACTTCAACTATACTGTGCTATTTCGAAAGAGCTTTCTCTATTTACTTCATCGAACTCATTCATAATTTTAAAAACCTATATTAGATCACCCCTTAGCCTCCTAGTCTTGAGTGTAGTAAATTTTAACTCCTCAAGAATCTTGAGAATCTAAATACATTACATCTACCGCCCGATGACTATCGTAAACTTCAACTACGTTTTGGAAAAATTCTAAAAGGTTAGTTTAGCAAGATTTGTTTCGCCTAAATCCGTGATGCGTATTTCTAATCAAGTTTTGCAATTCTAGGTGTTCGACTATTCGATCCCTAATTATCGATTCCAGTAGCTTACCTACAACAGACGTTAAACTGATTGGCCTATAATTTCCCGCCGCACCTTTATCGGCTTTCTTAAAAATAGGCGTTACATTTGCTAACTTGAAGTTATCTGGTACGCACCTCTCAGAAATAGACGCATTAAAAAACTTTGTTAAAAGCACAGCAATGCTTTCTTTTAATTCTTTTAGTTGTATGGGATATATGGAGTCCGCCAAGGTGATTTAAGCATTTTCATTTTACAAATATAGTGCAGCACCTCCCCTTCACTCACCACAATATTGTCTAAAGTATTACTATTATTAAAAGCTATTATGTCTTTGATTGTAGGAGTATTCGTTACATCTTCTCTTGTAAACACTGACCTAAAAAATTCGTTTAACAGAGTAGTCATTTGCTTGTTTTCAGAAACTAGCTCACCGTCAGAATTTCTCAGCGGTCCTAAGACGCTCTTTACTGATTCCTATTATTAACGTATTGGAAAAATCGCTTGAGGTTTTCTTTGTCATCACGAGCTATGGAGATTTGAAAATCTTGCTTGGACTTTTATATTACGCTTTTCGCTTCACGCCTTAAAGATATATAGGTATTTTGTAATCACAAATTGTCTTTATCGCACTTATGTACCCTTTATAATATCCCCTACTCTAGAAGTAAACCACAAGGGCTTGTTATTTACTTTCGCACTCTTAATCTTGTACGTTACACATTCCTCATTTATAGTCCTGAGCACCGTTTCAAACGATTCCCACATTATTTTTGCGTTGGAGGTTCCCATTACGTTTTCCCAACTGACGGGTGGCAATTCGTATGCAGCATATATGAGTAGCATGGGTGCAAAATGGGAGAGTGCAATTGCAATTGCTATGCTGATCAATGTTGCATACGGGAAGGGGTAATGGCGCAAAAGGGGAGGGGTATTGCAACAAGGGGTAGGGGGGAAGCCCCAACTTGCATGAAGGGGGAGCTTTGGGTGAGAACGTGGGATGGCCTAACCCCCCAAAGGGGTATCCCAACCTAAGAAGGTAAGCCTTAACTTAAGAAGGGGAGAGAGAGAGAGAGACCATGTTTTCGCCTGGCACCAGCCAGACGCATAATGCGAGCTCAGGGTACTAGCATCTGTTATATAGAAGGTCTGGAGTTGCCAGATAGCTCCATTTATTTATATATGGAGGGTTCCAGTTATTTATTTTAATTATTATATATGGAGGGTTGCCAGATGTTTATTTTAATTATTTATTTATTTATTAACGGCAAGAGAAAGATGCTCTCACTGCTTAGAGGGGGTTGCCAGTTATTGAATTTATTTATTTTTATATGGAACGGTTGCCGGTTATTGAATCTATTTATATATAGAGGGTTGCCAGAGAGCACCATTTATTTTAATTATTTATTTATTAAAACTCGTCGTGTAAATCCATACCATCTGAGAAAAAATAAAAACGAGATAAATTCCAATAACAGATATTGAATGAAAAAACAATTGTCATAAAAAATAAATATACAAGGAAAAATAATAATACACACTTTAAACAATATATATATATACATTTAAACTGCAAACACGCAGTATAATTAACGTAAAGAACGACGCTTGTATAGGAGAATATTCCGCGCAAGATGAGAGCGAGAGAACGAAACAAATGAAAAAATGAGGTAACCACCCGGGAATCGAACCCGGGATCTTCCGATTGCCGGTCAGATATGATAACCATTACACCACGGGCCTCACTCAATCAAATGCGGTAATTCCTCTACATACGCGCAGAAACCAATGCCCCAATGGGGCACCTCCCGCATGCCGTACATTATATACATTTAAACTGCAAACACGCAGTACACCCAACTTTAGATTGTACTAACTCCTCCAAAAATTGAGATATTTTGGATCTGTTTGTTTGATTTAATATAGCAAATTATTCTTTGTTAATGTTCAAATTTATTCATGTTTAAACGATTTAGTGTTTAAGCAACTACTTTTAACTGAAGGGTACAACAAAATGGATTGCGCAAAATTGGTCAATGAAAAAATAATGTGTGTGCTATCGATGTAATGAAAAGACAAATACATAATAACAGATACTTTAACATAATTTTAATAAGATACAAAGCAGATTTTTCTTTATTCCTTATTGCAAAAGTTATGCTTAGTTTCGTTTTCTTTCAACATGACCGCCATTCCTATCGATACAAATCTGGAATCGAGCTCTCATCTTCCCCATCACTCTTTTGATAAGATGTGGATTGTCTTTTAACAAGTTGATTTCAGCTGTGATGCGAGTCCTCAAATCATCTAAATTGATAGGTTGTGATGCAAACACTCTATTTTTCAAATGACCCCATAAAAAGGAATCACACGGGGTCAAGTCAGGGCTGCTGGGAGGCCATTCAATGTCATGGCCTGTAGCAATTACTCTTTGGTGGAAGACTTCCTGCAAGCGTTCCTTCACAATAACTCTCCTGTGAGCAGGAGCTCCGTCTTGCACCCACCAAATACGATTAAATCGGTTTCCATAAGTAATACGTATTTGTGGAAGGATTTCTCGGTCTATCATTTCTAGGTAAGCTTCACCATTTACATTACCATCGTAAAAGACCGGGCCAATTACCGCTCCATTACCGCACAGTCCTACTCAGAGAGACAGTTTTTGTCTAGAGTTATTCTTTTCGTAGATATGATTGTCAGGTGGATGATTTTTTGGTGCATACTGGCGGCAGATTTGTCTGTTCACTAGACCATTCATAAAAAAGGCCGCCTCATCTCCAACCACTAATTGTTCCGTGAATCTTTCTGGTTTTTCAAGAAACCACTGGGCAAATCTTAGGCGGCGAGGTAGATCTCCTTCAATGAGTTGATGTCGAATTTCCATTCTGTATGGGTACAAATTCAAATCTTCACGAACTATTCGATGAAATGACATGCGTGAGAGTTCTGTACCATTTCGCCTGGTGGACACTTTTGGATGTCTCTCTAATAAATGCCGAACATGCTGAATGTTCTCGTCTGTTCTTGCCGTCTTCGGATGGCCTGAACGTCCTTTGTTCAAATTGAGGACCGTTCCTTCTTCTTTGTATTTCCGAACATTCTTCAAAATTGTATGTTTAGTTGGAGAAACTCTATCGGGAAATTGCAGTTCGAAGGTATTCTGAACTTGTTTTAAGCTTTTAGTTTGCAGATAAGTTGTGACCATGAGAACGCGCTGCCTTCGTGTAAACTACATGATAAGGGTTTCAAAGTTATTTATAAATTTAGTAATTCAGATTCTTCATTTATATGTATGACTCGTATCTTAGATAATTAATTCGAATTATTTAAAAAAAATATTTGCAATAACCTTCGACGTAAAAAGTAGCACATTGGTTAAAGCAAGAGGAGCTATCTGGCTGGGAGAAATGATCATTCCGCGCAACCCATTTTGCTGTACCCTTCAGTTAAAAGCAGATGCTTAAACACTAAATCGTTTAAACATGAATAAATTTGAACGTTAACAAAGAATAATTTGCTATATTAAATCAAATGAACAGATCCAAAATATCTCAATTTTTGGAGGAGTTAGTACAATCTAAAGTTGGGTGTACTTTTTTGAGGGACATACGATATATATATATATATATATATTATATATAAAGTTTTATAGTTTCAAGGTTGTTATATTCTACTTTATTATTCTATATTTTTTTTATAAAGAAAATTCCGCGAAATCAGAGTAAAAACAAAGAAGAGGAAGTACGAAAGCAGACAAGCAAGCACACAGGCAATCTGAAACGAGAAACTCAGTATACTAGAATTGACAGTAAACATAATATTCTCATACAATATTTGTAATGTTTATTGTCAATTTTAGTAACTTCCCTCTAAAACGGAAGACACGAATTGCCTTCAAGAAACTAAAAATAACTTCTCTTTTATCCGAAGAAAGACGTACATGTACGTTACTTTCTCTTAGATGTTTACGTACGTAAAATGGATTTCTCGTCTCCTCTTCAATAAAAAAAGTGTAGCAGACAAAATTTGACGCACAACAGAATCAGGTGTTGCCGGAGGCTGCTCCAAAGCCACGAACGGGAGATATAGGAATGCGGATGTCCCCCACTTTCTAACTGACCGCCTGCTTTCTCTGACAAAATTCTCTGTCTGTCTGTCTCTCTCCTCCCTCCCTCTCTCCGTCTCTCTCTCTCTTGTATGGATCTGTTCCATTTTAAAAGAACTTATTCAATAAATAACTCGTGAGTTTTAATAAAGAAAATATATTCAAAAGACTCAAATTATTTTTAAGACACTTGAAAAAGAGTTCGAAAGTCTTCTGTAGTAATGCCTAGTTAAGAATATTAATTTTTGTTTAGTTAAGATTATAATGTTTAATATAAATTTACTAATAATTGTGAAATTACGATAAAGTATGTTTGTTAGATTGTAATTGTATAAAATTGGAAGAGTTGGCAATCCTGAACAGAGGACCAGAGAGCGGACTACCCCCAAAAAGAGACAGTCATTCAGCAGCGCGATAAGCGTTAAGTTGGGGCCATGTAACCTTAAAATTAAATTAATTGTTTTGTGCCACTCCCCGACGTTATAATTTTGAACAGCTCTTTGTCTTTAATATTTCTGTTAGCCTGTGATTTTAGGATTAGAGTATGTGCAGGGTTTTCTTTGTTTATGATTCGTATACTAAATCAGCCGTAAGATTTGAGATTTTTAACCTAACATTTAAGTATCTCACAATATCCTCGGCCGCACCATAACGGCCCGGACCTAGTGTTACTACTGTACTGTAATACCGTGCATCCCCAATCAGAGCGATACGTATAGTTTCATCCCGAGTTACCCCTGCCTTTTCACACTCATCAAGGTCTCTAAGAACCTAAAAACGGCATCTTTATAATCATTATTTAAAAAAGGGTAGCCAACTGAATTTCGCATATCCCCACCTCAAACGAATGACGACCCAATTCAATGGGCCCATGAAGTTCTGTCACAAAGTTGGCCAGGGTGTTGTTACGATGTACAGACAGAGAAAAGGTGGATGGTAGTGTGATGTAAAAATAGTTAGGCGACATGTTGCATACTATGTAAGCTTCATTATTGCATCAGCTTTTATATAGGTTTTGAAGCTTTCTGGGTACCCTAACCATTTCACCAGGTATAATTTTCTCATTTCTGAGCCTATGCTGCCTAAAAAAATATAAATTTTAAACACATTTTTTCCTAAATTAAATGTCACTTTCTGCAACTGCTCGCGGTAAAAGCCTCCTGCGATTTCTTCCCCATTCAAATCTTCAACGTAATACAGCATTATCTCGTCTTTATGTCTCGTAGCCCTAACTTTAAAAATCTTACGAGTCCAACTTTGCTCAAATCCCTTCGCGAATTTATTTCCCGAACGCGACAGCCCTACATAATCATTGATTTTGAAAGGCACAGAGTGTGGCGGTGTTCTACGAATATCTCTTCTCACATCAGGCACTCTGCGTGTACCTCTTTTTAGATGTTTTCCCATTCTGCGATGGTGTGAACGGATGTATGATGAGGCCAAAGATTCCAGAATATCTATATATCTGCATGTAATTTTATGTGTAAAATAACGGTGCATGCGTTCCTTTATGGTACGTTGAACTCTTTCAGCTAAAGAGGCCTTATGTATAAAATTGCTAGTGTAGTAGCTGATATTAAACTCTGTCAGTATGTTCTGTAAAGCTCAGCCTATAAATTCTTTTCCAATATCAGTACAAAAATAGCCAGGAACCCTGTTTTCTTTCAACATTAACGTTTTGGTAGCTTCAGCAACTATTTCAGGCGATTTATTTTTCAGAGGAATTAGCCACAGATATCTAGAGAATACATTTATTATGAATAGGATGTAGCGGTAACCATCGTTATACACTGAATATCTTTGCATGTCTGTTAAATCTGCTTGCTACATAGAGTCAATCGATGCTGTTGTTGTCTTGGCTGTTTTAAACCTCCTTCTCACAGGCTTATGATGAAGTGTATAACCGTCCTGCTCTCGCAAAAACCTCTAAACATCTTTTTTCCCTACTCCATCATTGTAAACACTTCTGTACAGTCTATCAACGCCTCCGTAGGAGGCTCGGCTAGAAATGTCATAATAACGTCTTCTTAATATGTTAGCCATTTTCGTATTTTAGAGGTACGTGGACAGGTTTGCCCAATGTTGTTGTTTGGGCTCTTCTTCCTGCTCTTCAGAGGTGCTACCGCTGGGGGTGATGGCGTTCTCAGTTGTGGCACATGCGAGGCATGTTCCAAGTCTTTTAACCTGTTCAGATTTCCTATCAATGTTTTGGGGACATTTATATGTTGTAGTCTTGCTTTAATATGCTTCTTTCCTGATGGTGAGGGTCTATCCCACTTTCTCCCCAGATCATGAACGATGTCAACGATATTCGAGCCCTTTACCTTTGTTCCTTCCACATTGATCTCACCTGTATCGGTCCACTGTATGTTGGGTTCTCACTCAATAGATCATAAAGACTTAAACCTTCATTCCTCAATGTATTTGGGCGGCTGCTTTTTAATACATGCTCGATATGTTGTGGGGCCGACCCGTTATTCTTTGGTTTGTCAGCTTTAACGTCGAACACAGGTCCTATGTCGCCATGCTCATCGTTGTCAGCGCTGTGCCTAATAAGCACAGAGATCTCTGTCGGATACTTATAATTTTCGTACTCATGAAGAAATTTCTGCAGATCTTCTTGGTATAAGAGTCTTTCCTCATCAGGTGTTTTTACACTCTTTAATAGGGCTAACAATTCGCTTTCCATTATTTTAAGCATGCTTTAACGGGGTTCTCAAACCATGTCTAGATTCTTTGAACTTTGCAGTGAAGCATACACCTCGTGTGGAATCACAATCACTTTTTTCATGGTATTAATCTAGTCATTAAAAGGCCAAAAACTGAAAATAAGATTGGGAGGAATGATCCCCCTCTTTGTACAATAATTCGTTTTTTCTTCTCTACAGTCTGACTTTTACGAGCGAGTGTACGTATTATGTTCTTGTAACGGCGTTGGCGAGCCTTCTGATGTGGTGTCATTGATACATTGCAATTTATAACGTTAAGACAGATTTCACAGCTTCATTTTAAAATGTCGGAGCCGATATTTTTGGCAAACATATGTTGCATTGCTCGGGGCAGTCGATGATAGATTTTTATTAATTCATGGTATTTCTTTAGCCTCTTTGTCATTCTGGAATATACACCGTTTCAGGCTCGTTTGGAAATATATTCGTTCTTAGAAGCACCCGAAACTTTTTTCCGGATGAAGATCACAAAGCAAATATCCGTAACGTTGACTTGTATCTTCTTTATAAACTTCCAAAAACTCCTTACGCTGATTCGGGAACATTTAATTGGCTAATACCCCAATTTGTGACACATCTCTACGTTGCGAGAATAAGACTAGTTATTGTGTATTTAACGACAACTCGCGCATGTATCTATTTTTTAAAAATAGATTCTGATTGATGAAGAACATGCTTATGTTAAGATCGTGGGAGAACACTGTAAATGTCTTGGCAAACGTTTTATCCATTTCCAACATGAGATCGTCAATTACAGTGACTGTATGTTTATTTCCCCTTAACGAATTAACGTCATACACACCTTTGTGGAACAAAATATCATCTTGGTACTCGTTGAACACTGATTGATACGTCAAATAGCACCATATAACCTTATGCAAAAATTTTGAGACATTCTCTCCCTTTTCTTTAATGATTTTAAGCATAAACACAGTTTTACCACACCCTATAGGGCCAGATATAACACATGGGGATGGGCTCGTGAACCTGAATTTTTCTACAGAATCCATCTCTCACACGTCACACTCCTAAGTGGGTCATTTACAAAATATAATAAAAATTTAAGTGGTGTTCCTTATAATCTACAGTCTTATTTTTCCTCTTCTTCCACAGAACCGTGAATGACGATGAGGTACAGCATCATGTCCCCATCATCGATATTACAGGCGATCCCGATGACGCTGTAGTTGTGGTTGCAGACTCCATACCTGCTGACGAGCCAACAGAGCGACATATGTAACACCACCACGGGAAAATTCAAAACGGAAGCATGATGAAGAGCCTTCCACGTCAGGTATAAAGCGTGCCAGGAGTGCACCGATTGTTAGACCCACAGTAATAGAGCCCCAACCCTCTACGTTTTACGACACAACCCCCACAATAGTTTCTTCCTCAAATAAAGTTGTAGTCCCTTATTCCTGTTCAATTCCAGGTACATCCTCCACAACAGCAGCAACTTCTCGTGCTGTAGAGGATGGCATAACATTCGAGTTGGTGTGCACCGGCACCCCCACCCCGGCCCTGATTAGAAATCGGTACGTAGTCAGAGTTGACCCTGGATCCATGTATAGCAATGGTGTTGAAGTCGGACTACGGCGAGTAGTTGAACGTATTGTGGAGTTTGCCCTTCAGAACCGCGACGAACTGAAGCCAGGACGAGGCTGTCCTTCGGGTTCGGGTCAGATGACTGGGATATAGATGATTTTCTGGGTATTAATACCATTCAGACGCTTCGCAGCTGTAGATATATAATATATATTAGGCCGTATAATGAAGGCCTCTCAAAGTAGTACAGCCTTCAATATGAACAATTTCACGGTAGATATTGACCGTGTGTTCCGTGTTGCGGGTCATAGTGCCTCACCTTGTACTCTTAACTTCAATTCTTAGGCTATTTACAGTTGGCATATAAACGCCGATCGTAATTGTGGCTTTATAGCATTGGTCTTGGCCCGTATGTTTACTGTACTAAATACA
Organism: Bathynomus jamesi; assembly: GCA_023014485.1. NCBI lineage: Eukaryota > Metazoa > Arthropoda > Malacostraca > Isopoda > Cirolanidae > Bathynomus > Bathynomus jamesi. Next base: position 876,595 of record JAJOZX010000645.1, on the reverse strand, counting down.
CGGACCCAAAAAATTTGGTTGCCTTCCGTTATGCAATGTGCACGTAAACTGGCTTCAGATTGCAAGCTTCAGTATGATTGTAATATGGGTCCTGAAGAGCTGAGAAGAGTAGAGCAGGAAATGAATGTTCGTATAGTTGTATTTGGAATGGATGCTTGTCGTAGAACTGTGTATGTTTTTAAAAGCAGTTTGAGGTATCGTACAAGACCCCTACTTATTTTAGGATTGTCAGGTTCAACGTATTTTCCCATCCGTAATATAAGAGCTCTGTTGGTGAGTTATGATAAAAGTTGAAAATATGGAAGGCATCATGATTTGTGTAAGGGAGATCTCGAATTTACGGATGATATAGTGAAACATTGAAAGGATTACCACATGGTATGTGAGCAGTTTAAAAGCTCTAAATGTGAAAGCCTTGTGGTTGAAGCTGAGAAGAGGGACTGTGATGTATGCAGACGCACATTTCTCAATAATAACTGTTTTGGGCTCCATAAGTCAATTGGCACGTGCAGGAAAATGAGAATCTGTGAATGTGGTATGTTTCATATGATGGATAATTGGGGGAATTTCAAGCATAAATGTGATGAAATTCACTGTTTTACATGTCATGAGAAATATAAGGCGGTTGGAGTAAAGCATGCATGTTATATGAAAGACGCTGAGCTTAAACATATACCTTGTATAACTGTGTACTACGATATAGAAATATACACGGTTGCTGAAACTAAAGAGGTTATCCCACATCTACTTGTAAGCCAGAGTGCATGGAAGTAGAGTGTGATGAGTGTCACAAATGTGGTAAACGAACAAACGTTTTAAAACGATTGCACAAGACTGTTCCGTGAAACTCTTTGTGTCCTATATTGTCAAGTTAGCGGACGAGTTAAAAAAAGTGACTGTGTATATTCTTTTCCATAACGGGGCAAAATTTGACAAGCAGTTTCTTTATAAGGAGCTGCTTGAGTAGAATTCTTCTGTAATAATTACAGGTGATCCCTTGAAAAGAGGAAACAAAATTATACAGATGCAAATAAGAGGTAATGTACAGTTTAAAGAAACTTTATTACTCCCACCTTGTAAATTAGTCAAGCTACCCAAGGTAATGGGCGTAGCCGCCGAATTTTTAAGAGGGTATTTCCCTTACACTTTCCTCACTAGCGATACTTTAAATTACGTAGGACTACCTCCACCCAAGCATTACTTTAACTATGAATGTATGAGTACAGGTGAACGTAAAGATTTTGAAGCTACTACAACAGTTTTAATGAATCTAAATCTTACAATATAGCTGATGAATGTGAGCGTTATTGCGTGAATGATGTGCGCGTGCTTAGAGTATGTTTCCAGGCCTTTAGAAGGATGTACATAGACCGTTTCAAATGCGATCCGTTGCAAGTGGCAACCACAAACGCCTCATTGTGCTTTACGGTGTTTAAGAACAATTTAATGCCTAAAGACACCTTAGCCGTCATTCAGAAACAATCCCCGCAGTTATGGGCACAAGGCTATTTACTGGCTCATACACATACAGCAGCAGACAGGTGTATACATAAAGCATGCCCGCAACATAGTACCCATTAAGGTTAATGGTCGTGTTTTATGGGTTGATAATCTAAGCGAAAACCGTGCCACTGGAGAGAAGACTGTGTACCCCTTTAACGGCTGTTGGTGGCACGGATGCCCTCGTCGTGAGTGTGGAATCGCAGGAAATATGCAAGGTAAATCTCCTGCCGGCAGTCTTGCATGGACTCGCACCCGCGATCAGCTTATAGGCACCGAGTTCACCCACAAGATCTTGTGGGAGCCCAAAGTTATATCGAGGTGTGGGATTATGCCAACGCTCCCGATAAAGAGGTCATGGAGATCGTGAATGTAGGTAATACTTACATAATAAAATACAACATTACCGAATTAGCCATAGACCCATGGCGTGTTACAAACATACCTGTAGCCAGCTTCACAACGGCATAAGCGCGCATCAAACTTTGGGGTCTATTGTATTCTCTAGGGCGGAAAGTTCTGTACGCCGATACAGATAGTGTGATATTCACAGCGAGGAAGGGTGAATATATGTCGCTTATTGGTGAATTCCTCGGAGAGTTGACTGATGAGATCAAGGATGAGTATGGAGACATCGCATACGCAGACTCTTTTGTTTCAACAGGTCCAAAAACTTATGGGGTGCGGGTGTGGGTAGGGGAGGAGATGAAATATATCGTGAAGGCTAAGGGTATCACGCTTAACTAAGCGAACCGACGGGTCGTTAACTTTGACTCGTTGAAGGATCTAGTGTGCTTGGAAGATGAGGGCGATCAACCGCCCCAACTGACTATAGGGACCCACAATTTTCGTGCGCAGAAGCTGAGGGTCGTGAAGGAACTTAGGGGTACGAAGGTATGCCGTAACACATATAGGAAACGTTACCAAGTGCCTGGTACCTATGATACCGTACCCTTTGGATACCATAATCCTTGATTGTTATAAGTATATATATATATATATATGTCGTCTATTTACTTGTTAACGATATGTTTATTTTGTTTATTACATGTATATATATATATATATATATATATATATATATATATATATATACACCTTCAGTAATTCGATGATATGTTCCTCAAATAAATCGTGTTTCAATCAGCGTTTCATTTTCTGTGTGTGTGTGTGTGTGTGTGTGTGTGTGTGTGTGTGTAGAGGAAAAGTCCTAAACTCCGCCCCCTGTATGATCGATCAATGGTCACGTGACTCCTGCTACAACCTGGGAATATATCTACTCCTACGTGCTCAGTTGACCGCTGCAAGCCCTGGTTCTCAGACGTGTATTTGACGAAATCTCACGTAGACGAAAAATAGCGATGGCTACCTTTAATAATGCGTGCTCGAGTTTTATGAAGTGGTACTCGAGTTTTATGAAGTGGTACTCGATAAAGTTTGAAGATGTGGTGGATACTGAAAGACCCTATCCCTCCCTCCTTTGATACTTTTAAGCCTACATGGAACCGTGCGAAGCTTGAGGAACAAAAGGTTCAAATACTCTACGGCTATTCTGGCGAGAGCATTGCAAGATTTCGTGGTACAAACGATGTAGTGAACTATGTTGTAGGACTAAACTTATAAAAGTTTACATATACCGTGAAGTGGAAGAAACACCACGTGCAGAATAGAAGCAACGGTTATGGTTAATGAGTCTTGTTGATGAGTGGTGTGACAAGCGGTTTTATGTCATGTTTCATCATACCGAGTACTCGTACCCTGCGGCTGAGAATGTAAATCTTGTCATAATGGAGAATTTGAAGTATTTTTACCACTACATTAATATATATTATGACGAGGTTTGCAGTGAGTTTGTGGCTAAAGGCTTGCGTAAGTTTTAATAGAATTTAAAGACGAATATCTCCTGCTAAGCATAAAGGAGAAATATGGGCACATGTTTCTCTCAAATAGTGCGCCAGATTGTGAATAAAATTGTTTAGTTCGTGAAAATCCCCCTGAACGAAAATGTCTGGTGCGCATTCTGGGGAGTAGGAGTGATAACGCATTAAAACCGATATTACTTCATTGTCGGAAAAATTCTCTACACGATTGCCCGGTATAATAGGAAACAGGTATTCACATGATTCTTTCCCGTTGGAACAACACCGTACACGATTCATTAGCTTATGGTGTGACTAACTCTTCCACACATCCCGTCGAGCCGACCTGCCCACCTGTGGCTCATAGTAATCTCAGAACTTGAGCCGACTGGACGTGCACTCCTCACAATAAAATACGATGCAGCTTCCTTTGAGCAGCATTCTTAATGTCGTGTACGATGTGTCTGTGAAGATGTCATTGCGCGTAAAACCGATTCCTTTAATTATGTACTTGAAACGACTTGGAGACAAACAAACTCTGGTAAACGGAATGTTGTTTATTTAAGTGTTGAGGGGATGAAAAGTTTTCGTGGTAGTTGAGAAGTGGAGCGAAGATCGTTATAAAATACCTGCAGGTGTAGGTACAAGAAGAGAACAGATTAGTGATACCCTCTCTTATGCCATTCTTTGTACGTTGTGTATAAATAGCGAGCAATGCATTGACATACGGCTGATGTGGAAGAATACTGATAATAACGTTCTTGTCCCTAAGCGAAACCGATTCATCCTCGACAGAATGTTTGAAATCGTCGGTTTCCGCAAGCTGAAGCCTATATTAGACGCGCGTGTTACGGATATGCTTTATTTTGATACGGTTCTTGAATACGCATATATAGCTCTGCTCGACGGATTTACCGAGTGGAGGACTGAACAAGGCGAGAATGTTCTGGAACTGGATGCTAATTTAAAAGGTTTAGACTCTTCGAAATATCATGAACTTTGGTACAAAGGACTTGAGCGGTACAGAGCTGAGCTCACCTACACCGTTCACCCTAAAGAATTGCTTCTTTATATCGGGTGGCCCAAAAAAAACACCTTCAGATTTGAACATCAATAACTTAAAAAATATGCAGTTCACACCTCCAAAATTTATAAATATTTTACCTCAATCTATTGACAAGCCATCATAAAAATTTCAGACCTTTACATGAAATACTTTTTCCACAGCTGAGGGAACAATGAGGTATGGTGAAAAAAACGAATATCCTAAATCCTAAGGATACTAGCAAGTTCACACAGGATTATCTACAACAGAATGTAGTCAACTTAATTGGCAACTATTCTAAGACTTGTAGTAGTTTCCTTAGCCTATGGATAATCTGTTAATCTCTGAAAAACGTTAGATGATATAGGCTACGCCCATCTTAAATACTGTTTTTTAAACTTTCCCTTCAAATTATGGTTCTAACTAAAGGTGAAAAAGCGGTGATTGTAAAGTGTTTCTTGGAAAAAAGATGGACTGGGGCATGAATTTTGAGGGAATTTCCAGGAATAACTTGTAATATTAGGTCTGTGAATAGGATAATTAAAAAACTTAAAGCAACCGGTTCGACGGCACGGAAGCGTGGAAGTGGTCGGCCTAAAACTGTTTACACTCAAGACAATATAGCAGTGATCGAAATGATGAGGTTATCTCAAGAGGATCGACCTGGGTCACACTGCTCTCAGAAGAAAATTGCAAGAAATTTAGGTATCAGTCGAAGTTCCTTAAAAAGAATGCAGAGAACCGTAGGACTTAAAGCATTTAAAAGGATCCGTGTTTCAAGACGTGACAGCACTGTAAGAGCTAAAAGAAAAATTCGTTGTAGAAAATTGCTTGATAGATTTTCGTCCAAAGATGTTACAAAAATAGATTCGAGTTAGCTCGAAACTCCCGGAACGATGTTGTTTATGGTCGGCGTAAGAAAGACATTCCTCCATCGAGATTACCACTAGACAAGTCGGTTTTCCAAAAAAATAATGGTATTAGCAGGTGTATCGTGGAATGGAAAGACGAAAATTCATTTCATTTCAGAAAATAAAAAAATAATTCAGAAACCTATGTCAATCGCTTAGAGGAAAATCTTTTGCCTGATTGTCGGCGTTTGCATTATGGAAACGATTTTATATTCCAAGAAGATGGTGCTACAGCTCATACTAGCAAGTTCACACAGGATTATCTACAACAGAATGTAGTCAACTTAATTGGAAAAAACGACTGGCTCCCGCAATCACCTGATTGTAATCCCATGGATTATTGCATATGGAACACTCTAGCAGAGAAGATTTATGAAGGCCAAAAAGAAAAGTTTACAGAAATGCAATTAAAGAAAAAAAATACTCGAATGTTGGGATAAAATAACATTAGCAGAAATGAGAAAGTGTATCAAGTCGTGGAAGAAAAAGTTAAGATTAGTTTGTAAGCAGGACGGCGGACATGATCATATTTGTTGATAAGATGTGAATATTAAAATTTTTTCAGTTTATGATATTCGCTTTTTTTCACCATACCTCATTGTTTCCTCAACTGTGGAAAAAGTATTTTATGTAGAGGTCTAAAATTTTTATGATGGTTTATCAATAGATTGAGGTAAAAGTTATATAAATTTTGGAAGTGTGAACTCCATATTTTTGAAGTTATTGATCGTCATATTCCAAGGCGTTTTTTTTTTGACCACCCGATATAATGAGCAGCTGTCGTTACGACTTAGAAGATTATTTTAACTGCCGCTATGCATTGAGAAGAAGAGTTCACGATTTAAAAGTTCGAATCGGTAAGAATAAACCCTCGATTGGAAAGGAGTATTTATAAACTTGAATTTAATAATGATGTTGCGGCTGACGATGCCCTCTTTTTGCGTGTTTTTGATTGTATTATGTCCGTGTTTAAAGATAATTTGCCAACTGAATGTAAAGTGGACACAAAAATAGTATTGAACGATAGGAAGGCCCTTTACATCGATATAGGTATACCTATAACTTGTGCGGTGAAATAATGATAAATCTTATTTATTGTGTAGTGAATAGCAGCAATGATGTAACTGTAGACTCGATCACGTGCGAGTTTAGTATTTTAGTTAAACGCAGTAGAACATAAAGTGTATGTATTTTGATGTTTATATATTATTTTTTGATTATATATATATTCTTTGTTCAACTTGTGTATTTCTTATACTATTATTATGTTTGATTGTAGATATATTCTTCGTTGAACTTGAGTATTTCTTATACTATTATTATTTTTATTGTATATATATATATATATATATATTCTTCGCTTAAACTGTGTATTTCTTATACTATTATTATTTTTTTAATATATATATATATATATATATATATATATATATATATATATATATATTCCTCGTTCAACTTGTGTATTCCTTATACTATTATTATTTTTATTGTGTATATATATATATATATATTATCCTTGTTCAACTTGTGTATTTCTTGTACTATTATTATTTTTATTATATATATATATATATATATATATATATATATATATATATATATATATATATATATATATATTCCTCGTTTAAACTGTGTATAGAATGAACTATTTTGATTGTGTATTTTTTGTATATATTTTATGAAATTAATTCCAATAATTCGGCTAAATAAACAGAATGATTTAATGGTGTTATAATTAATTCTTTTGGTTGTATATTTAAACGATATTATTTAATTAAATAAATATATATGTGTATATCCAGTGCTTAATTTGTGACGGAACGCTCCGGAACGCCGTTCCGGTACTTTTATTTTAAAACCTAATTAAAAAAAAGGTTTTTATTTTAATAAAAAGGTCAGCAACGTAATTTCGTAATTTAAAATCCAACGAAATACAGACAGTAGAAAGCGAAAACTAGTCGATCAAGCAGAAAGAAGTTTGGAGTGTGTGTGGAAATTAATGTGATTATTCTATCAACTGCCTATATATAGCAATAGCATGTAAGTAAAGCAATTTTATTTTGTTTCAAATACATATAATATTTTGTTCCATTTAGCATGTAAGTAAAGCAATTTTATTTTGTTTCAAATACATATGATATTTTGTTTCACTTAGATGATATAACATTTCACTTAGATGTTGCAATCACAGTCTAACTTTTTCTTTAAAATAATACTGTATTCGAAGAACTTTCATTTGCATGTTGCGCAGTTTTCGCAGAAAAAACGCTTAAAATGCGTTGGTTTCCGGGGCGCCGCCCCAGACCCCGCTGGTGGAGCTTACAGCGCTCCCCCAGACCCCCTAACTATGAGGGCTTCACCTGCGTTCGACTTCTTTTTCATTTACAAATTAAGCACCGTGTATACCAAACTGCTGGTTACGCCTTCTAAGCCGACTGGCTGCTTAAGACAACTGGCGGATTTCTAAGCCAACTGTCAAGAATATGTTTTAATTAAATAAATAGCACAATCTGGCCCCCCCCCCCAAAAAAAAATAATGCACACCAGAACAAGCCATTTACGCCTTCTAAGCCAAATGGCGGATTAAACCAACTGGCGGATTAGGACCTTCTAAGCCAAGTGCAAGGACCAAGAGCTTTACTATGCGTCTGGCTGAGCCAGGCGAAGGAAGGTCTCTCTCTCTCTCTCTCTCTCTCTCTCTCTCTCTCTCTCTCTTAGGTTGAGTTGATTCCCCCCTAGCTTGTGGCAGCCGGAGGAATCCACCTTGCTTCTTTTTTTCTTATTTTAGCACCCTGGGGGGGGTTGCACCACGGGGAAGGGTCTTGCAACAAGGGGGGAGTGGGTCTTGCACCAAGGGGAAGGGTCTTGCAACAAGGGGAGGAGGAGTAGGTCTTGCACCATTGATCAACATTGCAATTGCACTCTCACACTTTGCGCCCATACTACTTATATGTTTATAGGTATATGGTGATTCATCTTATACTACAGTAACTGTGTGTGTGTGTGTGTGTGCGTGTAAGTCTGCACAATGGACCCTGAATAAAGATTAGTGTGATCCTGAATAAAACATTTAATTCAAAGGTTATTACCAACATACAATTAATAATTTGTGGTGACGTCACACAAAAGGCAACAAATAAAAAATCTTCGAAATGGTGTCGATACAGATTTTAATCGAATTTTGGTTGTCTAAATAATTACATTAGGTTGAGTTTTATTAATCGAAGTTGAGGTAAACTAGGATAGGTTAGGTTAATCGTTTTAGATTAGATTAAACCCTTTCGGCTCGGTTAATTTAGGTTAAATAAAATTTGGATTAGGTTAAATATGTTTAGTTTATTTCGTCTTAGTTTCGTCAAAATTTTGCAATCAAGAAAAAATCTCGACGTCTCGTGAAAATTTTTCCGTCTGTAAAGAAATGTTCCATTACAAGTGAGGCTGTAATGTCCCACCGGAAATAATACTGTAGTAATAATATACGTTGTACTAAAATGCAATTTTTAAAAAAAAATTTCATGTTTATATAAGTTCAGTCGGAAAAGGAACCCAAACGTGTCTAAGTGAAGTTCCTAAAATATTTGGTTTTGACTGACAATCAATCTTGTTTTATTTCGTTTAAAGAAAAAAATGTTTGTGAACAAAAAGGTTAAAAACGCCACCCTGCCTCGTTTATTTCTATGATAGTTATCATCTTCATATTAACATTGGTACACATATAAGCTAAATTTGTATTATTTATCGAAGGTAATTTGATTATAATAAGTAATTATAATAAGTCCAAGTAATGGTAAATAACAAATACTATGGTTTTTCTTTTTTATGATGGCCTTTGGGGCCTCTTTGCTAGTGACCAGTTGCCCACGTTGGGCTTCCATCATAAATAAGAAAAGCTATAGTATTTGTCATTTACCATTATTTATTCGGACTATAGTGGATTTAATTTTCACAGAAGAGTTCCTTGCTCGATGCATGGTCTGTGTGTAACATAAAAGTTTCTCAGAGGACCATTCTTAGTTGTAACATATATATATATATATATGATACACACAGACCGTGCATGGAACAAGGAACTCTTCTGGGATAATTAAATCCACTATAGTCCGAATAAGTAATTGTAAATGACAAATACCATAGTTTTTCTTTTTCATGATGCTAGCCCGACGTGGGCAACGGGTCTCTCGCAAAGAGGTCCCCTAAATATAGCTTCCCTCACCAGCTATCTGCAAAGCAGACAGGATTTATTTATGGGACCTCTTTGCGAAAGACCCGTTGCCCACGTCGGGCTTGCATCATGAAAAAGAAAAACTATGGTATTTGTCATTTACCATTACTTATTCGGACAATAGTGGATTTAATTATCCCAGAAGAGTTTCTTGTTCCATGCACGGTCTGTGTGTATCATAAAAAACTCAGGGAACCATTCTGAGTTCATTCCCATATATATATATATATACGGAATAGCAACGGAATGAAGTCTGAAAATGTTTGTCACCGTTAGAGAAACTTCCGCCTACGGCGGCTTCTGTACAACTCTCTCCAATGCGTATTTAGAACGCTAAATTAGAGATTAGGAATTGTCCATGAGGCACCATGTTTCATTTCTTTCACATGCTGATTCATTGGAGGCGTGAACATATTTTTATCCATTACTCTTTCGTAAAAAAAAAATATATATATATATATATATATATATATATATATACAGTACATATAGATATACCTTCAAAGAGGTTGATGTAGCGTTTTTCTAACCTCTTTTTTCTGGAAATTTGTTGGGAAAGAAGGGGGATTAATAAAATGTTCGATTAAGATCCATTTCCTAGCGAAATAAAAGGTATTATTGTTTTCTGAGAACGGTTAAAAGACAGACATAGCAAATAATAATATATGAGGTTGTTAACCCCACTTTGTAACATTCCTAAAGGTGAAATGGCGGAGGGGACCTACAGCTTTACGTGGAAGCCGAACCACTGTCTCAACAAGGCAGACTCAAAGAAGCACTTTCATCTCGTTGAAATTTTCTGTCCGAGCGGTGACTCGAACTGACTTGGCGCGTTAAAACCAGACAAATACAGAGAAAATATACAATGTAGAAATAATAAACTTATTTTAGTCTATCTTAAAATTAAATTAGACTGAAGTTAACCGAATTAATTTTGGGGCAATCCTTGTATTTCTATGCGAATTTTGCTTACTGTTTATTTGCTTTATTTTGCCAATTCGCCTTTTGTGACACAAAATGCTTCGGATTGGATGAGTTTTTTTCTTGTTTTAACTCCTTTTGTTTTGATATTGTGTTCGTATTTCGTTAGGTATTTGTTTTAATACAGGGTATCCACAAAAGAATCAAACGAATTCCATTTGAAATGAGCCAAATTTGTACAATTTTTTTTAACACACTATATATATATATATATACATATATATATATATATATATATATATATATATATATATAATATATATATATATATACACACACACACACACACGAGGTTGGGCTGAAAAGTAATGCCTCCACTCACATAAATTTTAAACAGGTTGAAGGATTTTATCGAAACAAGAGCAGATATGTACCTTAGAATTTATTATTCAAAACGATACATTTGCCAACGATAAATGAGTTTTTGAAATCCACCCCAGTAAAACTCGGAGCTTTGACTACGAAACCAAAATTTCACAGCGGCCTTAACTTCTTCGTTAGACTCGTAGCGATTGCCACGGAGATGTTCTTTATGTTTAGGAAAAACGTGAAAATCGCATGGTGCTAAATCGGGTCTATATGGTGGATGCGGCAATATGGTGAATTGCAGATCCTCAATTGCTTCTCGCGTTTGAACACTGGTGTGTGGCCGTCCGTTGTCATGGTAAACAGTGACTGCGTTGTTTTGGGTGCGAACCCTCCTGATCCGTTTTTGCAACTTCTTCAGAGTTTCAATATACCATGCGGAGTTGAGTGCTGTCCCTCTTTCCGTAAAGTTTTCGAGAACAACACCATTGATATCCCAAAAAAGTCGTTATCACTTTTCCAGCCGATTTTTGAACTTTGAATTTTTTTGGTTGCGGTGAATTTTTGTACCAATATTCCATGGATTGCCGTTTATTTTCAAGGTCATAATGGTGGACCCACGTCTCGTCTCCTGTCAAAATGCTGTGCAGAAATTCATCTTCATTTTCGAAGCGCTGTAGATTTTCTTGGCAAATGCGCAGTCTCTCAGTTTTCATCTCGGCAGTGAGCATGCGAGGCACCCATATGGCGCAGACCTTTCGATAACCGAGAATATTGATAATTCACAGGCTTGCGAATGAGAACTTTGTAAGAGTTGTTTTCTTACTAATGAATGATTTTATATAATTCAACTACGCTGATTTCGAATAAGGTGTCCATTTTTGTCTATCACGTAAGGATTTTCTGCAAACTGGAAGGGAATAAACAACAACATAAATAAATATTGTTTATTTCAATTTACATTAGGTACCTATTTCGCTTTGTTATACTGATTACAAATGCAAACAACTTTAAAAAGAAAGAAGACTATTAACGTCAATTACATATTCATCTTTATTTGTTCCGAGTTTTCTTGTGAGAGCTGCTATGCCTTTTAGTCTCGAATGTACGCGCTGTTCCTTTTCTTTTATGTAATAATTCTGGAGTATCCCGTTTCAACATCCAGCAGTAATCAGCCATCATGCTGATGTCCCACCTTCCCTGATATCTCTTTTCTATTTCTTTGATGTCTTGGTGAAACCAAGAATTTATAAGCATTTATAGGCATAGTTTTTAATCAAAATTTAATGAAAATTACTTATATATATATATATATATATATATATATATATATATATATATAATATGAAATATGACATTTTGTGAAAAATCTGTACTTGATGGCGAAAAATGAATATTATTTTCGGAATCAGCGTGCAAAAATTACTACATAAGTGATAAAATATTTCGGACAACAAAATCATCGCAGGCCTCTGTAATGATGTGTCTCACTCGCTCTTTGGAGATGTCGAGCATTGCAGCAATTTCATTTTGTTTAATGCGACGATTTCCACTAATCAGTTCGTCAACGTAGTTCCGATGAGACTCGTCGGTTGCCGTTACAGGCTTTCCATTTCGCGGCTTGCGTCGCAAATCTTCTTGCCCAGTTTCTTCTTTACACTGCCTCGCCCAACGTCGAACGGTACTCACATCAACACACAGTTTGCCGTACACAGCTTGCATTCGCTGATGAATGTCTTTGGGAGCAACACTTTCCGCGGTCAAAAATTCAATTATGGCACGTTGCTTGAAGCGAACGTCTTTACTCCTTTCCATTGTAATCGATACTGAACCAACGTGTGGAATGAGTGTAGGCTGTATTAGGCTATAATACAAAACCGGTTTTATCTGACTACCTCTATACAATCCAGAATTATTCAAGTGGAGGCATTACTTTTCAGCCCACGCTCCTGTGTATATATATATATATATTAGACTGTCCCGAAAAAAACAATTTTGAAAATTGAGTTCCAACGTGTGGAATGAGCGTAGGCTGTATTAGACTATAATACAAAACCGGTTTTATCTGACTACCTCTATACAATCCAGAATTATTCAAGTGGAGGCATTACTTTTCAGCCCACGCTACTGTATATATAATATATTAGACTGTCCCGAAAAAAACAATTTTGAAAATTGAGTTCGCATACCCTGTCAACTGATGAGGTTCGGTCTTAGAATATGTCTGGTAAAATATAGGGTTGATTAAGTAATATTAAGTAACTGCTCAGAGGACATGAAGTTTGCTGAATTTTTTTTTCATTTATGTATTATTTATGGCTTTTTCATGTTACTAATGGTTATCATTTATGTTTCAGAAATTATGTTTGACATATCTCGTGCAAATGCAAGTGGCCTAATAAAGATTGCATAAGCTTATTTGGCTAGCAAATTTATTTAACTATATTTAGTCTCACTACAATAATGTTTCAGAAATATAGCATAATTTTATTTGGCAGCAAATTTATCTAACTATATTTAGGCTCACCACAAAAATGACTGAAACTAGAAGGCAAAACACAGTATGGCTGATTGGTGTCATGGTAAATAATGTTGATGGAAATCAGCTTCCAACACTTAGACAAGTGCTTTGTCGCTTATTCCATGGCATCAAAAAGGAGAAGCAAACGCTACCAGAAGCAGCATCAATTACTGTTGATGAAACGTTGGTAATGTGGAGGAAGGCCAATATACCAACATCACAAAAACCAAATGTTGTCGCTAAACTAAAAAAATCTATAACCAGTATGTACTCTATGCTTGGGGAAAATAACCATAGAAAAAGCAGCACCCAAGAATCTAACACAAAAGCGTTTGAAGAACAGCTTCATATTCTTTTTGATATATCTCATACAAATGTAAATGGCCTAATAAAGATTGCAGAAGATTGGGAATTTCTGGAAGATCAACGTAGAGTGCGAAAAATGTACATGGCTGGTGAAGATAAGGTTTTCGTGGCGAAAACGGAAAGGAAGGAAAAGAGGCTAGAGGCAGAAAATGAGGATCGAAAAAAACATATGACATGAACACTGATGAAAAGCCTAAAAAGACAGGGAATTCAAAGGATGAACTAGATTCTACATCAAGTGACACTGAGGAGGAAATATGTATAAGTGAATACCATAACCGAAAAATCTCTAATCCTGTGCCTTCTACTTCTCTTTCAACTCCCTCGAAACGACAAATATCAAATCCAAATCCTCGGCGAATAATCAACGATTCTAGATTCTCTGCTGCATTGGATCGTACAAATATATCTTTAAGAGATGCAATGAACATAGTTACTCCTGCTCTCCAGGCAGCTGGAGTTGATATTAGGGACGTTACCCTCTCAAAATCATCAATACAAAGATCAAGACTGAAATCTAGAGCCAAGTTAAGTAGAGAAATAAAGAAAACATTTAACCCAGAAACTCCTCTCATTATACATTTCGATGTAAAGCTACTCCCCAATTTTGATGGAGGAAAATCTGACCGTTTAGCTGTTGTTGCCTCGGGTAGAAATGTAGAAAAACTCCTAAGAATCCCTAAATTTGTGGAAGGTACGGAAGTCAAGATGGGTAGAGCAATATTACAATTAATAGAGGAATGGGGTGGCATACGAAACTGGATTGCTGGTCTTTGTTTTGATACAACAGCCAGCAATACTGGCATCCATGGAGGAACCTGCACCACCATTGAGCAGTAAGGTAGGTTGATTTTCCGCATTTTTTTAGATATCGACTTTGGACTAGTCGAGATAGTCAGGGATTAATATGATAATAGCTGACAAAACATTTCAGATCCCTAGCTTTAACCGTTTTTTGAGGAAACCGTTTCAAACATCGTCAAAAAATCGTACCGAAAAATACCGCATTTTCGCAATTTTCGGCCGAAAAAATCATGCTATTTTCATAAAAAAATCCTGAAAAAAGTTACAATTTTATTGAAAAAAGTAAAAAAAATCATGTACAGAGTCAAATAGACACATTTAGATCCCAAGATCATAATTTTCACTGTAAGAGCCCTTAGAAGCAAAGGAAGGCCTCATCTGGCGGCTTAGGGTTTGGCCAGAATGTGTTTGTGCCTTGATTCGAGTCCCTAAACAGTATGGGAAGCTTCAGATGTCAGCTTCACGGCCCTTTCAACACTCTGAGAATGTGAAGGCAGATCAGGCAGCTCCAGCTTGGTGCCATTCAGCAATGCTTCTTGAAGCTCCTGGTCAGAAAAGTCTTCTGTGAGAGCAGGTTCACAGTTGCCACTTTGAGAAAGGTTGATTAGTTCTGACCAGTGGGTAGCTTCAATGTTGATGGCTGTGATCTTCTTCAGCCTCTTCTTGGCTGGCTTCCCACTTCTGAAAGAATAATAATTAATTTATTTTTTTATTCCAGTTTAAGATTTAATCCTTATTAGTCTCAGAATTGCTGATTTAATTTAACTTAAATTAAAAAAAAAAACCCGAGTTCTATAAATCCCCATAACCGAATTTTTTTTCAGAAAGAAGGTAAGATTATTTCCATTATCAGAGGGAAGGGGGAGGGGGAATTGGGATAAGAAAATGTGAAAAAAAATTAGATTATGGGGGTTTATAGAACTCGGGCCTTTTTTTTATTAAATAAATCCCCATAATCAAATTTTTTTTTTTCACATTTTTTTAAATTAATAAATGCTTACCTGATGGACATAATTTTCTTCAGAGCAGCTTCTCTCACTTCCAAGTCATCAGACTTCATCATGGCGCACAGCACATTCTCGGGCAGCAAGGCAAAAGCATTGTACTTCAGGTTCTTGAAAGCAACACCCTGGATTTCTTCAGACTGCTGCTTGATCCTCTGGATCATGTTGAAGATGTACAGCTGCTGATTGTGGAACTTGCTGTCCCTTTTGATCTCAAACCAACTGACTGCATATACTTCCACAATGAACTTGATGGCCTGGTAAAGCTTATCCTGTAGTTCTGGAGGGTAAGCACCTCTGGTCCACAGACACATCAATCTAATTGCCAAAGTCAACCATCTTGCATGGTTTAATGGTCCAATTTTCCAGGCAGCAAATCTTGGGTTAACTTTGCCCCTGGAAATTCCAAGCACATACTCCAAAAGACGGGACGAGACGATTGGGCGCAGCCGATTGGGCGCTGGCGATTTGGCGCGGCCGTTTGGGCGCCAACCCATTTTGGCACCATCCCTTTTGGCGACGGACGTTTTGGCGCTAGGAAAAAAATATGATTGATTCCTCATTATGCAAAGGTATAACTAAAAAAAAGTTAAAACTGTAATGTAAGTTTATTTTAAAATTAGGTAGGACTATAGCTTAAATTTTTTTAAAACTGTCATGTAACTTTATTTAAAAATTAGGTAAGTAAAATTTTAACTAGTTCTTCATTTGGTAATTTGGTCATTTGGCGCCAGCCAACGCGAGTTGATACGAAAACTAACATGTATTTGACCTTAAAACTCAGTGTGTGCCACAAGTGTTTCGTTCTTTTGCCTTCGTTTTTGTTATATTTTTTATCTACCTACCGTCATTTATTCATATGATGGCTGAGCAAGTATTAACGAAACGGGGTAAAGAAAAATTTGCGCATAATGGATTCCTCTACGTCTTTGACAAAGCAAGCACAGCCGACAGTGAGTTGAAATTTTGGCGTTGTGAGCAAAAATATCGGTGCAAAGCAAGGCTGCATACTAAAGCTGGAGAGGTGGTAAGGGAGCTGAACAGCCATTCGCACGAAGCCGATGCTGCACAAGTAGAGGTTGCACTTGTCAAAACTAATATAAAAAAAGAGAGCAGCGGAGACTCTTGAGTCACCAACTGTAGTTATTAATGAATGTTTGACAAACGTATCCCAAGCTAGTCTAGCGGCCATTCCTAATACGTCCGCTTTGCGGAAAATAATAGGAAGAAAACGTAATTCAATGAAGAACGCCCCCGCCAATCCGACTGATTTACAACAATTAGTTTTGCCAGAATGCTACAAAATATACGTCCCTCAGCCAGGAGTGGAAGAAAATTTTTTATTGTGTGATAGTGGACCACGCCCCAATCGGATATTAATCTTCGGAAGAGCGAGTTGGCTCCAACATTTAGTTACATCTGATATGTGGTTTGTCGATGGCACATTCAGTATTGCTCCCAGCCTCTTTTCTCAGATTTATGTAATTTTGGCAAAAAAACACGAGGGAGTTCACCCCATTATGTATGCCCTTTTGCCCAACAAACAACGCATCACATATGTGAGAATGTTCGAATTATTAAAAGAAGTGGAACCCAATTTGAGACCCACTTCAATCGTCTGCGATTTTGAAAAAGCTGTGCACAGTGCTATGAAGGACACATTCCCCGATGTTCAAATAAAAGGGTACTTTTTTCATTTAGCCCGAAATATGCAAAAACATCTAGCTTCTTTGGGTTTCACTAATCTGTATAACAACGATCCAGATTTCGCTTTAAAAGCTAAAATGATTATTGCCCTTGCCTTCGTACCTTTGAACAAGATCGACGAATATATGGATGCTCTAGCGACCGAGTTGCCACAAGAACTTCAATGTTTACTCAACTGGTTTGAAGATACATATGTTGGTCGTCAGAACAGACGAGGAAATGGAAGACGAGCTCCTCTATTCCTCCCCGAGATTTGGAACCTTTATCAAAGAACATTAGACGGGGAAGACCGCACAAACAACCATGCGGAAGCAGCCCACCGTCGATTGCAATACGAACTTGGCATGCAACATCCCACAATATGGACATTAATAGATGGACTGCGTAAAGTACAGAAATGTAGAGATGCATATTATGAACGGTTAGTAGCTGAACATGAACCACCGCAAAAACTAAAGAAGTATAGAGATGCAGATAGAAGAATACAAGAAATTGTTCGTAGATGTGAAAACATAGATGCTGTCGAGTACTTGAGGGGCCTTGCTCGTAATTACCAAATGAATAACTAGTTAAAATTTTACTTACCTAATTTTTAAATAAAGTTACATGACAGTTTTAAAAAAATTTAAGCTATAGGCCTACCTAATTTTAAAATAAACTTGCATTACAGTTTTAACTTTTTTTGAGTTATACCTTTGCATAATGAGGAATCAATCATATTTTTTTCCTAGCGCCAAAACGTCCGTCGCCAAAAGGGCTGGCGCCAAAATGGGTTGGCGCCCAAACGGCCGCGCCAAATCGCCAGCGCCCAAACGGCTGCGCCAAAACGTAGCATACCCTCCAAAAGAAGCCACTGGTCGCTACTGAGATCATTCAGTGTCTCCTCAGCAAATTCCATGTCATCCAGGGGGCCACTGAGTTTGGTGAATTCCAATTGTGGCAGATCTTGGTAGTCAATTTCACAGAGTTTTCCCAGCGGACCAGTGAAAGCAGTGGGACTTTTGGTATTGCCATCAAGATGCTTGAAAACAGCTCTGAAAGGAAGCTCATTCTGATGGAGTGAACAGCCAATGGTGTGCAATTTCCGCTCAATTTTATTTTCCAGAGCTGTTACAAGGCCTCCCTCCCAGCCAGTGTTTGTATTTGTGTTGTCAAGGAGGACAGCTTTCAGGGTATGAACACTGTTAAACTCTTCCAAGACACTAGCAACTTCTTCACCAAGAAGAACTCCAGTCGCACCTTTAATTGGGATGACTCTGTGAGTAAGATATGTTCCACTTTCAGTTCTCGGCTCCTTTGTGAGAGTCAAACGGTGCTCTTGTCCTTTTCCTTTCTTCTGCTTAGTCCCCCCATTTTTATCCTTAACTTCTCTGTACAGCAAAGTGTCCTTGTCAACTTTCGCATCAACCCCAATACAGACTAAATTTTCCAGACCCTCATTGTGCTTTTCATCACTTTTCACTTTCATTCTAGCTTTTTCCCTGTCCATTTTCGATTTATCAACTATTATCTGTTTTACATCAAGGCCAGGCTTAAGCAGGTCCATAGCTTGTAAGTCCAGGAGGAAGGCATTAGCAAGACTTGCCCCAAGATTGGAAGAAACATCACCCCTGATCAGTTCCATGGCAAATCTGGGGGTTTTCAAAAAGCTGTAATCTCCACTTGGGTGCCTCCTTGGCTTGAACTCTTCAGCTTCACCACCAGATGGCTGAAATGAAAATAAAAAATAAATTACTAAAGCGAAAATGGGGGAAAATATGGGAAAAAGTAGGGAAAAATATGGGTAAAAATCGACGAAAATGGGTGGAGATAAAAATAAATTACTTAAATGAAAATGGGGGAAAAAAGTGGGAAAATAGGGGAAAAAATGGGTAAAAATTCAGGTGAAAAGTCGGCGAAAATGGGCGAAAAAATAATAAATTACTAAAGCGAAAATGGGGGAAAAAAGGGGGGAAATAGGGACAAAAAGTAGGGATAAATTTGGGTAAAAATGGGATAAGATATAAGAAAAAAAATATAATACCTCTCCTGATTCTCCTGAGCTGGATTCAAAAGAAATATCTTGTGAAGGTGTGGAGGCAAATGTGGCCAAATCCACTTCCTGCTGCTGTTGAATCTGGCTCTGTAATCTTTCTGCTTCAGCTGCAGCCCTCTGGTCTCTCTTCACAGCAGCTTTATCCACAGATCCCAGCTGGAAAGAGCCCTTGGGTCCTATTTTGGCCCTCTGATCTCTCAAGTATTCCCTCTCCTCTACTGGAACCTGAGATATTAAAGTATATTAAATAGCGGATCTAAAATAAGAGATAAAATCCTGAAAAAAAATTGATTATTAATTTCTGTTACCAGGGGGGGGGGAGGAAGATTACAGGACGAAAATGCGGATATTTTTCAATTACAAGCATTGAATTTCCTTCCATTTAAAAGGCACCTAATCGCACTAAGTTAGGCCAGTTAAAAGTTAAAAAAAATAATTCATTACCTTCTTACTGGGAGGACAAGTGCAGATTATGTGCTGTGTTTGACAATTTTCTTTCTTGCACTTCACAGCATTGTCATCACAGGGACGAACAGGTAGCTTACAGGTGCAAGCAGAAATGTCAAAAAGTTTATCCAGCTTTTCCTCCAGATTCTGCTCCTGGACTGTAGAAAGAGATTTCCTGTTTATCTCTTTTGCTTTCTTAAAGCACACTTTATCCACCAATTTCACTACATAATATTCCTCATACAGGGGCAGCCGCGGATTCACTGCCTGCCAGATCTCAATCACATCCTTTGCTATCATTTTAGCAATATCATAGTCTTTCAAGCCCGGGTGGCTGTTTTGGAGGAAATAACTGTACTGAATAACTTGGCGGAGGGTAGGAGGCTCTGTTTCATCCAAAGGGGAAGGCTGGCCACTGAATTTTTTGGCACTATCACTTCGAGTTAACACTGCAGACTTCCGTTTTTTACCCATTTTTATGAAATATCTGAAAATAAACACAATTAAATGAACGCATCATAAAATAACTTAATTTAATACACATTTTATAGGTAAATATCATTAAAATATACAAAATAATACACTAATAAACATCTATAATGCATTTACAATAAGTTTCAAGCATCGTTTTGTTAAAAAAGCCGAATTTTAATTGATTATTTTGATGAAATGAGGTTCGATATTTTGTTTGTTTATATTGCGCGAATGCCGCGCGCGCGATTTTACGCGTAAAATTCGGCAATTTTACAACTTAAAAATAATTAACAATCCTCAAAAAATACAATCATTTTCACAAATATGAGTTAGTGCAACGTTTTTTATACATTAATACCTTCCTATCTAGACTAGTCCGAGATCACAGTTCCAAAATCAACCTACCTTATTGAGCAGAGACTCCAGCAGAAAATACTTTTCCTAACTTGCCGCCACCACATTCTTGAAATAGTAGTGGGAGCTTGTTTTTGACAAATTCTTTGTATCTCGAGGGCTTGATATAGATATTTTTGCAATGTTCAAAGATCAGTGTCTTGGTTAGACAAAAGTAAATATACTCCCTTTGAAAGTGATGCCAGAGAAATGTCAGAAAAAGAATTAGAATAGATGAAGCCGGAACGTGATCACCTGGTACAATTTCTGCTTGAAAAATTGCGAGACAACCATGAGCGCCACGATTATCAGGAATTCCTAGAGCTAGCCCTCATTTCTTTGGGGGAAAAAACCATCAAGAAGAATACACTTTACAGCTCCTGTAGCATACCATAGGGCAAGATGGATGGCAAAAGGCATTTATTGCTTGAAAATCTATTTATTCCGAGATCAATTCAATTTGAGAGACAAAGAAAAAGAAGCCATCAGACGTATTAACATATTTTGCGTATCAATATATATAAAAGCGTGGTTTAATGGAACAAGAGCTGCCAGTGCCCCTATCAATGATCTGTGGATGATAAACAAAGCTGGAAGATTACCAAGAAATTGATAAGGAGATATCGACTGTGGCATTAGGCAAACTCAGATCCCATCTTTGGTACTTATGCGAGGATTTAGCACCTTTAGCATTTTTTTCAGAAGTCAACAATTCAGAAAAGGGTGCAATGGTGCAACTCTTGGAAACCAAACTAAAACTAAAGATCTTCGCAGAGTAGAATGCAAAACAATTCGGACTTTCAAATGTATCTTTCTGACTTTATTACGTGCAGATCATTAAATTTTTTCAAGGCTATAAAAATTGATGAATCATTTCTGACAGTAGATCCGGCTGCATGGTTTGAACACCCAGAATATATTCATGGAAAGGATTTAGTTTCCCAGCTGAAAGTGGTTAATGACTGCGCTGAAAGAACGGCAAAACTTGCCACTGATTTTAATGAAACCATTACGACCAGTGAAGAGCAACGACAGTTTCTTTTTCAAGTTGTTGAGTTTCACCGTAGAAAATTTTAACCCCTACAAAAGTAAGTTTTTTACAAACTCAAGCAATATAAATTTATGGCGCAAATTGGTATCAAAGGTAAGAAATTGTGATTTCTCCCCAAATTTCATATTTTTGAAAGCTGTGAGCAGTCACTAAATATGCACCAAATTGGATAAAATTTGTACATGATGCATGTTTCATCAAGTGTCACAAAATGAAAACCTATGCGACTTTGAACGAATAATTTTTTTTAACATTACAACTTTTATATATATATATATATATATATATATATATAATACACACACACACACACACACACACACACATATATATATATATATGTACACACACACACTGCTATTTCTAATTTTCTATCTCCTTGTGGAATCTTAGAGTGAATCTTAAGGTTTTTGTGAGCCTGTAACTCTCTAACTCTCTCTCTTTCTCTCTCTCTCTCTCTCTCTCTCTCTCTCTCTCTCTCTATATATATATATATATATATATACAGGGTGGGGCACGGGAATCAAGTGTTTTTTGAATAGCTAGTAATCGGCCATTAGGAATGGGAGGGGCGTGCGGTAGGTAGCATTCCATTCCTGGGTTCATAGCATTTAACTTTAACTAACACTCACCTTTATCTTTCAGGTGCCATCATGGAGCAGTGGACGTTAGAACACCGCATGTTCGCGTATGATCATTTTGTTAGGAGTGGCGAGTCAGTGACAGCAGTTCAGCGTGCGTTTCGCCGCAGATTCAACATTCATCGAAATGACTCTGTTCCCGCTCGTGACACAAACTTACGTTGGGTTAACAATCTTCGAACAGGAGGCTCAATAATGAAAACAAAACCGAAGGGGCCGCAACGCACTGTGCGTACTCCAGAGAACGTTGAAAGGGTCAGACAAGCGATGTTGCAAAGCCCAGGCTGCTCTGCTCGGAGACATTCAGCTGCACTCGGAATCAGCAATCGTACTGTTAGACGGATTTTGCATGAAGAATTACATTTTCACCCATACAAGTTAGCGATGGTGCAGGAATTGAATGTAAACGATTGCCCCCAACGACTGAATTTTGCACAGGAAATGCTTGCACTTTATGAGCAGAATGAAAACATGATGGTGGTAATGAGTGATGAAGCCCATTTCCACCTTAATGGGGCCGTCAACAATCAAAACTGTCGGTATTGGGCTGCTGAAAATCCGCGACAACTCCATGAAAAACCGCTGCATAGCCCTAAGGTTACAGTTTGGTGCTCGGTGGGAAAGTTTGGCGTCATCGGTCCCTATTTCTTCGAACAAAATGGGGTTACCGTTACCATAACATCTGGGCGTTACATTGAGATGGTGAACACCTTTTTCATCCCTGAGTTACGAAGAAGGCGTATTGCTCGTCGACATTTGTGGTTTCAGCAAGATGGGGCCACGCCACACACCGCCAGAGCGTCAATGGCTGTTCTTCGCCCCCTGTTTCCCAACCATCTCATTTCGAGATTTGGTGAAATTGCATGGCCCCCTCGGTCCCCTGACTTGTCCACATGTGACTTCTTTCTATGGGGGTACCTCAAGTCACGTGTCTACGAGGACAAGCCCCGTACATTAGATGCATTGAAGGAAGCGATCCGTCAACAAATCATCCAAATCAACAGAGACCTGCTGGGAAGAGTGGAGGCCAATTTTCGTAAACGCCTTCAACAATGCGTCGACGGCCAAGGACATCATATGCCAGATATAATTTTCGGTACATGATTATTATGACATGAAATGCTATGTTCTTACGAATGTTGTTCTACCAATATATTTTCTTTACAAAAATAAATATCATTTTCCTGATTATTCCAAAAACACTTGGTTCCCGTGCCCCACCCTGTATATATATACACACACACACACACACACACACACACACACACACACATATATATATATATATATATATATATATATACACACACAAGGTTTTTCATAAGTAGCGCAAGTTTTTAATTAAGCATATTAAGCAGCCAATCATATTTAAGACGATAAAATATTTCATCATCTTGTACGTATATAAGGGGAATTAACATTGCAATCACTTTATTTTGTAAGATTCCTTCGCATTCGAAAATATTTTAGAATGTCTCTGAACCTTGACAACCGAATGGAAATAGTAAAGTTGTATTATGGAAAAGGTGAATCTCCAATTGCGACATTGAGAGCCGACAAGACCAAACATGGACTCCACAAGGATCCCTTTAGTACAACTGCAATCTCTCGCCTTATTACAAGTTTGAGACAACAAAGTCATTTCACGATGAACCTAAATCTGGTCGCTCCTCACTTGTGGGACAACGCACAGAACAGCTGGGAAATGCATTCGACGATAGAGAGATGGCCAGGTGAGGTGATTATTACTTCTGGACGCTGCTAAAGGATAGCGTTTACCATGCTAATAAACCTGATTCACTCGTAGCTCTCAGAGAAAGAATCACGCAAGAGATTTAGTATGGTCGAATTAGAGTTGAACCCGGAATAAATTACCCCAAACATGTTTGGTATCGTTGGAAGCGCAAATTTATGTAGATTAAGAAAATCATATGCCTCAATTTGCCTCCTTTGGGCAAAAAAGGTATCTGCATTTGAATTGAGGGAGTCTAAGACAAAAATGAGCCCTAAATCACATGTCAAAAAAGACAAAACTATACTAATCCTCAATTTACTTGTCTGATTCAGGACATTCTGTAATGAGTGACATGAAAGCTGCTTCTCAATCACCTATATCGGCATCAAGCACTGTCCACGTAATGAACAATGATCATTGTGTAAAGTGCCGACGGCCAGAAACGAATTCAGACAAACTACAAAATGTTCAGCAGAGGGGAATACAGACCATTGTACTGTAGAATACAGTATCGCAGTTGAAGACAATGTTCTGCATAAATATCGCACAGAAACAAGGTTGGAAAGCGTACCTGTAAAAATCCATCGTGACTGTCAGAAAGCTGCCTACAATAAAAAGCGCAAATCTACTGCCAGGTCTGAAGATGCAACGGGATCTACCGGTAAAGTTCTGCGAGTTAAAACGAGAGGAGGAATTACACAATTTGACTGGAAAAGTAGCTGTCTCTTCTCTGAACGACGTCCATGTTATTCTGACAGAAAACATGTCAAACAAGACAACGTAATTGAAGTCCGAACTTTGCAAATCAGAGAAAACCTGCTGAAGGTTTGCAGCGAACGAAATGATGATGAATGGGCACTGAAAGTAATGAAGCATGTGCTAAGCTGCCATGACCTTGTCGCAGCTGAGGCTCGATATCACAAAGCATATTATGACAGGTTTAGAAAGAAGATTATTGAGAAGAGCGGTGTTCCTCAACTGAGTAGTCCCGGTCAGCCAGTCAACAGGATGAAAATTCAGGACTTCCAAAAACTTTGTCAGTGGCTCGAATCAGAAGGTGAACTGTATACGTTATTAGATGTACGCCAGAAGATGATCGAAATTGCTGGATCTGAAGATGTTTATGACACCAAATGGATCAAGAAGTAGTTAGAGGAAAGGTACGGTGACCACATATATGTTGGTGCCCTAGCGGGAAGATCAAATATTGTTTGCCTGCGGAACACTGCTGATTACATCATCAACGATAAATGGTATGCAGATAGGATGAAGAGAGCTGAAAATGAGGCTGAACGAATTGTAACTGCAACAGCCAAATTGATCCTTGGGGATATTCGGTCGGCAGAGTTTGATTGTGATTACTACCCGTCGAATGAAATTCTTGAAAGCACAGAGAAGGGAAAGGAATGGTTACCACCATTATTGCGGTTGTTCCTCGAAAAATTTATCAACTACCCACTTCACCAAGTGAGTATCGGTCAGTGTAATGTCATTGTAACCCGCCCTCGATCCTGTATCCCCCCCCCTGTTCCCTTTGGGCTAGGCGTTGAAGTAGACAATATTTTCGGGTCCAAATGGTTATTCAACGAATTGAGTGCATTAGGGTTTTCTGTGAAGTTCTCCGATACAAGCAGTCAGTAACTGAGAATGAAAATACCAGCGACTTTCTCAGAGATTACTTGCCTGGCTCGTCCACGCAATGGATGGCTGACAACATGGACCACAACACTATGACCCTTGATGGGGAAGGTTCAATCCATGCGATGAGTTGTGTGTCCGCTACAACATAGTACAATTTAAAATAATTAATTGCTGAAGATATTTGTCGTTACAATTATATATACACATAAAATTTCACACATTACACTGGGTGACCACTAAAGGGAAATGCTTTTTTATCTCTCTGCATACTTCCACATCGTTGCTCGTATGGTCACACAAGTCAAATAATTGCAGAAATTCCGTAAATTTCCCTCCACGAGTCATATGCATGAGAAAGCACAAATAGTATTGGCCACAGACATTGCCGTGCAAACTCTTGAAACGGTAAGGATTTCATACTATTTGTGGAATTTGCAACTGTTGAAGAAATTTTACAATATTAGCATCATTACATGGATGTCCTCCCAGTGAATTAAAGTAGTACATACGTTCCCCATTTTTAAAATAAACGGCTATCCAATGAATCCCTTCACCATTGCTAACATCCGGATACATGATAAGTACGCCGCAGTCTCTCGTGATTGGGAGTTTCACCGTCTCATTCTTCGCAAACACACCAATAAATTTGGCGCGCGTGAATCGGTCACTCTTCATCATTCTCTGGACTATAACCGTGTCCATTTTTAAAAATCCGTCACTACACCCCTAAACCTGTCAACTTCGATTAGAGCTTGCGACTCGAGGTAAACTACAACACTGAGAGGTGAGACTAGCGGCTTGTCGAACTCTATCTGACTGAGATATTTCCGCTCTGCTGTAGAATTATGTGCTTATATTCCCACAGAAATAGGGTGAGAGATCAAACGGGTACAGATTCGAACTCTGGACGAATTAATTTTGCGTTACACCGGTTCCTAATCCGTCGCAAGCACCGACACTATGCGCAAGATTGCTGTACGATCTCGAACAAAGTGAAAACTCATCATCTGTAGAATAACTCGTTTCCAGTGTCCCACAATTTTATGGCCAGAAATTTCGAATTTAAATGCGGATTTTTTGTATTTGCCATTCACAGAAGCGTGCTCCTACATTCCAATTAATATCCTTTTAGGCAGAACCCCGAGAGCAACATTTTCTATTTGCTTGGATTTTAAACCTGAAGGAACTGCAAACGTCATAAGCTGGACTCTATTAATTGGATATTTCACTGTGGCATGTAATAAGTTTTCTCAATTTCCATCTGCTTAGCAGAGCTTCATTTCACACGACGTACGCGGACATATGTCTCCATAATATGAATCACTACAGGATTCGCACCATCTTCTTGGTCAGCACCCAGATTTAAACAAATCTCAGGGCTCGTACGGGTGAGTTTTAATTTCATATCGACCTCATTCACAAGCAACTTCTTTTATCTTCTTTTTAGAATTTTTAAACTTGCTCTTTATACAGCTTTCATCTTTAGCCTAATAATAACCTTCGGCAGTTAAAAAGGTATCCTTCGCTTCTTTTGAAAAGTTGGGGACATTTTCCAGATAGGATCGTAGGTGGTGGTAGCCAGATCCTGCCGAGATGTTGAACTGATTTAAATACACGTCACACTGACTGAATATGGTGTGTAGAAAGTTTGTTTCTGGGTATACAATGCAGTCGTTTTCGCAATCCGATCGATCTGAATGTGTTATTCGTAGTTAATTCGTAGTTATTCGTAGTACATGTGCACACAGCTTCGGTCAAAAACGTAAGGGCCTGAGCTCGGTATTACGAACCCTATAGAAGCACTGAGAGAGCTAATAGTGTTTAACGGGTTAACTGTAATAAAGTCACTGTGCTCTATAGATATTTGTGTCAGGGTCATGTCAAAGGGGGCCAGCTCCGATTTACAACAATGTGAACTGCACGGATGGATGAAACGTACTATTGGCGCGTTAGAAATAGTGATACCTCTCTCGGTAAGTAGCAATAAGTCTATGACTCACGAGCGCAACGCCCTTAGTTTCATATCAGTTAAAAATGTGATCAACCATAGGTTTCATGCGCTTATAACATTTCTTGTTTTTGATAAACTTTTACGTTTAACACAAGATTTGGTAATCCCTTCTTCTTCTTCCTCCATACAGTGCACTTCCTCCGGTTTTTATTTCCGCCACCACGCATTTTTCTCTTTGCATCTTTGACAATTTCTCACCGTGTACGTTTTAAATATTTTTTAGAGCTTCTTTAGGCTTAGCCCCGGCCATTATGTCTTCTACCGTGGTTTAAGACCTGATTGTAACGCTTTCCTCCCGAGATATCTGGCACCACTCTTCAGAAAGGGGACAGCCGTACGCAGTATAGTTG
The DNA here is from genome assembly GCA_023014485.1 of Bathynomus jamesi. Lineage (NCBI taxonomy): Eukaryota > Metazoa > Arthropoda > Malacostraca > Isopoda > Cirolanidae > Bathynomus > Bathynomus jamesi. The sequence continues at coordinate 848,585 of JAJOZX010000645.1, read as the reverse complement.
AAAAAATGGACCCACTCCTGCTTCCGCGCTGATATCTCATCCCTCGGTAGACTAAGAACGGCCTTTGGGTCATTCTATCGCAGAACGACGGAAGTAAAGCCTCACTTTTAAGCTCCCGTCACCGAATGAAAACCTTTTCCCGTCAATCGTTCTTATATATATTGAGATATGGGTTAGTAGGTTATTTGCGACTTTGACATAATGAGGCTTGTCGTATGTAATGCTCAAGCTCTTTTCGCTATGATTGGGAATGTGGGCGATGCACAGCAGTCGCTCCTGGGTATCTCCAACACACTGATGCTCCATGATATTGCTGTAAATATAGCACATGTGCGGGGAGGGTCTTCAGAGAGCAGTTTCTCCAATTTTAGCTGGAACATTAAACTCATCAAGCCATAATATGACTCGTGAAAAGTATCTCTTTGGAAGACTGCTTAGTATGTAAAATGTATGTAAGTGTAGTGAAAAATAAGGAAAGAAGTTGACTACCAATAAACTCTTCCTAAATACCAGTAAAACAAAATTTCATGATTTACTAATAAAAGAAATGTATATATTAATAAACTTAATGTTAATGAAATCGTCATAAAGGAGTGTACTGTAACAAAATTTCTTGGTGTAATGGCGAATAAGAATTTGCAATGGAGTGATCATGTAAATTATATCGGGGAAAAAGATTTCAAGGAACGTTGCTATAATGTTTAAACTCAGAAATGTAGTCCCTATGCGAGTTATATTGACTCTTTATCATACTCTTATTCTTCCTTATATAACATACTGACCCCTTGTATAGGGAAACTCCACTAGCAGCGCATTAAACGGTACCGTTGCCACTCGGAACTGGAAAATATCAAAACTTAATCTGACGTTTCGGAAAATGCCCATTCACTTGAACGAGTTAATTTTTGTATTTACCCAAAATATATAACTTAGTAGGTCTTGTAATATATTATATATATATATATCGAAACAATTTACAGTTCTTTATTGATGGATACACAATCCAATTTTCAGAACGTAGAATAATATAAGTATTTGCTCAAATAATGTGAGTGATATGTTTGGTGTTTTATTCAAAGAACCTTGTGCGGAATGCTGATAAATGTATATATTGTTTATTTATTTATGTGGTCACGTACAGATTAGAAAAGCTGTATATATATATATATATATATAATATATATATGACAATAGAGGTATCAGAAAACACTTTCTGTAGTGTATAAAAGACTTATTTATCGACAAATCTTGTACGAATTGCTGATAAATAAGCAAATTGATTTACACCCGCCTTAGACCCACGGCGATCATTAGGGATTTATTATTTTTTCTTTTTCTTTTTTCGTACGATTTGTTTTACAACCTCCTTAGCCTTACGGGGATCGTTAGAGATTATTTTTTTCATACGAATTGTTCATTTATTTATTTTTCTTTTTCTTTTTCCCCGTACGGATTGTTTTACCCCAACTTAGCCCTACGGTGATCATTATGGATTTATTTTCCGTACGAATTGTTCATTTATTTTTATTTTTCCATACCAGTTGTTTTACACCCCACCTTAGACCTACGGGGAGTCATTAGGAATTTATTTTCCACACGAATTGTTCATTTATTTTTCTTTTCTTTTTTCCTACGAGTTGTTTTACTCCCCACCTTAGACCTACGGAGATCATTAGGGATTTAATTTCCGTACGAAGTGTTCGATTATTTAATTATTTTATTTTCCCCCGTACGGATTGTTGTACCCCCACCTTAGCCCTACGGTGATCATTAGGGATTTATTTTCCCTACGAATTGTTCATTTATTTTTTTTTCGTACGAATTGTCTTACACCCGCCTTAGATCTACGCGGTCATTAGGGCATCCTGGATTTATTTTTTCTTCTCTTTTGAATTGAAGTGTTTTACGCCCACCTTAGACCTACGGGTAGTCATTAGGGATTTATTTTCCGTACGAATTGATCATTTATTTATATTTATTTTTCGCACGAATTGCTTTACCCCACCTTAGACCTACGGTATCGCAGATTTATTATTTTTTCCCCGTACGAATTGTTCATTTATTTATTTTTCCTTACGAAGTGTTTGGTGATTTAACTGTTTTATTTTTCGTACGGATTGTTCTCTGCCAAGAACTTTTCGAATTATTGTGTATGTTAGACCCGCCTTAGACCTACTTTAAAACGGGAATTGCTTACACAATTTTTTTAGATGAACTTTTTTCCATACTATTTGTATTACGCCCCTAATTATTTTTTCTTTTTTCCGTACGATGAGCTGAGCTCGACTACACTGTTCACTCTGAAGAGCTGTATCTTTATATAATGGATAGATATCGTTACGACTTGGAGGATTATTTCGAATGCAGCTATGCAGAGTGAAGAAGAGTTCACGATTGAAAAGCTCAGGACGGTAAGAAAAAACCCCGATTGGAAAGGCTTGTTTATAAACTTGTATTTGATGTTGCGGTTAACGATGACATTTTTGTGCGCGCTTTTGATTGTGTTCGTTTAAAGATAAATTTCCCGCCGAGTGTAAAGTGGGGACAAAAATAGTATTGAACGATATGAAAGCCATTTATATCGAGTATGGATCGCCGCATCAGTTAAACGGTGAAGTGATGCTTGGACGGTTTTACCACGTCTTACAAAGTAATGGCGATGTGGATGTAGACTCTATCACGTGCGAGTTTAGCGTTTTGCACCGTAGAACGTAAAGACAATATATATTTTTCCTGTACTAATATGATTATACGTTTCGTATATTTTCAATATATTTAATATAACTGTATATATTTTTCTTGTACTAATATGATTATACGTTTCGTATATTTTCAATATATTTAATATAACTGTATATATTTTCTGTACTAATATATTGATAATACTATGTTTTGTATACTTTCAATATATTTAATATAACTGTATATTTTTCCTGTACTAATGTACTGATGATGCACCGTTTTGTATGATTATATATTTCCCATTCATGATGCTATTATTTGACCATATATATACACACACCTATTTCAGAATAATTAATTAATTGCTATTTGTCAAATCGATCTTCTAAGCCAACTGGCTGATTAATATATGGAATAATTTAATAAATAACGAATCTGGCAACTCAGCCTTCTAAGCCTACTGGCTGATTAATATATGCTTTAATTTAATAAATAACGAATCTGGCAACTCAGCCTTCTAAGCCAACTGGCTGATTTATATATGGATTAAATAAATACATAGCGCAATCTGGCAACTCAACTTTCTAAGCCAACTGGCTGATTAATATATGGATGGTGGGGGGGGGGGGTGCCTTGCAACAAAGGTGGGTGGGGGTTGCAACAAAGGGCGTGGGGTTGGCACCAAGGGGGTTGGCACTCTTGCAACATTATGCAACATTTGCAATTGCATTGCACTCAAGCGTTTTGCAACTATACTACTTCTTCCAACAATTCAACAAAACGATTCAAAACTTGACCACGACTTAACCGTTTGACATTGTTATACATGACTAACCCTGAAAATTGAGAGTCAACCTCATCTAATAGTTTGGTAAATTGACGTTTGTTAAGATCGTGAGCAACTATAAAACTGACAATCTTTGTCACAAGAGACATCACATTTTCAAGTGATTTTAAACTTTTTTTGCCCAAAGAGCTTCTTGGTGTAAAATACAATGAAATTCCACTAAAGGGTGTTTCACTTCTCGTTTAAGTAATTGAACAAATCCAACATTTTTTACAATCATATTCGGAGCTCCATCAGTCGTCACAGATACAATATTTCTGAAAGTCGATTTGGATGAATTCCTTCTTCAATTCATTCATAATATCCTGTTCTGTGGTTTTCTCAGGCAGTGTCATCAATTTAATTAGCGTTTCCTTCATTATATTTTCGGAATAAAATCTTGCAATAACTGCTAGACGGGCCTGTGATGTGACATCTGTACTTTCATCCAAACAAATTGAAAACATTCCAGCATTTGTTAAATCCAATAAAAGTTGATCAGATACATCTTTGTCCATGATAATTATTCTATCTTTGACCGTATTTCTGAGCAGTTTATAAGCTTCTTTTAAATAATCACCACCAGAAAGTGGTTTTCCGTGTTGAGCAATGGTAGATGATAATTGAAAACTAGCTGCTGTAATATTGTTCTTTGGTTAAAAAATTCTTTTGAAAATAGCAGATTGTTGTTGCTGTTGGTTTAAATGCCGCATAATAATTTCATTCCTTTCCTCATCTGACATTGAGCACAAATTTTTGTGGTTACTCTCAAAATGTCCCTTAATATTATAAAAGCGAGCAACAATGTCCACTTTGCAAATACAACAAAATGCTTTATTATTTCGTTTAATATACCTTTGTGGCCATTTTTTTATGGGTGATAATTTCTGCACTAATAATTTGGCACTCCCAAACTTAAGGACTTGAACTGTAAAACTGGGAAGGCGGATGACCGCGCGGTGCGCACCATGAGTCTGTTGCCATACATACACGCACGTTTTTAAATGTACACTATACGTTTAAAATCGTTTCAATGTGTGTCAGCTGTTTATTTCGGTCGGTTGTCATACACGCACGTTTTTAAACGTATACTATACGTTTAAAAACGTTTCAATGTGTATCAGCTGTTTATTTCGGTGGGAGAATAAAGTAATTTTAAATCTGTAAGGCAGAAAATATTAAAAATTAAAGTTATATTTTATTTAAATAAGAGCTCGTGGGTCACTAAAAATTGCCTCGTGGGTCAGTACTTGACCGCGGGTCAGTGGTTCGCCATCATTGGTGTAGGGGAATTTTAAATGTCAGAAAGCGCACCGTCTGAATCGCTCATAATTATGTAAAGGTAATGTTAATGTATTCTAATTTGGACTACTTAACCGATCTCAATCTATGGAATGATCACTTGAGTGGCTTTCCTAACTAATCTATCTAAGAAATACAGAAATAAATGCACAAATTGCCTAACTAGGAAAAGTTGTAAACGAATGTAAAAAAATATGACAAAATTTCACTTGAATGTACGTGAATGTACGGTAATATTATGATTGACACATTAAATAAAATTATTCTATGCTAACTATAATAATGGAACTAACTCGGTTTCAATAAAAAGAAGTGTATCACTGGTGTATGGAGTGTTCACTGTGTTTTGTATTAATTCTGGTTTGATACTAATTAAATGTTAATTATACTAACTTCTCAAATGTTTTGTTATTAATTTGAAAAAGAGATCTGTACTTAACAAGATTCCTTTAGCGAAATCCTTGAAGACGTGTCCTGAAGACGTGTATTGCTGGCCACTTTTCACTGGACGAAGAATGGGCGTGGAGAACTTGGAGTCGTGACACACCGGTTAAATGATGGATGTGATGAACTGGAAGTGGTGACACGCCGGTCAACTGATGTAACCACAATTACTTGAATGTTGGTTCTTGTTCGAGAGTCTAAAAGACTGGAAGAATCCTGGTTGCAGAGGTCGCCAGTTGTTAACCCTTCCGTCTATGGCCTTGGGCGGTTCGAGGTTGAAGGGGGTTCTGTTTAGATGGCAGCAACGGATTCGTTACTTTGGAGTAGCTGGTACCGTGTAGGGAATCGCATTAGTTTCTCTTATACTGTACTACCCTCCGATTTCTTCTTGTAGGGGATCGGAGGATACTGTGAAGCTTACTAAATTCTCTAAGAGTTCCTCGATTCTTCTTGTTGTGTATCGGGAAATTATTTTTCTCTATTTTAACACTAAGTTTTCTGAAGAAAGCAAGACTCGAAGAAAACAGATATTCTCTTACTGTAGTTCACTGCTAAAATGTTGCAGGTAATGCTCAGACTCTAATTCAGATCAGACAGAATCAGAATGATCAATGAAGAAATTCTATGCGTTTATATACATAAATTTTGGTGACATTATTATTAATTAATGTTGACCTGTTTTGTTTTGTATTCTCAATAGGATGAATTATTTTGCAAAATATTTGAAGATAAGGTAAATATTTTAGCTGCAGCAATGTCTAGACAGATTAGCAAGATATTTGAAGATGAAGCCATATTTTTATTTTAAACTGCATATTGACAGATCTGATGTTATCATGATCTGACGAGTTAACTAAAAATGGAAATTGAAGTATGCATTTTATTATAGATTAAAATTAAACATGCATATGAGCCAAATTAAATGCTCAAAATTTAAAATTAAGTGTTAAGCAAGTCATGACTTCATCTTTTTCAACGAAGAGAGAATGTATAGAGAAAATGAACACTGCAGAATTTAAAATGATTACATTATTAAGCTAAGTCTAAAAAAATTATTAAGTACAGTAATTTAAAAAAGAAATAATTCAGCAAAAATAAAATAGAAAGAAAATAAAATTTTTATCCAAACTTGCGTTTTATATACAGTTAGCGTTACGCGAGTTTGGACTCTATATGCAAAAATGAATATAAGAATATATGAATATAAGAATTATTCATTCCTCATTTTTACATATATATATATATATATATATGCTGCAAACCCACAAGGAAAAAGAAAAACGATTCCAAGGCCTTTGAATACACGAAAGGCCTTGGAATCGTTTTTCTTTTTCCTTGTGGATTTGCAGCATTCATTCATTTCACGTGTTTTATTGTGAAATTCATCCCATATATATATATATATATATATATATATATATATATATATAGCTTAGACGTCCAGACACTCTTCCAGCATGACAGGCGCCGACGAAGGTTGAGAGAAATTGGTATTATGCGAAGTGTTATGAGAACATCGAGAATCTCCTTCTTGGGTTTTATTTTACGTTAGGTTACCCGCATTTAAAGGCCCTAGTCCCGGCCCACAAACACTTCTTAATAAAGGTTTTACTTTTTCCTATACATGCATACACACCCACATATATACAATTCATACATAAAAGAAGTTTTGTTTTACTTTTTTTATACATGCAAACACATATTTTTCATATACTTTTGTTGGCCTGAGCTGCAGGTTAAGTTACCCTCTCCCCTTTGAGACCACACGTATACACATACAACTCAAATATATATATATTGGGAGGTTTGAATCAGTCTCTCACCTTGTTGCATGCAATGTTGCATGCATTTGCATTGCACCCTACATTTTTGTTATCATACTACCCCCCCCCATTCCCCTCCTCCCAAAAAGATAATCATTGACATTCTCTGCCTTTTGTTAAATTCAAATGCACAAATTCCATTGATGAAAGTTTTTTCCATCCGAATTCTTAACCAGCTGTTATTTTGTATCATATAAACGGAGATGTTGAGATCAGGGGTTCGACTCACGATAGTGTTGGTTAATAATTACAATCCAGGAGTTAATACAAATGGGCCACATTAATTTGACCAGTTTCTGACCCTCTTCACTGATTATATTATACACTTGTAAACTCTTCTTGGCACTGAACTTTATTTTTTATTTTTAATGACTGCAGTTTGGTCGTACATATGAAGAAGTGTTTTGCTGAAAGCGTTTTGGGAGGTCAAAGGTGACTCCTTAAGCATTTCTTTATTATTATATTTCAATTTTGAGTTGAAATTTCATTAATTCTCGCGTTTTTTGTGTTCAGTTTTATAAAGGGTGGAATTTTTTGCTCTTTGCTACTTTGGCGTGTGGCCTAAAGGGGAAATAAAGAAACTAGGAGTTAGTGGGATTCGACCCCGCTTCGCGCGGTTTCAGAATCAGTGCTGCTAGCGTAGTGGAAGAAAACTGAATTGCGTAACGTCGACCCTCATTTAAGTAACGCGGAACTTCTGATCATGCGTAAGATTGAACAGTTCGATCTTACGCGAGTCCATTTAATTCAGACTAAGTTTAAATTATGTTAGGGTACATTATACAGTTAGGTTTCAATATGTTACTTTATTTTCACTTACATTTTCACCTATATTTCACCTTCAGTTGGAATATTAACAAAATTACAAAATTTTCATATTCATTGAAAAATGAATACGTAAACCTGTACAATGTCGAACTGGAATAATCTCGACACGCATAAGATCGAATATCGACTTCTGGAAATTTGATTTTGTGAGTTCAATTCAACGCTTCTACGATCGACGCCATCCACAAACCGGCCAAAAAAGGTTCGATCAAGCGAGACCACCATTTACGCTGATTGACTATATTCTATTCAATTCCCTCGCCTCTATAAAACATGCAAATACATTTGCGTTTGGGGGACTTGTGGTTGGCGTGATCAGTATGAGCACTGACTCTGAAACTATATGACGCAAGTTAGAGCCCTACTAGGTCGTAGTTTCCCACTTTATTGCCTTTTCCCTTTTCATCTTATTGAAATATGGATATTGTACATAAAACGCATTTACATAACCCAAAGACAACCTTGAGTAGATTTTAGCGTTTTTGTTAGCCTGTAACTTATGCATTGTAACCTGCCTCGTTGGTTCCGAGTCCAACAGAGTTAATAATGTGCATGCACGCTGTGTTCCAAAAAAAGTGAAACAAAACCACAATTCCAAGGATAACTAAATGAAACAGAAATCATATTAAACCCTTTATATTGCCTTTAAAATGAGAGGTAGTTTATTTATATCGGATGGGTAGTCTTTTTTACAAATTCAATTTGAACAATAGTTGTTAAAAAATAAAGTTGAGAAGGAGGGTAATTAAACACTTAGCTGAACATTAAAGAACTTTACAATGAGCAAAAACAAACTGAATAAAACATTAACGCAGTAAGTGTTCAATTATTATCAGTAAACAATTGTAGCCTTGTGCACACACTAGGGAATGTTGTAGAAATGATGTCTTCATCGAGATCATTCCATGCTGTTAAAATACTCTCTCGAAATTGATTGACATGTTAACTATTTTGTCTGTAAACTTTGTCAACCAAACATCTCCATATAAAAAAGTCGCGCGAGGAAATCCGAACGTTGTTCTTGCATATTGAACACTTGCTGCGTTAATGTTTTATTCAGTTTGTTTTTGTCTACTCTAAACTTCTTTAATGTTGAGCTAAGACTCTAATTAATTACCTTCCTTCTCAACTTTATTTTTTAACAACTATTGTTCAAATTGAATTGTAAAGAGAATACTTATCCTATTTAAATGACTACCTTTCATTTTAAGGACACTGGAAAAGGGTTTAAATATGATTTCTGTTTCATTTAGTTATCCTTGAAATTGTAGTTTTGTTGGCCTGGAGAAAAAGTTGACTACTTTTTTAGGGGGACAATGTACATACAGTTGTACATTTCATGTACTGTACATCACTACTTGCATGGAAGGTACAGTAACGTCATTCTTTTTGTTTATTAGTAGTCTGATGCCTTTGTGTCGTGTTCTTCGTTTCCATTTTGCTACTTGAGTTGGTATCATTTAAATGTAATACACACACAAACTCAGAATGGTCCCATGAGAAACTTATATGTTAAACACAGACCTCGCATGGAACAAGGAACTCCTCTGGGAAATTACATCCACTATAGTTTGAATAAATAATGATAAATGACAAATACTATAGTTTTTTCTCTTTCATAATGAAAAGCCCAACGTGGGCACCGAGTTACTCGCAAAGAGGTCCCAAAATATAGCTTCCCTCACCAGCTATCTGCAAAGCAGACAGGATCCAGCTTTGGGACAGGATCTAGGGTTTACAGCTTACACATAGCCTACTACATTCAGAACCTCAATATACGCAAGAAACTCGTTGCATTCACGTCGGATTGAATACATCAAAGAAAAAGGGGTAACTAATGTATTTTTAGCCAAAAAAACAAAACTTAAACTTGAAGTTTTGTTTTTTGGCTAAAAATACAATAGTTACCCCTTTTTCTTTGATGTATTCAATCCGACGTGAATGCAACGAATTTCTTGCGTATATTGAGGTTCTGAATATAGTAGGCTAGGTGTAAGCTGTAAACCCTAGATCCTGTCCCAAAGCTGGATCCTGTCTGCTTTGCAGATAGCTGGTGAGGAAAGCTATATTTTGGGACCTCTTTGCGAGTAACCCGGTGCCCACGTTGGGCTTTCCATTATGAAAAAGAAAAAACTATAGTATTTGTCGAACTATAGTGGATGTAATTTCCCAGAAGAGTTCCTTGTTCCATGCACGGTCTGTGTTTAACATATATATATATATTAGTGATGTAGCGGATGTCATTTTTTTCACATCCGCGGATGCGGATGCGGATGAGGATGTTTGATTTCAACATCCGCGGATGCGGATGCGGATGCGGATGTCTACATTTTCGTTATTTTTTAGGATATATTCGAGATTTGTTGTGTTTAACGTATATAATAAGTTATTATATAGAGAGAGCTATAGCTATAATGTAGTATAATTGATTAATTGTACAATAATTGCTGTACTTTTCTCTGAACATATAAAATAATATCAAGCATCTAACTAACATAGAAATCAATTATTGAATTCGTCTGCAAATAAATTCGTTATATTTTGTTGAGTTTCAGCCACAATTAGAAACCATAATTGTGTTACCAGGATGCGGGACGTGAACTCAACTCAAATGCACCCCACCGACCTCTTTCCCAAACCTCCACCCTTATAGAAAGAGATCTTTAATTAGCTTGATAACTATTTATATTAAGTTTAAAGTTTTATTCGGCATATTTATAAATGAGTAATTAAAATAAAGTAAACTAAGATGTTCATCATATATTAATCCAGCACTGCTAAATAATCTCTCGCTTGATACGTTTGTTGGAGGACAGGCTAAATGTTTCCTTGCAAGTTTACTCAAGTATGGATAGATATTCTGCGTATTTTTCCACCAACTAATAGGATTGTCACATGCAGCCAGGCGTTTTTCTTGGTGATAGCTCTCGATCATTTTTACTACATCTTTTGACATCGCGTAGGTCTCGTCATTGCTGCTTGACTCAAGAAACTGAGAGACAGATTCTGTGATAGATTTGCTTGTTGAAGTTGTTGGTTCTGTCACTGAAACTTTTATTCTTTTGGTGGGTGGCGAAGCGACAGATTCAAGAGATTGAAGCTCTTCAACTGCTTTGCCAAGTGATGATTTAACTCGTTCTAATGTACTAGGTGAAAATAACTTAGCTTTGTAACGTGGATCTAAGTAGGTTGCAAGAGAGTAACTTCATACAAGAACAGCCTCTCGTCTTGTCGCTTGCATCACTTTTGCGCACAATGAACTAGTTCTATTAATATAGTAGAATTTGATAATTTCCGCTTATTAATGACATTTTATCTCAACGGTCCACATCCGCACGATATCCGCAGTCCAAAGTGCGGATGCGGACGCGGATGCGGATGCGAGAAAATGTGCGGATGCGGATGTGACCTACATCACTAATATATATACAGAGAGAGAGAGAGAGAGAGAGAGATTTTAAAGCAAACAAGTTATATTTTAATTTATTTTCTGTTGTTATTTTCCTAAAATGAGGAAAACGAGTCTCATTATGCTGATCGCAAGTGCTTTTCGAGTATGTGGTTTCCTTCGTTTTTTCCCCTAGACTTCCTTATTTTTCACTGACTTCATTCATTTGTGTTTATTGCGCCGTTAATTATAAAACAGTCGGAATAATTTCCTTTTTCAAGAGAAAATTACCATCTCGTTGGCCACTTTTAACCCGATCTTAAATCCCATCTCCTCTCGAAAACAAGAGAATAAAAGAACCCAAGCTGTTTGTGCGCCGTATTTTTCAGAAGGCGGACGGATTTTTCACAGCTGCAAGATTTTCCCTGGCAGACGGATTTTCCACAGAGGAAAAAGTCTCGCAGCGAGTATAGATTTTCCAAAGTAGATGGACGAAAGTGTAGATTAATGGGGAGAAGAGGCAGGTGTGAATGGAGAGAGAGAGAGAGACTTAGTTTAAAGAAAGAAGAGTGATAGAAGGTCTTTTCAATGTATACTGTAGAGTATAATCTATTGTAATGTTTTTCGTTTGTCCGCAGAAAGGATACTTCACTGACTTAACCATTCATTGTATATCGCATTTAAACTTTTCAGAAACATTATTTTATTCATTTTAATTCTAAAAAGTTTTTAAATTAATCAAGATAATTCCTTTTCTATCTAAAAAATGGAATAAAATGGAAGAGTTTGAAATAGAAACTGTCGTAAACATCGATCATTTAATTATTCCCTCAAACACGTAATGAAATTGACAATTTTACCAATTTGAACTTTAATAGTAAATGGATTTGGAAATTGAATTTTCTATTTATTTTCTATTTATTTTGAACAGCTAAAATACAATTGAAAATTTTCGTTGGAATTAATCCATTTAATGCGTGAAAATAAAAAATTCATTTCGAACGATTGTTATTTGACATTTCCAAAAATATGTTAAAAGATGTAGAGTTTTTTCAGAAATAATTGCATTTCACTTTGGAAGAAATAAATACAAAAAAAAAAATCATAATTTTGTCCTTTACATGGAAAAAAGGCTAATTTTTTCTTTTATTATCAGAATTAACACTTGTCAATTACTTCTAATTCTTTTTTATTTGTCCTAAATGTGTGTGTGTGTGTGTGTGTGTGTGGTGTGTAGGAAACTGGGCATAAGTGAGGGCGAGTGTGTGATAATTCATCGATGAAGTAGGGTAATTTTTTTATGATGTAACACTTTTGGTACCTCGGACCATCGAAACATTTTTACAGTCGTATAAAAAATATGTCAGTCCTGATTAGGTTAGGTTACGCTAGATTAGCTAAGGTTTGGTTTAGTTTGGCTAGATTAGCGACTACCTCGCTATTTAATGGCTTAACAGAAATCAGCGTTCGGTCCTCAATTGTGTCCGAAACACTTATCACGCCCTTATCTGTTCGATAGCACTAAGGTTAGGTTAGGTTAATTAGTTTTTAGATATATGGATTTAAAAACGTTGGTACCTCATTCATGCGTGTGTGTGTGTGTGTGTGTGTGTGTGTGTGTGTGTGTGTGTGTGCAGTTTAAATTGCCTTCAAACATACAGGACAATAAATTCTTAAATAAATATTCATTTATTTTGTGTGAGAAAATTAAACGAGTTGTTCGTTACTAAACACCACTTCCACAAAATGAGTAGGCTTTCAATTGTATAGCTTCATGCAGTACAGTAGGGTGTAACTATTCATGTGTTCCAGCTACACCACATGTTCGAGCCAGCCTTGGCAATTTGTTTTAAACATTTCTTAATTAATTATGATTTTGGTTCACTGACACCTTGAACGTCAATGGGACACAATTAATTTCTATATTAAAGTCATTGATGAAAGTATTTTTTTTTTCCAGAAAAGTTCGGCTCGTAATCAATGGCTGGGCTTTATTTTTGCAAGTTTATCTTTGTTACCAAAGATAACGTAATAAAACATCCAAAGAAAAATAGAATATTACCAATTTGAAATTTATTACGCTTTTTTCCGAAACTTTACAGAAATACGAGTTTCTCACCTCACAAAAAAGTTTGTCACATAAAAGACAAGTTTCAAATTTTATTTTAGTCCGTATTCTTAACCAAAGTTGAGGGTAAATAACGTACAAAAATACAATAGGTCAACTTCTACTAATATAAGTTTACATCAGCGGTTCCCTGCCTCTTCTGGCTCGAGGCACCCAAGTGTCATCCAATCTTCTTTCGCGCCGCTCCAAACGATTTTTGTCTCACGCTGTTTAACATTCAGTCCTTCTCCCTCTCTCTCTCCTCAACACCACGTAGCTTCGAACTGAGCTAATACAACTCCCGCATGGGAGTAATATATCGCGAATGTTTCCTTTCATTTGAAATTTACGTATGCTCAGGAACATTTCAATTTTTAGTTACTTTTTTTTGCCATTTTCCTGAAATTAACTTTCCAAACGTGGATCCTTAAGTAAACCTGTTGAAAGACGATAAATGGTCCTCACCACTATTGTAGGATAAGTATATATATATTTCCATAAACAATGCAAGCGTTAAAGTAAATAAATCAATGCGAAACAATCTACAAAACTTTGACCTTTTTCATTTATCCAGTCGTCACATGGCTGAATGGATAACTTGGCGCTCGCCAAAATTCTCTCTTCAGAGAGGGTTTGAATCCCTGATAAGGCCAAAGTTACTGTTACTATGTTAATATGTTGTTCTAGGGTAACAAGGGAAATGGCACACTGAAGGAACATCAACGCGACTGTGACTCAAAATGAAGTTGCGTTGCTGCTGCTAAATTTCGTCAGAGCACACTAAGGCAACGCAAAGAGAAATCAATTCAACCGTTATTAAGCTAGTCACCAAACAACTGGCTCCGTTAGTTACCATTTGCTCCTGGAATGCTTTGGTGATACCTCAAAATTATCAAAATTATCAAAGTTATCAAAGTTATCCACATTATGTAGCGACCCGTGCTTCGGATCCCACTTAAAGCTGTAGGTCCCTTCCACCGTTTAGATAGGTATGTTTAAAAACCGTTTAGATAGGCATTTTAAAAATATTAACGTTGTTTAAAATAAAAAATCAATTAGTAACAGGAGCTCTGGGGGTGGTGGTCGAGGATGAGTCTGTTAACGATTAATGCCAGCTTGTGACATGCCAGCGTGTGATATGCCAGCAAAAAAAAAAAAAAAAAATTAGACTAACACGAACGTAGATGTAGCTCGGAGCGTAAACTAACCCACATTTTGTTTAACTTTTACTGTTTTTTCTTATCCTCTCCTTACTTGCATGTCTGTAACTCTTTACTTGCATGTCTGTAGTTTGCATGGCATGTCAGTGAGTTAAGACTGTGTTTGCATGGTTTGTAAGCATTCTTATTTTACTTCTTTTCATCTTTCACCCCTCTCCTATTCTCTTCGACTATTTTTCTGACTTGTCGGCTAGTGGCCGGCGGATGATGATGGTGAGTCTTAGGTGATATCACACGAGTGATAGGTGTTGCTTCTTAACCCCTTATTCTCTTCTCTTAACCTCCTACTCTTTCCTTTCTCTCGGGCTAACCTTAGAGTGGATCTTAGGGTCTTTGTTAGCTTTAGCTTCTGTAGATCTGTAGATCATATGATAACAGATGTTGCGAAGAAGATTAAGCAACCTTATCATCATCATCACTTTCTTCTGAAGGTACTGCTTTTCTGCAATTTGTTTTTCTTCACTATTTTATAGCTCACTATTTCGACAAACAACTTAAACCTCTCTAAGGACATACTTTATATCACTTTATTTGTGAGTTTGAACGACGGTTCAGGATTGACCTATGGTCAAGCCCTTTGCACCATCCCTCCTAATTTGCTGGATTTGGTGAAGTAGGGAATTGCTGTCTGATTTCCTCCTGCCCTCGTAGCCAGCCACACGTGTCTGGTCAGGGACTTTGCATAGGAATCTGTCCAGCTGTTTTTTCGTTATTCAGGTCGGTGTGCTGGAGATTCCTCACTTTTTTTGGTAAGGCATTTAAAAGCTTTGGGCAGCTGGGACAGTAGAAAATCTGCCTCTTCTCTCATTCCAGTTTGTTTCTATTTCATTTCTAAGGTTAGGGACAAAGCCCTCAAGTATTTTCCATATGTATATTATTGTGTACTGCTTGCGCCTTCTTTCGACAGAGTAGAGTTTCAGGGATTGTGATCGAGACCAGTAGTCTTCACCTTCCGTTTCCTCTATCTTAGACGTAAAAGTCCTTTGTATAGCTTCAATGTTCGCAATGTCTCGTTTTCTGTATGGGATTGTGAGTACAGAGCAATACTCAATTATTGGTAGGATTAGACTCTTCCATAATTTGAGCATGATGGTTGCTTTTCTGCTGCGGAAGCAACTCCGGATGATTCCCATTATTTTTCTAGCCGTTGTAATTTTGATGTTATGGTGCTCTCTGAATTGTCTCCGACGATATTATTACTCCAAGATCCCTGACTTGTGGATTTGGTGTTATCTGTTTGGCTTGCAGAGTTTTGTACCCTTTATTCTGTAGCTCCTTATTATTACCATATCTTAGAAGTTAGAATTTTTCTTCGTTGAACTTCATATTGTTGTCTTCTGCCCACTGGTATAATGTTTCAATGTCGTTTTGTAATTTTTTATGTCACCTTCGTTCAATATTTCCTTGCATATCTTTGTGTCATCTGCGAAACATGATACAATACTGTCATTGATATCTGCATCAATATCTGCAATCATTATTATGAACAGCAAGGGAGCTAATACTGTTCCTTGTGGAACAGAGCTCACGACTTCCGAGACCTCCGATTTAACTCCATTTATCACCACTCTTTGTGTTCTTTACGTCAAGAAATTAAAAATCCATTTTCCCAGCTTTCCAGTAATTTCTGTATTCTTAAGTTTGTATGCTATATTTCCATGGTCACGTTTATCGAAGGCTTTAACAAAGTCAGTATAAACAGGGTGTTTCAGGTCGACCCTATAGAAGCGACGACGTATAATATGTTGTTTTATTGTTATTATTGTCTACGTACAATACTGTACAAGCTAGATCTATATGTTTATGTCATTACATTTTTTAGTTACGGAATTACTATGACAAACCTCAAAAACCAAATACCGAATACAACCTACAAATTCCGCCAATTTCCATATTTCTAGGGTCGACCTGAAACATCCTGTATTACATCTATGTCTTGTCCTCGACACAGTGTGAAAGGCATGATCTTTCAGCCCTGAAGCCATGTTGATTTGGGTTGTATAAGTTCTTTTCTTGTACGTAGTACGTAGTTTTGCCTCTAATTATACGTTCAAAGCACTTTATAAGGTGGGAGGTGAGAGCCACTGGCCGATAATTCTTGGGCATTGCTCTGTTACCACTTTTAAATAAGGAGACAATGTTCGCGTTCTTTAATGGAAGTGGAATTTGTCCTGTGTCGAGTGATTCCTCCATAGTAAGTATAGCGGTTTGGCAATACTCTCTTTACATTTCTTCAGAAACGTAGCACTCCATGTGTCTGGCGCTGGTGCCGAATTTTCTCGTATCTGTGATAGAGCCTTAACTATATTTTCTTCCGCAAACTCTAAGTCTATTAATAAGTTTGTGCCACAATTTCTCCTTGGCTGATTTGTATCAATGTCGAAACATTCGTCTGAATTTTCTACTTTCATCTCGAACTAGGGGTGCTAAACACAGTTAAATTGTTCCATAAGCAGTTCGCTCATTTTTTTGGGGTCATTTGTGTGTTTCACCTCCCCGTCTATCAACGAACCAATACTCTCTTTACACTGCATTTTCCTTTTCGCAAACATGTAGAAGTATTTTGGGTTATTTTTTTGTTTTCTGCTCTCTTGTTTTCCTCCTCGTTTGTCTTGTGTATGAATATTTGCTTTAGGTCCATTTCTATTTCGCCTATTTTCCTCTCTAGTTTAAGTCTCCTTGCATCAGTTCTGCATCTGTGGAAATGTTTTACGGTCTGCTTCCTTGTCTAAATAGTGTCCTGATTTTCCTCTCGAGCTTGCTACGTTTTCTTTTTTGGCTCTCTGGAACATGCTTCAGTAATATCGGTTTGATTTCAGTCTCCATTATACATAGTATTTTTTCTGTAGTCTTCTCGTGAAGTAACAATTCCCACTTTACTACCTTTAAAGCTTCATTTAAACTTTTCCAATCTATTTTCTTTGAATTTATGTTTGAGCCTTCAAATATTCCTTCTGCCTTCCTGGAATGCGTTTTCGGAGCTCTGGCCGTTAACTTCAGTTGTATATCGATCAAGTTATGGTCGGAGAAATTTGTGTGCTTTACCTTTTTTATTTATTTTTATCTCATTGTTATTTGTCAAAATTAAATCCAAAACGTCTCTTTTCTCGTGGCTTCACAGATTTCCTGGGTAAAGGCATAATGTTCCATCATATTTAATAGCATTATTGCCTGAGTCCTCTCATCTTTTGTAATGTTGCCATGAAACTTCTCGACATATATGACTTCGTCAATTTTTTTCCATGTTATGAATGGGAAATAAAAATCTCCGAAAATTAGAGTATTTGTTGTTGAAGTTTCAAGTAATTTTAACATGTTTTTTAGTTCATTTGTGGCAAATTGGAATTAACTTTTTGTGGTGTTTGGTGGTTTGTAGACGTCCATAATGCTTAGGTTAAGTTCCTTCACTTCTAAAATAATAAGTTCAACTGTGCTGTTTGACTTCACGTAGATACCCTCCCTCGTCTAGCCACTCTATCTGCTCTGTATATGTTGCAGTCCAACAATGCTATTTCAGTATCCTCGATGCAGTTTTCACAGCCTTTTTCACATTTATGTAAGTGTGTTTCCGTTAGGAATATGATATCTATGCTGGTTTCCGTAGTTAATTTTGTAAGTATTGTAATTTGCAGCCTGCATGGTCAGTATAGAGGCCTTGTATCGTTGCGTATAATACAGTTACAGGGTTTCTAATCTCCGTGTTCGGTTTTCTTATATACTGGTCGTTTCCAGGTCGATGTCGGTTCCTATTTGGTGTTATTGGATGGGCCGCTGCATTTGGGGGTATTGCGGTTGCGGCCCTTGATACCACTGTAGTTGTTGGATTACTGGTGGGTAGTGTTAAGTAGAAGGGTGATGTATGCAATGTTGTGGTGCATATATCTGCGGAGTTCTGTCTTTTCTTGTTAGAAGGGCAAGCTGTGCCTTTATCATCCTCATTTCCTCTAAAAAATATGTTTCATTGCTTTTCTTATTACTTCTATTTCGGATATGATCTGTTCTTCCCCCTTCTCTTCATTGTGTACCCTTTATGTGAAAATAGGGGCACTCTATGTTTAGGCATTTTTTTCTCCGTAATTGACTGTCTCCATATACGAGGGTGGAAAAAGTTGCACTTTGGTCCGTATCTGCATCTTCCATTCCTCATCATATAGAACATTTTTGTGGGTGATTGTACAGTTGTCCGCATATGTAATGTTCCTCGCCTCACAGGCGACTCCTACATGTGGCAACGCTGCAGCGATAGTCAAAGTATCCCAACTGGGGGAAGGCAGGGTGGAGGGGGGACAACCGAGTCCAACAACATATAACATTGACATACAGGTAAGGCGCTATTCAAAAATTACGTAAGGCTATTTTTGCTAAACCCTGACCCAACCGCCCCGGTAACGTTCCGTAACGTGTGGGTTGTGGGGTAGGGGAAGTGTTATATAACATCTTAGGGGTGCCTGGTCTAGCGTTCAGAACTTTCCTGGGGGATATACAGTATATATATATATATGTGTGTGTATATATACATATATATATATATATATATATATAAAATAAAACACCAATTCTTTATTACAACAAATATGCAATGGTTGAGAATGTTTTACTAAAGAGTTTATCATACAAAATGATAAAGTCATACAAAATACTCACAATTTGCCAGAGATTAACATAAATGGCACAATTATACCCGGTTCATAGTTAGTATTTGGTCCATGCCCCATTATTGTCTATTACATTCTTGTAATGTGTGTGGCATAGATGCACATGGTTATGTATGATGTTGGGTTCCTTCGAACATCTCCACTCAGCCATAGTGTGATCCTCAGCTGGCGGCTGGTCGCTCCTGTCCAGGCTCCCACGAGTTCACCACATTCCCCGACACGTTCTCAATGGGGTTTAGGTCACACCCTTACTAGGCCAGTCCAATAGTTCTAGATTTCGCTGCTCCTCGAACCACCTTCTAACATCCTGCAGTGTTTGGAGAGTTTCCTGCAAATGGATTTTAAATATTAAAAGTAAAATTACATTTCATCCATACGCTTCGAGATAGGTTCGAGATAGGTTTTAACCCCTATGTATTAGGGGTTTCTCTCATCTAAATGTAATTGTGCGCCGTTATTATACAAATAATACAGTATATATTGTTTTCGTCATAGGATGTCTCATGGGTGGGCTACTCGTCTGTTGTTAAACAGTAAAGGTTTTTGATTGTTTCCGCGGAAAATTTAGATATCATTATGTTCATGAACTCACAGTGATCCCGCGTATATATTTGGCATGTTATAGTGGGAAATAGTGTCGTGATAATTAATGTGAAAGGATGGTTGTGCATGGAGCTGGTCGTATCTGGAACGTGATTTAAAGGGACAAGAAGTGGGCAATCCTACTAGCATCTCCTTCCACTTCCCTTCCTCCCGCCCCACCCCCACCGTCTACACTGCGAATCTTCCGTTTAATAGTAATAATATTTGACGGTGACCGCGGGAAATGTATAAGTTCATTACGTTATAATCGTACAGTGACTCCGCGTACATACTTTTATGTCATAGCTAGTAATAGTTACATAATTAATGTGAAAAGATGCCTGAGCATCGAACCGGTGGTATCTGGACCATTATTTAAAGGGACGAGAAGTGGGACCCTATCGGCGTTCCCTCCATCTCCCCCCCCACCATCTACCCCCCACCCCCGCAAGCCTGCTCCTCCATCGATACAGGTGCAATGGGATCATCTGCTGAAAATTGTGTTCTTGTAGAAAATCCTTTGTTATGTTTTATATTTGACAAAGTAGATCATATTGGGTCAGACTTTCTTGTATCTGTTTGTCATGATTTCTATGATTCGGAAGAAATAGAACATGCGAGGGGACAGTTAAACACGCTGTTCACTGCTACCCTCCCAACTCGTAGAGGTAATTCTAGAAACGAGAATATCCTAAAAGACATTATAAATAAAGTGTCGACCCTCCGGGATAATGAGAACAATATTACCTTCTACGTTACTAATTTTCATAGAATACCGGTAATCTCTATGGGTGATGCAGACATTTCGGTGCTTCTCAAACAGTACAATGAGGTACAAAAGTCGTTAGTTGAACTGAAACACCAACACGTGGTGTCAAATCAGAAAAATGCGATTTCGCTAGAACAATTCCGGTCAAAGTTAGATGCGTTGAAAGAGAGGCTCCTCCCAAAGCCCAGTTACTCGGAAGTTGTTCAGCAAGTCAGAACCCCAAGAAGCGCGTCGGGAAGCGAGGGAAACGAAATCCCCTCCCCCAACTCCCCCCTGAATGTGGGGCAGAAACGCAGCATGCAGGGGAAGCGGTCAACCTCCCTCCCGTTCAGGAAAGGACTCCTGCTCCCGTTTCCACAATGAGGAATAGGGACTGTCCGATGCCAAGAGACGAGGCATCACTGCCCTCTTCCTTACCTTCCACTGAAGGTGAGAGGCGTTCGATTACTCAAACGCCTCGCTCGGCGTCCAGTTCCTCCCCCCTCCCACCAAAGAAGGAGGGGCACGCGCGTCCGTCAGGATATAAACACCGCTAACAGACCCTCACCAAGCCACAGAGTAGGGGAGGGACATCCTATGCCCCCAAGGTTGTGCCACCCATTCCCCAGGCAGGCGAACCCTGCCTCAGGAAGATTGAGGGAAGAGGACGGGTGGGTCACAGTTAACAGGCGCTCTCCACGGAGTTTATTCACTTTTCTAGGAGATTTGATAACAGGCAAAATAATAATAATAATAATAATAATAACAATAATAATAATAATAATAGGCGCCCTAACGGTAATGCCTCAAATTTGTACTGTGTATAATAATAATCAGATTAATAAGTTTTCTAACAGTCATGGTGGATAACTTGTTGAAAATAGTCTCATATAAAGTAAGGTCAGTGAGGAATTCAATTGTAGATGTTCATAAGATCTATGACAGTGGAGATTTGATACTCCTGCAAGATACTACCTAAGCAAGAGCTAAAATTCCTCTCTACCATCCATGATGACTTTATGTACCATGCGTTATCAGCAGTAGACTTGTCAGATGAATTAATGTACGGTAGGCCTTTTGGTGGTGTTGCTTTCATAATAAGTAAAAATTTGTCAAAACATATAAAATTTTTAACAAGCGATAATGTACGGTTATTAGGCATTGAATTACAAGTGAACAATGAATGCATATTAATTGTAAACTGCTATTTACCATACAACGGCAGTAATCTAGATGAATACATTGATTTGCTGTACAAAATTAAGTCATTATCAGATAACCCCAAATATTTTCACTGTATAATAATTGGGGACTTTAACGCGCATGTGAACTCGGAATTCTTTGTAGAATTGGGTAACATGTGCGAGTCGGCCAATTTAAGTATAAGTGATGTAGATGTATTAGGGGTAACCAGTGGTAATTTTACATACGTTAGTGATATGAGTGGTACCACCAGGTGGATTGATCATTGTATCACTAGTAATAATCTAAAGGATCGAATTGTTAGAGTTCATATTCTGCATGATTTCCTTCTTTCTGATCATAAACCATTAGAAATATTAATTAACTTTAACAATTTATGCGCAACACGACTTAACAAGAACTCAATAGGTAAGAATAATCGCGTCGATTGGTCTAATGTTAATATGCAACAGAGAATAGAATACAAAGACAGAATAAGTCACCTCTTTAATAATTTAGAAATTTTGCATCTTGCCTATAATAATCCTTGGTCAAATGATTCTCACTGTAAACTCATAGATAGGTATTATAGTAAGATAGTATCCCTGTTAAGAGAAGCAGGAAGCCCCCTGATTAAATCTTACAACTATCATACTAAGATTATTCCTGGATGGAATGATTTTATTGCCCCCTGAAGAGAGAATCGAAAGACGCCTATGATTTGTGGTGCAGTCATGGTAGACCTAGATTAGGACCAGTAGACATGAATATGTGTAGAAGTAGGGGTCAGTTTAAGGCGGCCATAAGGCGATGTAAACAGGAAGAAGAGTCTATTCGAACATCAAAAGCCTGTGAAGTTCGCATAAATAACGATAATAACAAATTTTGGAAATTTGTTAAGAATCAAACGGGTGTCAAAAATGTCCTCCCTCCGACAATCGATGGGGTGTCGGGGGAGGATGAACTTGCAAAGCTATGGAAAAACCACTACTCTAACATTCTTAACAGTGTGAGTAGGGATAATCTTAAGATAGATTGCAGCGAAACGACTGTGGGAGGGGACAAGGGAAAATACTTTGATATCAGTTCCTGAAGTAAAGAGGTTAATTAAAGAGTTAAAGACTGGTTTTGCGTCAGGGTTAAATGTTCTATCGAATGAGCACTTAAAATATGCCAATGACGTAGTATGTCTGCATATATCATGGCAATTATCAGCAGAGTTCATGAGGGTATATATGTATCTTGCCCCTGGTCAAAAATAGGTATGGAGACATTCTGTCCAGCAATAATTACAGGCCTATTGCTGTCGCTTCCTGCTTCTCGAAACTACTAGAAAAACTCTTGTTACTCCGATTAAATGATTACCTATGGACATCTCCTAATCAGTTTGGTTTTAAAAGGTCCCACTCAACTGACCTGTGTATCTATGTACTTAAAGAAACAATATCTAAATACATTGACAATAATTCAACTATTTATAGCTGTTTCCTAGATATAAGTAAGGCATATGATAGAATGAACCACAATATTTTATTTAAAAAAATAGAAGACAGGAAGGTTCCCATGTACATATTAAATTTATTGAAATTTTGGTATTCCCACCAATATTTTACCGTTAGGTGGGGCAATGTACTATCCGAATGTTTTGGCTTCTTCCTTGCTCTCCCTTATGCTGTTTAATGTGTATATTGACGGATTAATTGCTTCACTTAATGAGGCAACAGTGGGATGTTGTGTAGATAACACAAGGATAAATAACTTATTTTATGCCATTGATATGGTGTTAATAAGTCCCTCTCTTAAAGGTCTGGATCGGCTACTAAAAGTCTGCGAAGTGTATTCGCAGAAACATGATATTCTTTTTAATGTTACAAAAAATAAGGTTATGCAATTTCATCCTAAAAGCAATAAAATAATCAGCCAGCTGACATTAGGTTTAAAATGAAAGGTGAAGTAATTGAGGAAGTACAAGGTTTAAGTATTTGGGTCAAACTATTACGCTCCTTGAGTGATGACTCGGATATAAGAAAACAATCTCGAAGCCTGTGTGCTAAAGCGAATATGACTATATGGAACTTCTGGTTCTGTACAAGTGAAGCTAGAGACACTCTTTCGTACTTTCTGCAGTAATATATACGGACAGCAACTGTGGGTGAATTATAAAAAAGGTTCTGGCAGAACTCTAAATTTGCTGGACAACGGGTCTTTTAGACTCTTACATAAATTACTCCCGAGATGCTCAGCTTCGCAAATGTTTTCTACCTGCAATGTCCCGAGCTTCCCGGAGGCATGGGCGCCCGCAGGTAGGGGCAAGGGGGGGCGCTTGCCTCCCCCTGGAAATGCCAAGAAAATATATTAAATATTTTCTAAGAAAATATTTATATCCTAAACTTGCTGAAAAGTATCCAACTGCCTCCTAAAAGGTGAAAATTTTTATTTGTGTGCATGATAAAAGGTTGCTACCTTTTTATTTGTTCACCGGGAGAAAATCAACTCCAACAAAACTGATTTTATGGAAAAGGTTGTTCATAATTTTGGTAGTGACCGCAGACGACTACAATTCCTAAGGGGTCAAAAGTTTTTTGCTTGCTCCGGTCCCTACCCATTAATACATTAAATTTTTCCCCCCCTTGGAAAAAATCCTGCGGGCGCCCATGCCCGGAGGTAACAAGACGTGCTCAATACAGTCTAATGGAAAGAATTAAAAAATTCAACTAACCCGATTATCCAAGATATCCATGAGTCCTGCCGCTTATCCTCTAAGCCAGTGCTGTCCAACTTCTATAAAGCGCGGCCAAGATGTTGCCTATAATCATACACTGTTGGTTAATACGACTTAGGAACCCGCTGAATGTTGTTCTCCCTACTAAAAATGACAAAAATAGGGAAGAAAATTCAGAAATGAAATTTGGCAAACGTCCATTCCGCGGGCCGCAAGTTGGACAGCGCTGCTCTAAGCTATGGACTGCTTGGTACGAAAACGTCTGTCTGTAGTTCCACTTAACCTCGACATTACTGTATTATTTCTATTCAATTGTATATATTTTTATCCTTAGTATGTGAACTGTCATTGTATTAATAATATTTGTCATATGGAGTATAGTCTGCCAATAAACGTTTTCATTTTCATTCATTCATTTTTTATTTTCACTTCATTTTCATTTTCAATACAGTCTGCAGTTATCCAGAATAAAATCCTAAAGTGTTGTCATAGTACTGAAAGAGTTAAAGAACAATTTTATGGCCATTATTCGTTC
Organism: Bathynomus jamesi; assembly: GCA_023014485.1. Classification (NCBI taxonomy): domain Eukaryota; kingdom Metazoa; phylum Arthropoda; class Malacostraca; order Isopoda; family Cirolanidae; genus Bathynomus; species Bathynomus jamesi. The sequence goes on along the minus strand of JAJOZX010000645.1, from coordinate 823,541 downwards.
CATGTAAATGTGGAAACCGGACATACAAATGCGTGTAATACATAAATCTTACTTTAGCAATGAATAATATTCTACAACACAAATACAACACACCTGCATAAAGATAATCTGCTCAGGATACGGCAAGGCATACACGCGTACAGAAGGAAGCATGATCTCTATATATTGATCTACCGTAAACTTCCTGTGGATCTCACTCAGCTCTCCTAGTCCTTGCATGGGCATCCGTCCCCACACATTCGCCGTCACGTGCCCACTCCGTGCCACTTCGTAAATGTTTTGGCGGGCATATCTCGTGTTGTCCTGTCGCCAACACCGAAGACAGCCGTGAGTTGCAGACGTAAACGTCTTCTCGTCAGAGAAGATAACTCTGTTCCAGTATGCGAGATCATTTATATGGTGGCGAGCAAACGAGTTCCTCGATACTCTCTTTTTGGCAGGAGTACGGAGGTGATATCCTGCTTCATGCAACCGCTTCCTTACGGTGTCCACTGACACGCCCACACTCTTATGTAGTGTCTCCTGGATAGCGACTGCGTTGTTGGTAGGATCATTCTGCACTTCGTTGATTATTCTCCGGTCATCTTCTGGGGTGGTCTTTCCTGGTGCTCCACACTTAGGGCGATCTAGCAGCTTCCCAGTCTCCTGTCACCTCTGCACCCAGCGTCGAACAGTAGGCTTCGAAATTCCCAGTTTCATGGCTATGTCAGCTACAGAGAGGTCTGCTTCTCGCATACCAATTATCCGGCCTCGCTGTGCAATTTTATCTTGAGCTGGATTCATTTTCAGAGTCAGTGTTCGTCATACGGTGTAGAAATACGGTATGAACATAGATCATGCCAGTAACCATGTCAACACATCAGTTTGGCCCATCAACGTCATTTCACAAACATTAGTATAATACAGGGTGTCTCAAAAGTCACTATCTATTTTGAAAAATAATGGGAATTACGAAAAACTGGTTTAAGACATGAAAAATATATTTATTTCAAAGTAAGTGCCACAAAGAATTAGTGCTATTTATTTATCTGTCTCCACATGGCGACCATCAGTGTCTCTACAGAGCTCAAAGCGATAAGTTGTTTCCCGGAACACACTTTCCAGCATTTGAGGTGTTATTTTCTGAACTGCATCGGTAATACGATTTCGAAGTTCGACTACATCACTAATTCTTCTACCAGTGTACACCTTAGACTTAATGAAACCCCAGGCGAAACAATCTAATGGTGTTAAATCGGGTGAACGTGCTGCCCATGGCTCTGTTCCTCCACGACCAATCCAGCGACCGGGGAAGCGTCTGTCAAGATAATCACGTACAATTATTGCATAATGGCACGGTGCTCCATCCTGCTGAAAAACTACTGTGTCAAGAATGCCATCTGTAAGAAGTTGAGGTTCGAGGAATTGTTCAAGCATGTCAAGATAAATTTAAAAATTACACAAAATTCGAAATAAACCAATTAACTTTTTTTAAATACACAAATTTGCACCAGAAGTACATATCTTTATGCCAGCATAGCATTTTTAAAAAAAACATCTAATGTCACCGAAATAGATGGTGACTTTTGAGACATCATGTATTGTATGAGTTTATAAGTATATATACTGTAAACCAAGTTAATTTCGCGGCAGCAAATTTTCGCGTTTTCATATCCTTGGACGAGTTCACGGCATCATAATTTCGCGGTCAACAGTTGGGAGCTATTAAAGAATAGGGACCCCAGCCTTCCTTAGTTAGGCTTATAAGGCTAACTAACGAAAATATCACGACCTGACCTAACCAATCGTTAGGTTAACTGTACGCCCTTAACGATTGGTTAGGTTAGGTCATGACATTTTCGTTAGTTAGCCTTATAAAGCTAACTAAAGAAGGCTGGAGTCCCTATTCTTCAATAGCTCCAACAGTTGCTAGTTATAATCTTACAGATTAAAATGACGTCATGAATGACGACAATTATTCTGGACATTTATTCTGGACATTTAGTATGCGGATAAAGTTTCAGCAGCACTCAACGTAAATGAATCTCTCGGTAAGATAGATTTGAAGCTCTCCACACTGAAACCTATTCATGCTAAATGGATTGTCTCTGCATGGGATAACCTACACAAAATGAGGAAGACCATTCGGAAGGGTTGGGAAATTAGCAGCATTCTTGTTATACAGTAATATACAGTATAATTTAAAATGTTTCTACTGTTTTTACTTTACAATATTTTATTACAATATAGTAAATTTACTTTTCAAATAAGTATTTTAATGATCTAAGTTTTATTTTCTTACTATCTTCCAAAGATTAGTTTAAACTGTCAAATTTTCGTCTGCTCGATATTTTCGCGTAAACTATAGCCTACGCGAAGAACGTGAAAATTTCCTGCAGGCGAACATTTCGCATTCACTAGAAGTATATAAAAAGTTCTATTGTCGTTCAACGCTGTTCACGATCATATTAATTGTTTATCTTTATTTAACACAGACATTACATTATAATTACCTGTATGTCAATGACTGCACATTCGATTGTCCTTTAGATATACTGTATATGTCTGTGTTATATTTTGTTGGACTCGGTTGTCCTTCTTCCACCCCACCTTTCCCCAGTTGGGGTACCTTAACTAACACTGCGGCGTTGCCACATGTACGGAGTCACCTGTGAGGCGAGGAACATTACATATGCGGGCAACTGTACATGCAATTTGAACTATATTTGTACGAACCTGTTTTATAATATTCGCATATGGCCCGTCGTTTAAATTCCGATAGAAGGATTTAAAAATTTAATTTAAAAATTTTCGGCTCTTGGTTTAGCTCCTTTGAAACAACAGATGCATAATGCACTATCTTTCTTTTATATCTTCGTCTTCTTGACAACTAAAGCATTTTTGCATTACATCATTATCCGATGACTTGTTTACGACTAATCGCTCGAGCGTTGCTTTGGTGCGCGTGTTTCGAGTTAGCAACTGTCAAGAGATGCCTCGAGTGAAATTAAATCTTAGTCGAGTTGCCGATGTCAGTTGTATCAGTGTGCGCTTTCCCTGAAGAATTAAATTATATGTAATAATTTTGTACGGAAGAAGATTAACTGAAAGATTTAATTGACATTTCTCCAATAGATGTCGCCTTACTTACTGATATTTAGGCTTGCCATCTGGTGACCGGTTTTAAAGATGAAAACTTTGTACAATTACTGATTTTAATTGTAAGCGTTTTTAATCTGTATTTTTTCATGAAATTCATGAAGTGACCGATTGCTATATATATTTATTATGAAAATATATCAATGTCTGTCTATCGATGCAACGTCAAGCTACGTTGTGGAGAAGTTAATCGACTCTGGGTCTGGGTAGTAACTGGATGAGAGACCATCTTGCGCGTCCAGCTTATGTAGCAGCCCGTAGATGGTTCTGATTCCACGTAAAATTGTAGGTCCCCTTTGTCATATGACCTTTTGAGATCTTGCAAACGAGGTTAAACAACTCCATCATTACATTTCGACCAAACATTTTCACCAACTTTCTGATTATCTTTATTAATATTTTAAAGTAGTGTTAATGATTCCTTTTGGGGTAAGTGGGGAAGAAAGGGGGGGGGTTGTACGTGAATAATTAATTATTGAATGAAGGGTGCCCCTTTAAACACGTTAAAATGTTAAGGAACTAAAAGTGTATTTAGGATTAAGATATGTTAAAAAAAAAGGAAGCAGTGTTTAGCTTTGTTTGAACTGTAAACCAAAATTTACAGTGCACTATCACAGATCTTAAGTGCGTATACGTAGCGCCGTCTCACGAAACCCTGTCAAGATAACTGTAAAAGTCTTTTTATACTTTTAATACTCTCCGTTACTCCAAACTCATGTCCTTGAATCGTGATATAAATGTGCAGTGGTGCTACTGTAGTATGCGGTCTACCTACGATTCGGCGGTCTACCTACGATTCGGCGATCTACCTTTTAATTATAGCTTCTTATCTTCTTATTATTTTATTATTAGGTTAATTGTACACCCTTGACGATTGGTTAGGTTAAGTCGTGATATTTTCGTTAAAACTAACGAAATTATCACGACTTAACCTAACCAATCATCAAGGGCGTACTGTAGTATGCGGTCTACCGTTAAGTATGCGGTAGTAGTATGTTTAACTTCTTTAATAATTCCTTAATTGTGTAAATTAAATTATAATTCCTTTCAATTCATTTTCAATTCCTTTTAAATATTTTGAACGGTAGACCGCATACTACAGTAGAAACTTAACGGTAGACGGCATACTACAGTAGAAACTTAACGGTAGACCGCATACTACAGTAGAAACTTAACGGTAGACCGCATACTACAGTAGCACCATGTGCAGTAGCATGTTTCTGCAAGCAATTGCGCGCGCGCGCGTGTGTGTGTGTGTGTACATGCGTGAGTGCTAAGATGAGCTTTTTCAAAAGGAAATCCCACTTAACAGCGCAACATTTGAACTGCACTTTCGATTCGTTTCTTGGGACATCGAACGGGAATTATATTATGGGGCCATTTATCGGCCTTTATTGTCTATCTCATTTTAGTCCAGGCAATCTAGAGCAAAAATAGCTTCAACCTGGGCAAAATTGCTTCAGAAGCTTTCTAAACTGTTTCCAGCTCAGGAACCATTGCAGAATAACATATCCAAAATCCGACAAAATTGGACCCCGGGAACACCCCCAAAAATGAAATTCAAAATGGCGGACTGGCAGTTTCCTACGAAATACAATAAATTTTAATTTCGCTTTGTAGAGAGAGTTATGACGTTTTTCTTGATCAGTAAAATGTTTTAAAACACATTTTCGTTTCTAAATTAACCTATATGACACTAAAAATTGTATTAGGCGGCTAGTATTAAACTATGACGTCATGTAATGTAAATAAAATATACTGTATGGAGTGTATGTGAGAATGGACATTGCTACATCTTTATAAACTTACAGTATATTATATACAACTCTTTAATTCCTACTACCCACTATCAAATCTGCGTATTTGTGCTTGTCATTTTCTTTAAAACTGTTATTATGTACTCCTTTTAAATAATGCAACACAGTTTATTAATTTGTGTTTTCTGTTTCAGACTGACGGTGTACGGCTGACTCGGTGTGCGTCCGCCTTCAAGAATGCAGACCCCTGAAGAATTGTGTGTGATTTGTAAGGAGAAATTGGACAGCGGACAGGAAGTGGTTCACATCTCGCAAAAAGGAGCAGATGGTATAAATGCATCCAGCCGCAGCCGTGGAAGCGATGTTGTTGCAACAGCTGGAATAAGTGTTCACGTTGTATGTAGGAAAAGGTTTACGGATAAAAAGACCATTGAAATAAAGAAGCGACAGACCGCAGCCGAGGCAATACCAAGGAAAAGTGCTCGTTTTCATGAATACGCATTTTCCAGTGCTACTCACTGTTTGTTTTGTGATACCTTTGTGGACTTTTTTTCCAAACACAAACCAAAATCAGAGCATGTCAAAATAAGAACTACAGAGTTCTCCGAAACCATAAAAAGGTGCTGTGAAAGCCGCTGCGATGAATGGTCGTTTAATGTAAAAGGCCGTCTGGAGTATTATCTTCGTGATCTTCCTGCTGCAGATTGTGTCTACCATCACACCTGCAGCGTAAATTTTCGAAGTGGAAAAAACATTCCTCGCGCATACTCCTCCGACGATCATGATTCGAAGAAAGGGAGACCAACTAATGAAGAGCAACACCAAGCATTCCTTCAGACCTGTGCTTACCTGGAAGAGAATGATGATGAACAACTGTTGATTGGAGACCTAATTTCCAAAATGGAGGAATATCTTCAAGGAAGTCAGAGCTCTGTCTACGAACGCAGGCACATGAAGAGAAAGCTTTTAGAACGTTACGGAGACAAGATCATAATATCAGGTGAAAGTGGGAAGGCAGATGTAGTAACACTACGAGAGACAGCTAATGAAATTCTTATAGATTATCACAAAAAGTCGAAAGAATGTGATATAGATATAGAGCTACAGAAGATTTACCTAGTAGAAGCTGCTGCAAAAATAATCAGAAGTGATATCAAGTCTGTCGACTCGCCTAGAAAAGATGTGTATCCATCTCCAAATGACATCACTGCAGAAAGTGCTCTTGATTACATTCCCAACAGTCTGAAATTGCTATTATCAAAAGCATTTGCGGGACAGGATGCTTCAAGAAAAATAGGTGCAATTGGGCAGAGCATTATGCAAGCAACCCGTCCTAGAGGATTACTATGTCCACTACAGATCGGTTTGTCGGTTCAGCTACACCACAACTTTAGGTCAAGGTACCTTATTGACGTTCTCCATCAGCTGGGTTACTGTTCGTCGTATGCAGAAGTAACAAGATTCGAAAGAAACGCGGCGCTGGCAAGTGGGTCTGGCTCTTTTACTGTTGACGAAAACACTGCAGTCCTTCTAGCAGCAGATAACGTCGATCATGATGTCTGCACTTTGGATGGGAAGAATACCTTTCATGGAATGGGTATGATTGCCGCAGTAACTCCGAAGATCAAGATCCACCCTTCTATTCACAGGCGTAATGTTGGTGACAATGACATTAAGAAGATTGCAACCGTTGACATTAGGGAATATAGACACGCGAGAAGCATGTTGAGGGACATCTCATTCCGCGAACTTCCAGTACCCACTGCCACCATAAGTCGACTTAGTCTTCTCTGGCAGATATCTTCAGCAGAAAGATGAGGTCCAAGTTGGTCCGGAACAATGCAGGCAATTCACGGTGGATCAAGTGTCTCACATCCAGGTGTGGCGTCGATCACGTTCCTTCCCATCATAGATATGTCGCCAACTGACATGACCTGCATATTTTCGACATTACTATATTTGAGCAAGATAGCACGCGATCAAAAAGTCCCATGCATTATTACCTTTGATCAGCCTTTGTTCTGGAAAGCTTCCCAAATCATCAATGAACAGAGAGACCTGCAGGACATTGTTTTAATGCTGGGATCATTTCACACACTGATGAATCTTTTGGGAGCAGTCGGTACTCATGAATGGTTCAGGATTGTCTGAAGTACTTCAAGAAATATACGGACCAAATGCCGTGCAACACATGATGTCTGGAAAAGCTGTTTCAAGAGCGATACGTGGTCATATGATAGTAGATGCAGCTCTTAGTACCTTACTAGTCGCAGACGTTTTCCCTCGTAATGAAGATGGAACTCCTCATGACCTCCATAAGGAAGCTTGTGACCTGCTCGACGATGTTATGACCGCCAAACAATCAGTTGAGGATGTGGAATCTTCGAATGCATTGTCTCAGATTGCTACCACTTTGGATGCGAAGAAAACTGACCTACAATCTACTTCGCAAACAAGTCAACTCTGGTTGGAATATCAGCGAATGATCAACATTGCACGTTCCTTGATAACAGCAGACAGAACCGGCTCGTGGGATTTGCACTTGCAAGCTATGCTGGAGACCATCCCCATAATTGCAGCAGCCGGACCTCACAATTACCTGAAATCGATATACCTGTACCTGCAGAAAATGTTAAGTTTGCCTTCTGAAAATCCAGCCGTTAACAAAATGTTCCAGGAAGGTAAGTTTGTGGTAAGAAGAAGCGACAGATTATGGGCCGGACTCGGCACAGACCTGGTGATAGAACAAGTACTAATGCGTTCCCTGAAAAGCAGAGGCGGACTGACACGCGGAAGTGGATTTACAGACATCCAAAGGACAACGTGGCTCTTTTCTATGCCTCTGTGTTCCACTTATAACTTAGCAATGCAGGAATACACCAGAGTTTTGTTGGAAAGTAGTGAACAGCACAAGGAAATGAGGGGAAGTAGACAAATCAGGGACAGTAATGACATGAAGAAAGTACTTGAACGTCTGGAATCCTTATCCCCATTCCATTCTACCTCGGGTCTCTGCAACATTGTAACAGGGCTAACTGCTGATCCTGGAGTTAACGTTCATCAATTGCATTCAATCGGTACGAACATTGTCGTAAAAATTATTGGGAAACAAGCCTTTACATATTCTGCCAAAAGATCTGACAAAGTGAAAACACGAGGATCTACTTCTGCCGTTGTGATCACTGATGCTTCAGATATAGAAGTAGATCCTGCACTACTGTTTCAGAGAATGATGACTGTTGCCACTGGCGGAGACATGAATCTTGAAGATGTCATGTGTTACGAACTGTGTGCATATCCTCCTGCATTGTTCGAATCACGAAGTATCTTGAGGAAACCCGATAAGTCTCAGCTAGCTCATGCAATAATCAAATACACTGACACTTTACGCATGGAAGGAGTTCAAGAAATTCAGTGCACAGACCAGTACGTATTGGATGGCGGATCTCTACTACATCGTGTTTCCTGGCGTCAAGATGAAACATATGACAGCATCGCCAATTCATATGCCGATTTCACTCTGAAAACATATGGAAAAGCAATCATTGTTTTTGATGGCTACAGCAGCTCTCCTACGATCAAGGACATAACCCACAGAAGACGCAGCACCAAGACAAGCAGAAATGTGAATCTCAGTCCAAGCATGAAGTTTGTTGGCCAGAAGGAACACTTCTTGGCTAATGAAAACAACAAGCAAGCATTTATTTCCCTCGTATGTGAGATGTTGAAGAAGCACGGGTGTACTGTTCACAACGCAGATGGGGATGCTGATGTGGACATCGTTCGTGCAGCAGTTTCCTCATCAGAAAATGCAACTACAACAGTAATAGGGGAAGACACCGACTTGCTGATTCTCCTTCTGTACCATGCCAAGGACAGTGGTTTCAAGTTGTACTATCGCAGCGATATAAGACGGGGACCATCTCCTAATCCTGTGTATGATATTCTCAGCATTCAATCATTGTTAGGCAATGACATCTGCAAGTATCTCCTGTTTGTGCATGCTTTCACGGGCTGTGATAGCACATCCAGAATTTTTTCGATCGGTAAAGCCAAAGCATTCGACACACTGATGAAGGTGGCTGAACTCCGTTCAGTTGCAAATACATTCTGTTCTGATTGTTGCCAACACTCTGACATTGAAGCCGCTGGAAGAAAGGCAATGCTTCTGTTGTATGGCTGCAAAACACTTGAATCCACTAACGCACTACGTCATCGAATGTTAGTTGAAAAGGTAGCTACAGCTAAATCTTTTGTTACACCCGAACGTTTTCCACCTACCGATGCGTCCACAAAGTACCACAGCTTTCGCACATACTTTCAAACACTAATCTGGAAGTCTACAGAAGAGAAGATCGATGCAGAACAGTGGGGTTGGTATGTAAAGAATAATTCCTACTACCCTACAGCCTGCGACAAGCCACCAGCTCCAAATTATCTACTCAACATGATCCGCTGCTCCTGCAAGACGAAATGTGCTACTTCAAGATGTGGATGCAAGCGTAATGGAATGCCCTGTTCAGCCGCTTGTGGCGAGTGCCAAATCAGTGGTTGCGATAACAACCCAAGTACCGGTAATCTATCCGATGAGTGATGAAGAGGATTAATTTCTGTATGTTTGTGACCAGGTATCACTTCTTCTGTAATGAACATAACTTGAAACTGGGAAAAAAATAATTGTTGTATTATTGATTATAAAAATCTGTAAAAAGCTATATAACATTATATTTGCGTAATAACTGGTTGTGTTGTATATTGTTGAATTATTTAAAACATTACAACTGAAAGAAAAAGCATCAAATGTATCTCTATAAATAAAAGCGTAAATTATATATTTTTTTTTTCGTAGGAAACATCCAGTCCGCCATTTTGAATTTCATTTTTGGGGGTGTTCCCGGGGTCCAATTTTGTCGGATTTTGGATATGTTATTCGGCAATGGTTCCTGAGCTGGAAACAGTTTAGAAAGCTTCTGAAGCAATTTTGCCCAGGTCTAACTACAAATTGCCTGGACTATTTGGGGAAAAGCACTCTTAAACCCCAACTATAAGAAGGGGAAGGAGAATGGAGAAACGGGATGGAGAAAATGCTTGAGCACCATTCTGTGTTTCCTTTTCCTTCGTGGTTATTTTCATCATAAATATTATTCACGTGTTACTTTCGTGAAATAATTTTCATGTGTATATATATATATATATATATATATATATATATACAGGGTGTTTGAAAACTTTCTGTACAAATTGTAATGGGGGATAGGCAACACCAAGACAAACCCTTTTCGTCTATAAGTTTATGTCCGCTGACGTCACCATTCGGCGCGAGAGGGCGCCGCTGCAATTGGCTAAAAGGTGAAGTGGGCTAGACTCGCGCTTGCCGCGGGCATTCTTAAATCGGACGTAGTACGCGTAACATGTTTATTTAAAGAAGGCATGTTTATTTAAAGAAGGTGCTGAAAGTTGCGACCGGTAGCATCAATGCATGCCCGACAGCGTCGAAGCATTGACCGACGTACACGTCGAAAGATTCCAGGCATTTCGGGAACAGTTCCAGCGGCGACAGCGATTCTTGCTACGAGGTCTTCTTCTGAGTAAATGGGAGTCTCGTACACGAGGTTCTTCATGTGTCCCCACAGGAAGAAATCGAGTCATGTTAAATCGGGCGATCTCGGTGGCCAGGCTACTGGCCCACCCCGGCCTATCCATCGGTCCCCAAAAGTGGCGTTCAGATAATCCCGCGCATCGTTGCTGGAGTGTGCTGGGGCCCCGTCGTGTTGAAACCACATTCGTCTACGAATAGCCACAGGAACATCTTCCAGCAGTTCCGGCAACGTTTCTTCAAGAAATATCCGATAAACCCGCCCGTCGAGTCGGGCAGGCAGCAGGTACGGCCCAATTGACTTGCCATGGACGATACCCGCCCAAACATTGACGGCGAACCGTTCTTGATGAGCATGCACCCGTGTAGCATGTGGATTTGCGTGCGCCCACACGTGAGAATTGTGCATGTTAAACACACCCTCACGTGTGAAACAGGCCTCATCTGAGAACAGCACATAAGCCGGAAAATTAGGCTGCACCGCTGTCTGCTGCAGAAACCAGCGTGCGAATTCCACACGAAGAGGGTAATCCTGAGGTTGTAATGCCTGGACTCTCTGACGATGAAACGGATGTAACTGCTGCTCGTGCAACACTCTCCAGACCAGGTCGTGGTTCACACCGAGGATACGTGCAACACCTCGCGTGCTTGCGCTTGGATTGTCCTCAAATCGCCGTAGGATTTCTTCTTCCATGTCAGGAATGCGCACGTTTCTCTCCCGACCAGTGTCATGCATGTTTGCATGGAATGTTCCAGTTTCTCGCAGTCGCCGATTCAAATGCGCAAGCGTTTGGTGGTTTGGCACACGTCTGTTTGGGAAGCGCTGTCGGTACAACCTCACAGCAGCTCTTCCGTTTCCATTGGCAGCCCCATACACCATATGCATGTCAGCCATCTCAGCAGTCGTGAAGCGCTCCATGTTACGCGTACTACGTCCGATTTAAGAATGCCCGCGGCAAGCGCGAGTCTAGTCCACTTCACCTTTTAGCCAATTGCAGCGGCGCCCTCTCGCGCCGAATGGTGACGTCAGCGGACATACACTTATAGACGAAAAGGGTTTGTCTTGGTGTTGCCTATCCCCCATTACAATTTGTACAGAAAGTTTTCAAACACCCTGTATATATATATATATATGAAAATTATTTCACAAAAGTAACACGTGAATAATATTTATGATGAAAATAACCACGAAGGAAAGGGAAACAGAATGGTATTCAAGCGCTTTCGTTTAATGACATTCTCAGGAACAGTGAAATACATAACAAGTTCGACACTACTATATAGGGTGTTTATAAAGTCCCTATCTATTTCAGTGAAAACGTAGCAAAAAGGGTAAAATTCAATAACAATATAATAGAAATTTGAATACTTAATAAGTACTTAATAAGTAATTTGAATAAGTAATGAATACTTAAGTATATGATTCTAGATGAGCACCATCAGTATCTCTTCAGAGTTCGAATCTGTCAGCAGCATTGCGGAACATATTTTGGAGCATGACAGGGGTTATTTTTGTAACTGCTGTTACGATACGAGCACGTAAATGTCCCAGCTTTATTCAGATGGCATTTTAAACACCGTCGTCTTTCAACAAGATGGGCACCTTGCCATTAAGCAAACATTGTTCGGGAGTACCTAAATGAATGATTTCCACATCGGTAGATCGGACGTGGAGGCAACAGGCCCTCGGCGGCTCGATCTCCTGACCTAACGCCCTTGGATTTCTTTGCATGAGTCATTATCAAATCAAACGTCTATCAAACGAGTGTTACAGATTTGCAAGATTTACATACGCGTATCGCAACAGCAGTTACAAAAATAACCCCTGTCATGCTCCAAAATGTGTTCCGCAATGCTGCTGACAGATTCAAACTCTGTAAAGTTACTGATGGTGCTCATGTAAAATCATATGCTTAAGTATTGATTAAATGTATGCCTTCTATTATATTGTTATTGAATTTTACCCTTTTTTGCTACGTTTTCACTGAAAGAGATAGGGACTTTATAAACACCCTGTATATAGGTCACAAAAAAATAAAAGTTGTAGGAGGAGCATACAAATTTATAAGGAAGAGCTGCCAGAGCTACTCTGACAAATTGACGAAAAGGGCACTGAACGACTGTCCCGTTCTAACGAAATATTGATGCTGCTTTACACGCGTGTGCAAATCCTTTCCCGTCTGTCCAGTGTAAAAGGAATCACAATGTGATTCCTTTAAATTGGACAGACGGGAAAAGATTTGCACACGCGTTTAAAATAGCATCAATATTCCGTTAGAACGGGGCAGTCGTCCAGTGCCCTTTCGTTCATTTGTCAGAGTTATCCCACTGTATTTATTGGAAAAATGCTTCAATTTTGTTTCACTCAAGCAACATTGTCAATAGAAATATTCTTGAGTCTGCCATTATTCAACTTACAAAATAATTTCAACATTAGCCAGGGCCTTTTTTCGCTTGATCCTGTTGTTTTGAATTCGTTCAGAACGGATTTAGACAAGAAGGGCAAAGTGCTAAAACTCTAGTAGCTTTTCCTTATAAATTTGTATTCTCCGCCTACAATTTTTATTTTTGTGTGACCTATGTATAGTCTCGAATTTGTTATTTATTTCAATGTTCCTGAGAATGTCATTAGACGAAAGCGCTTGAGCACCATCCTGTTTCCTTTACCTCCGTGGTTATTTTCAGCATATATATATATAATATACATATATACTGGGCGTCCCAAAAAAATGAATACACACTTTAACAGCTGATAGCTCAATTGATGTTTCTTTCTTTCCAAGTTAAACCCATTAGAATTAATAATGGCAGTCAGACTAAGCTTTGAACAAAGGAAATTCATTCTAAAATGCTACTGGAAGTGTGAAAACGCAGTTGAAGGGCAAAGACAGTTTAGGAGGGAGTTTCAAACAGATCCACCAACGCGACTTACCATCACTCGAATTAGAGATAAGTTTGAAGCCGATGGAACTGTTCAGAATGTCCACAAGAAGCGTTCCGGAAGACCACGGACATCGACAAGCCCCACAAAGCAAGAAAGAGTACTGGAAACGTATCACCAAAGTCCAAGAAAATCTGTGCGGCAAGCGAGTCGTGAGGTAGGAATTTCAGAATCGTCTGTCCAACGCATTTTGAAGCGCTGTCAATGGAAAAGTTACATTCCAAGATTAGTCCATGCTATTAATGAAGATGATCCCGGACCGAAGAGTGGAGTATTGCGAGTGGTACTTGGCACGATGTGGATGTGATTGGACGAAGGGGTTTCGTTAGAATCCCTCCGCGTTTCACCAGACCTCACACCACTAGACTTTTTTTTATGGGGATACTTAAAAGACAAAGTCCTACGAAGCTATAAAACCTGCAACAGTCGCTGAATTGAGGAGCAGCCCATTGAACGAGAATGCACACAAATACCAAACGAAATGTTCGTGATGTTTGCGATTCCATTGCTTCGCGTTATCAGCGTGCCTGGACCAGAACGGACGTCAGTTTGAAAACAGGCGTTGACAAACAATTAAAATAATGTCTGTAGATTCTATTACATTTTTGAAAATGAATGTATTTTAATAAACACTGCTTTATAAGTATTTAAAGTGTGTTATACATTTTTTTGGGACGCCCTGTATATATATATATATATATATATATGTAAAAATGAACAATGAATAATCAATATCTTCATTTTTACATAAGAACCAAAATCGCTTAACGCAAGTTTAGATAAAAAATTTATTTGTTGCTTTCTATTTTTGTTTATGTCACAACCCTACGATCTACCATTTGTTATAGAATTTATTATAATTAATTATGGTTGTCTTGCATCTCACCCTCGTCCCTAGATTATGCATACACATTGCATATAACAGGATTGGATCCCGTAGTTGTACTTCTTAGTCGTTAATACCCACTCTTTGTCTCTAATTCGTTCTTGTAAATCTTCCTAATAATGATTTGTACTATACGTTACGTACAAATTCAATAACTATGACGTCACATTTTCCCGTCATTAATTTCCCTTCATCATATCTCTAGTATTCAATGTATGAAAATTCTTTAACATCATAATAAAAACTGTACACTCTATTGAAGTCATTATTTATATGTTATGTAGTATAAATATAACTATTATTCGACCATATCCCCCCCCCATACGTCCATATCTTATCTTGACCATTATCCTATGTCAATTTTATTAAATATTCATTTTGCTCGTGAAATGCAAAACTTTATGCATTCGTTCGAAAACGCGCAAATACGTTCTCATATTATTTTTTTCATTATTTTTTTTCAAGTGCGTTCACCCCTCGCAACATATTCATAAATGCTTAGGTAAGTGGTCGAATTCTCTAATCACAGCAAAATCGAACGCTTCTAAGATAAATATCTCCTCTCGCTCTGATTCAAATTTATAACATATTATGTTGTATATAAATCCATACCGTATGTGCCCATGTACTTTGTATTATATTTCTAACATCTTCATTGTCTATTAATATGAAACACTGTAAAAACAAAACAAAGTTATAGTAACTGTTTAATTGTAATTAACTCTAATACTTTAATTTAATATAACGTAATGTACTTTAATGAAACTGTAATTAATAATAACTTGTAATGTACTTTAAATAGAAGTGTAATTAAACAATAATAAGTGAATATGAATTAATTGGTAATTGTAATAAACCAAAACTAAAATGTACTCAGTAATGTACTTAAATTGTACTTATGTACTACTACGAATTGATATCGCCTTCAGAAATGTAGACTCGGCGAAAAATACGATTAGTTTTTATTTTTATTTTTAAATTTTTATTTGGAATCTTTCAAACATCTGATCATGTGTTTAAAAGGGGGGAAACTTAACCTTCAACTGCATTCCCCCCAACATTTAGACTTATATGATACATGTAATTGTAAAAATTAACTTCACTTCATTACGGCACTCTTCTTTGGTCACTATTACGAGACTCCCTTGTTAGCAGCCTCGCTGCGGGGAGGGGGCAGAGGCCCCTTGCCTCCTTAATTTTTTTAGATTCCGGCCTGAGCCATGGTCGAAAGAGGTCGAACCTCTACCCTGTAAATTCAAAGCACTACCTGTACATTTTTAGAAGTAAACTACAGTAAAAGAAGTTTTTTAATCTTTTCCTTCGAGCCTTGTTCTCTTCAGGAATTTAGTCAGTAAAGTCGATAAGTTTAGTACCAAGAGAAAGTATCAGAGTATTATAGAAAGAGAAGAATTAACAACTGTCGACCCTATAGCGAGAGAAAAGAATTAGAATGTTATAGAAGAAAAGTATCGCGAGAAAATATCCGTTGCTGCCTCCCAACCAGAACCCCCGTCGATTCGAGCCACCCAGGGCCATAAAAGGAGGGGTTAACATATATATATGAAAAGAAGGACCAACACAACAGCAAAAATTTTCGTTTATTTTTGTACTTCAGACGTTTCGAAAAATCTTTTGTCATCATCAGTGAATTATAAACCTTAAAACCTTAAAACAAAATAAGAATAAATAATTAAAATTACATCAACACAAAAAGGAAGTAAAATCATTAAAATTAAATTAAATTAAATTAAAATTACCTCAACTGATAAATACACAATAATTACGTCAACCTCCATATTCGGCAGATAATGAGAGAAAACTGTATGAAGGTCAGTTACATTGGAAGGTATAATATATCTATGAAAGTAGGTTGATTGGTTAGTTAGAAGAGCTGTAATTTGTAAGATGAACTATTGTTGTTAATGGAGGGTTTGTTTCTATAGATATACAAAGATTCTAAAATTCGGAGTTCTGTAAGGTTATTGGTTCTTGTTAAAATTTCGAACTGAATTTTGTAAAGGGGATGGTTGTTATGATTACTATGGTTTCTAATTGCGGATTGTGGTGGGTTACTGACGGGACGATTGGTAGGGAGTGATAAGCCCAAATGTTGGGAAAGGCGTAACCCCAGTTGGAGTTCAGTACTGCCGATATACTTAGCCTTACAGCTGTCGCACGTGTATTTATAAACAACATTAGGACATACAATTTTGGGGAAATTGTCTTTGAACTTTAGAGACGTGCGACAGCTGTAAGGCTAAGTATATCGGCAGTACTCAACTCCAACTGGAAGTACGCCTTTCCTTTCTCAACATTTGGGCTTATCAGTCCGTACCAACTGTCCCGTCAGCAACCCACCACAATCCGCACTTAGAAACCATAGTAATCATAACAACCATCCACTTTACGAAATTCAGTTCGAAATTTTAACAAGAACCAATAACCTTATAGAACTTCGAATTTTAGAATCTTTGTGCATCTTTAGAAACAAACCCTCCATTAACAACAATAGTTCATCTTACAAATTACAGCTCTTCTAACTAACTAACCAACCTACTTTCATAGATATATTATACCTTCCAACGTAATTGACCTTCATACAGTTTTCTCTCCGTATCTGCTGAATATGGAGGTTGTTGTTGTTGTTTAGCCGATCAGCCCACCCTGATCGAGCAAGCCGGCGGCACGCAGTTAACCGATCGCCCTCTCCGGAGTGGACCAGAGGTTCAGCGCACTAGTGATGTTGTGTTGTGTTCGTTGTTGTGCTAGAGCGGTACAGTCTGTCATAATGTGTTCAATTGTTTGTGGTTTGTCCTGGCACAGGTGGCAGGTGTCGTCTATGGAGTTGTCTAGTCTGTGTTTATATGTCCGTAAGTTGGGGTGATGTCCACATCGGAGTCGTGCTAAGTTAACTCGATCCGATCTGCTCAGGCTGATCTCTGACCTGCTAATGGGTAATGGGTGGCGGCTTCGCACCTAGGACCGTATTCGGACCGAGTCGTGTCAGTGCTTTGTGGGTTAGGTGTGTGTGTAAGTGTTTTCTGTACTGTGTGATGTCTGTGGGGCGTGGTATGGAATGGAGTATTTGGTTATAATGTCTCTCTGGTGTTACCTTAATGGTGCGAGGTGTTGGTGCATGATTGTACATGTAGTGGCAAGGGTGTTGTGGGTTAGTTGTCGCTGCTGCAATGAATTGTGTTCCCCTCATGTCTAAATGTTCCCTAAATTTTAGTATTTTTGTTTCTGTGTGCAGGTGTTCTATTGGTGTTGTTTGAGTGCATCCTGTAATGATACGAAGTGCGTTGTTTTGTATTGTTTGTAAGGTGTTTATGTGTGTGTTTGAGATAATGGGTGCCCAGCATGGGCTAGCATAGTCCATAACTGAGCGAATATATTGTTTGTATATGAGTGATGTTGTTTCCTGCTGGTGTCCAAAGTTTGTGCCTGTTAGTACCCTAAGCGTGTTAAGTCTTGACGCACATTTGGTTTTAATGTCCTGAATGTGGTTTGCAAAAGATAATGATGTGTTGTATGTGACACCAAGTATTTTGGTTCTGTGAGTGTGTGGAATGTTGATGTTGTTTAGTGTAAGCTGTGGAATTACCTGGTGTTCTTTTGTGTTGCTTGTAAGCAAGGTGATGGTTGATTTTTTGGGCGCTACTTTGAGTCTATTGTGTGTGAGCCAGTCTTGTATACTGTTTATGTATGTTTGTAGGTTATTTGTAGCGGTGTCGATGTTGTTGTGGGTGGATGTTAGAGTGATATCATCTGCATATGATGATAAGGTAAGCTTGTTATCTATGGGTGTTGGAATGTCATGCATGTATACAGGGCCGGATTAAGACCTTTAGAGGCCCTAAGCACTTAAAAGATTTTGGTGCCCCATATATATGTAATTCAAAATATAAACAAAAATAAACCATAAAATAAAATTTTATTTTTTTAAATGAAACAAAACTTACAGTAAGATGGAAAATAATGTTTATTTTTGTATACTTCCACTTCATTTATATTTGAAAAGTTTTCTCCTACTTTTTTTAATTGCAAAGTCTTTGATCAGATCCTCAAAACTAATCTTACGTAACACATCTGCTTCTATACTTAGTAGAGATAAGGCATCCAGCCTGCCTTGTTGCATAGTTGTTCTGTTGGTATTTTTAATATACTTCAACTGAGAAAATGAACGCTCAGCTGAGCAATTTGTGACCATTAATGTTAAAAATATACGAAAGGCAATTTCTACATTTGGGAAGGCACACTCAATATTGTCTTCTACAATTATTTTATAAAGTTCAGCATGACTGAATCTTGTTTTTACATTTTTTTTTGCACTGAACTTATGGCACACATATGAGTGAAACTGCTGAAGCTCAGCAGAGAAATTAGTGTTCAAGTCCTCTGGGTAAGCATCAATCATCTTTTTACAACCCTGATCCTGTTGATGGTGAATACAATAACCACTCTCTCTTGTATTTCTCACCATTGGCTTTTGTCCCAACGAAAAGTTTTTGTGAACAGTATCTTGCTGGTTTGCCACTACTGAAATGCCGGTAAGACTTGTCAAATGGCCCATTGTGGTGTTGACAGTCACTGGGTCCACAAGCAATCCAATAAGCCACATCATCAGCAGAGAAATCAAGCCACAACCCTGGATCTTTTGCTATATTTACTTCATCTTCTGCAGACTGATTCATTTCACCACCATCACCATGGTCCACTAAACTTTCATTTTCAGCAATTATTTCAACCCCAGAATGTCTTGTAAAGCAATTTGAATCAACATTTGCAGTAGAGGTATCAAGAGAATTTACAGGCAAAGTGAGATCAGTAGTGAGACATGTGGTAGATGAACCTGCTTGTGACACCTCGGTGATTCCAACGTCATCATATTTTGATTTTGAAGTGATCAAAGTGGTATTTGTGTCCACTTCTGATGACGGAGATTGGTTTTGATTCAGAATCGGTATATCATGTTGACGTTGTGGTCGTGGAACTTGTGTGAAGAAATCAGTCAGCTTTGCAGTCTTGGACTCTAAATCCAGTCTTCTCTTGTTTCCTTTTGATAGTTTTCGCTTTTGTGCACCACTTAACTGAACACGTTTCATCTTGGTTCTTGGGGTCTGTAAAATACAGAAATAAAAAGAATATTTTATTTGTATATTATGTGGCAATCAACACAGTTACACATATCACAATCTTGGCTTTGTTCTTTTATTCTCAGAAAGACAAAATGGGAACCGTACACAACCAAAGTGGCAATTTAAATATAAGTGGCAATTAAATATAACTCAACCGAAATATCAACTCGAAATGTTGAATACAAATCAAATCGAAAGAAGGAACCAAAAGAAGGAACCGAAACGTATAAAATAAAAATACTTAACATTAGAATTAATAATACGCAATCTATAAAAATATCAATATTAACATTTCACTATTAACGAGCCACATTTTATATTTACATTTATTTATTTATTTAAAACACAATATTTAATTATAGGAAATATGAACATTTGCTTAGGGCCTAAATTGTCCTAACTACGTTTGATGTTATATATACATTACAAATTATTCACTCTGGTTATTACAATCTAAATTCTTTTATACTGTTATGACAATAGATAAATAAATTATAAAATAAAGATACGTGTATGATAAAATATTGTTATATAACAAATAAAGTACACTTCATAGACTTACCCTAGAGAAGAAGAGAGAGCAACAGATAAACTTCTTCAACGCTAATTAACTTAGGTCAGTATATCTTATTATTATAATGGCCGTGATAAACATCACTTGATACAACAGCAATATAGAGAGTTTATAGTTTCTTTTATTTTAATATTAATTTATATTACAATTCTATAAACCTAAATCTTTCTGTAAGACAATACCAAATGATTATGTAAAATATATATTTAATATTATATGCACAAATCACACGTTCAGAATAACTTCCTATAGCACACGAAAATATTTAATCTATATGTATTTTTAATATGGCGCTCAAAGATTTGATATAAACAAAATAATAACGCAAAGCGTAAAGTGTGTGATTACAACGAAATATATTTATTCTCTCAAAAGGGTTGTTGTTCACTCCAAATTCAAACAATGAAAAAAAATAAATACTATATATGAATATATATAATTCAGTTTTCAACAGCTTATAGGCTATAAGCCGCGATTATAATAGTATAATAAATCCATGGTAAATCCGACAATGGAAAATTTCTGTGGTTCCCCCCTTCCCTTGATGCCCTAAGCACGGGCTTATTTTGCTTAATGGTTAATCCGGCCCTGCATGTATAAGTTGAAGAGTGTTGGTGAGGGAACAGAGCTTTGAGGGACCCCGTTCGGAAAAAGCTTGTTTTTGGATGACTTGCCATTAAATGTGACATGTGAGTATCTTCCTGAGAGATAGTTGCTCAGCCACCTTTTGGTGTTATTGTGCATGTTTGTGTTGAGTATTTTGTTTATGAGAGGGAAGCGTGGGATAGCATCAAATGCTTTACTAATGTCTATTGTTGCTAATAGTGTACGTTGAGCTGGTCGTCTGGAGTTGATGCCATCCATGATGTGCTGCGTGAGGTTAGTGAGTAATGTCGTGGTTGAGTGGTGAGGTCTGAATCCATGTTGAGTAGGCGATAGTGGAATGTGTGGGTTGGTGATTTGTAAGATTAGTCTTTCTGTTACTTTCGAATATGGAGGTTGACGTAATTATTGTATTTACCAGTTGAGGTCATTTTAAGTTAATTTAATTTAATTTTAATGTCTTAAGGTTTTAAAGTTTATAATTCACTGATGATGACAAAAGATTTGTCGAAACGTCTGAAGTACAAAAATAAACGAAAATGTTTGCTGTTGTGTTGGTCCTTTTCATCTGTAAGCTTCGTTTCCCTAAGGAGAAGTCAATAGCTTTGATATATATATATCCTTTGTTATGGTTTCCGGCGTCGCTCTCTCTTCACGCGGAAGTCAGGCTGGTAGCACTGAACATATGCAATATTCTCCATCAAGATTCGAACTTTTATCTTATCGTGGCCTAATAGTCAGTGCCAGAGACTCCGAGTTGGTTGTCCCCAGTTCGAATCCTGGCGGGGGATATCTTACATACAGTATATATATATATATATATATATATATGAGAGAGAGAGAGAGAGAGAGAGAGAGAGAGAGAGAGAGAGAATAAGAAAGGGGTAGGGGGAGGAGGGTATAATGTTTCGAGAAAACATATTCAAATGAAAGTTGAAAATGGTTCCACTTTCTCTCTTTTTTTGAAAGTTGGAGTTTTGAGTTTTAAAAAAGATTTTTGCTTTTTTTTTTACCATTCACAAAACATTTTCAGAGTTGAACATTTTAAAGAAACAAAAGAATACTTTTTATAAATGATATAAAAATAGAAATAAAAATTATAAAGTTTATTACGACAAAAAAAATGTTATATTTTTTTTATGTTTAAGATAAAGACATTTTTAAATGCGCTCTTTTTTGTGAAGTATTAATATATACACACACACACACACACACACACACACACACACACCTTGGTTAATCTTGGTTTTGCTTCCGCCCAAATTGTTCACTGTGACGAAGTCAAGCTTGTCATTCCACCTTAGACCTACAATTTAACGTGGAATCCGAACTATCCCCCACAAGCAGCCCAGCGTCTTAACCACTAGGTTACCCAGGGTACCCATTTATTTATCAGCAATTTTTTTTATTTTGTAGAAGCATGAACAGCTGGGTTTTGCTGCGCGTCGCCTGCCGTCAATGGGTCTCGATCCCGGAGCAGATGGATTCGTAGTCATCGACGCTATGTATATATATATATATATATATATATATATATATATATATACACACACACACATATATATATATATATATATATATACAGTGCTCACAAAAGAATCACAAATTTAGCTTATTTTAAAGGAAATGTGTACGATTGTTTTGTGGACACCGTAATTATATATTAGTGTTAAAATAAAAAACATTGATAGTACTATCTAAATTTTTATGTTAAGAATTAATGTAATTTCACTATCAATAATACTAATAATAATGAAATAATAATAATTTCAAAATATTAATTTAATGTTTTTTTTATTGTTTTGATGCTTGTTTTAGCGTGGAGGGTAATTCTCTCAAAACTCGCTGTTTTGGCGTTGATCCCTGATTGATTTCTATTTTATTAAATAAAATTGTTTACTGTAAATTTCTTTATGTTGTATTTAATTTTATTAATTAATAATTTATTAATAAAGAATCAGTCAATAAACGAATGAATCAATCAGTAACACTAAATAGGAAGTATAAACTTTTTGTGTTTACCGAGGCTCGATTTTGTGCGCTTCACGATCTTTGTGGTGGTCAATTCTGGAATCCAGCTGTAACGCTGTGGTTCAACTGCTATTAAGAAGAGGTTGTCATCCGTGTCGCACTCTTAAACGAATTAATTCCTAACAAGCTCAGAAGTTGTTCGGATATACTTGAACGAAACACCAACAAAATGAATAGAGCAACGAGACCTTTGGAGAAAGGAGAGGATATTTTAATTTACGACACAAAAGCGGGATCTAAGAAATAATAATAAGAAGAAAGTATAACTTCCATCTGTTCCCTTCCCCTACCCCAACTCCTAAAAATTCATAGCTTCCAACTGTTCCCAAGCACGAACGTCGCATTAACATTGTTTCTTTTAGACCCTTCTTGCTACATCTTCTGGAACAGGAATTACTTCATCATAATGGTAAACACTGCAGCGACTGTGTGGAAAGTCGCCAAAAATGGTAAAATCAACAACCAAAAATGTCAGTGGAGCCAAATTCTCCCAATGGGAAATAGACATTGAAGGAAAGGGAAGGACACGACCCTCGAAGGAGAGGAGATTGTGTACGGAATCAGTTCTTCTCCTGAGACTACAACAACACCGCCTCCAACTTCAGTGAAAGGATTTTTGATTTTTCCTTTTTAGAAATAACATCAGATGTCCGATTCCTTCAGCGCCGAGGGAAAAGTAACACGGAAGCTCATGACAGCCCTTCCTCCCGAAGGACGACTAAATAAAGGATGATCTGAAGGAGAAGAAGAGGGTAAAGAAAAGGGAAGGAAGAGGAGGGAAAGGAGGAGAGGAGAAGAGGAGGAAGAAGGAGAGGAAGAAGGAGAAGGAGAGGAAGAAGCAGAAGGAAAAGGTGAGGAAGAAGCAGAAGGAAAAGGAGAGGAAGAAGGAGAGGAAGGAGGAGAGAAAGAGGAAGAAGAAGAGAAAGAAGAGTAGTTATCTCAATTAAAGCAAAAGATCAAAGATCTAAACAACAAAATGAAACAGAATTCAAACAAAACGACCACCATTAAAAAAACATCGAATCCCTTCTCTAATATAATCAGTGGTTCGCAGACTTTTTCAGTCGTACCCCACTTATTAGATAAAAGAAAAATGATGACATGCCCCCTCCCTCCGTTGTTATGGGGACAGCCGCGAGTACATTGGTAGTTAGTGATGTCAAGTTAGAATTTAGTTTCAAGAGCGAGTAGTGATGGAAGCCAGAATCGTTATCTTTAAATTAGAAGTATAATGTCAATACTTTTCCTGAAATAAGTAACATTTTATGAACTGAGTATCCCTTCATGCACCCTTTTTGCAGTGCATAGTGCACCCCAGGGGGTGTCTGCGCACCCTAGACCGGATCTCCCAGCTGAAAGTCAACGTAAAAAGTCTGTAAAACGTAAATTGAATACAATAAATGCAGTGCGCTCTAAGTTAACCCTTTAACTTTGTTCTCATTTGACAATTTGTATTTTTAACCAAATTTAAGTTGCACCATCCTTTATAAGCAATCTTTTAGTCTCTACTGTTTGGTACCTAGATGATTGATATACTCCATCAAATTCAGATACAGTAAAAAAATACTCAAGGTGACAATATAGATTTTGATAGCGCTCGAAGTTCAGTGAATAACGCCGTCTCCCGATGGTGCTGTTTAATAATAATGGAGGAGTTGGCGCAATTAATTAATATTACAGTTAATTTGAAGGATGGGAGTTTTTCGAAAGGTGGAAGGTGGCAACCATGTTAACGACGGTAACGTGGCCAATGATGAACACATTTTTCACCAAACTAAGTGTCTAAAGTTTTACACAATTGAGTTTAAAGATTGTCGCAGAGGATGTTACACAGTTTCAGAGTGGATGTTACATAATTATGATGGTAACGTAGTCAAAACTCTCGTATAAACTCGGAACTTGGTCTCAGTGTACCGTATATGATCTTTATTAAATTCACTGTATGATGTAACGTTGAGGTCTCAAAGAGTTCCAAAACAGGTTCGGCCCATTTAAACTATCAACAAAGATCTAAATTCCAAAAAACAAACATCACCCGTTGCTGGTGCTGTTTTTGCTACGTACCCTTCAGCAAACTAGCAAACGGTGAGAAATTGTACTGGATGTTTACCAAATGTTACTGACTCAACAAAACCTCTTTATAGTAACCGTAACTTTTACAGTAAAGACCCGTTTCTCATATTGGGTACAATTGCGTCCTAAAGTCCACAGAAACAAAGCCACCTCCTGAATTGTTTTACATAATGAACCGTAACACACCAGCAGATGCACGTATTTAATCCGAGTGGTTGCCACGGAAACGAAGGGAATACTAGTGCCAGTGCCAAGAGGGTAAAAGAGGGGAAACTGCTGGAAAAGGAGAAATGAAGGTGGGGAGGAAAAGAGAGGAAACTGCTGGAAATAAGAAATGAAGGTGAGAGGGAAAAGAGTGGAATAAAGGGAAGAAGGGTAAAAGAAGGAAAAGGAGAGAAGAGCAAAATTGTAATCAAAGCTGTGTAAACAATGGTTGATGTGTGTAAACAAAGGGTTTGATAAGGAGGATGGTCATAAGGTAAAAATAAATATAAAAAGAAATAAAATTTTTGTATATAAATATATACATGTGTGTGCGACGTCATACTACAGTAGTATGACCTCAAAATGGGAGAGTAAAAATTGCAATGCAATGTTGATCAATTGTTGCAATTGTTACATATACTGTATGCAAGATATCCCCCGCCAGGATTCGAACTGGGGACCACCAACTTGGAGTCTCTGGCACTGACTATTAGGCTACGATAAGATAAAAGTTCGAATCTTGATGGAGAATATTGCATATGCTGAGTGCTACCCATGGAGGGAGAGGGGTTGGCACCCGTGGGGGAGGGGGTATCAAGGGGGGGGGTGTTTAGCTCCTAAGCTGCATGAAGGGGGAGGGTGTTTAGCTCCCAAGCTGCATGAAAGGGGAGGGGGAGTTGGTCCGGGAGAATGACCTCCCCCCGAAAAGGGGTACCCTAACCTGATTTAGGAAGATAGCCTAAGAGAAAGAGAGGCGAGAGGAGGAAACATCTTTTCGCAGGCATATCTCATGGCATACTGACGCTCTTGACCTCAGCAGTTGGCTTAGAAGTCTTAATCAGCCAGTTGGCGTAATCTGACTTAGAAGGCGTTTAGAAAGGAGTATATATATATATATATAATATATATATATATTAATGGAGTAGAAGATTATGCTGGCCTGAGCCCCACAAAGAAAAAAAGAAAAAATGAATGAGCTAAAAGCACACACACACACACACACACACACACACACACACACACACACACTTCGTATGTAAACAGATGCACGTAAGAAGAATTGTTCTATCCCAATAGCAAAATATATACGAGCATGCCTGCCTTAGAATAACTACCGCACAACCCCTAAAATATATATGCCATCCTTAGACTACCTCGCAATCCCACACAACCTTCAGCACAGCACCAGCACCATTAGACCGATAAGGTCGCAAAAAACGACCCAATTAATAGACAAAGCTATTAAGCATAAACAAATACAATTATGGTGCCAGGATAGACAGGACAAGGTCTCAAAAAACAGCGCAGCCAATAGTTTATCCTATTGAGCTTCTCGTAGCAGAAAACCACCACGAGGCCAATGTGATGTTGCTTAGGCGCTCTTTTAAAAAAAATCGAATATGATAAACAAAATTTAATACAAAAACAAATTTTCACCTTAATATACAAATTTATCTTTAAACTATAACAAAAAACATTAATATAATTTTTAAACAAATCAGATTAGGGCTGACTATTTCATTTTTTCGTCTTTTACAATTAGGGAATTAGCCAAACAGCGAGTTACTTAAAACAAATATTCGCCTTAATAT
Organism: Bathynomus jamesi; assembly: GCA_023014485.1. Classification (NCBI taxonomy): domain Eukaryota; kingdom Metazoa; phylum Arthropoda; class Malacostraca; order Isopoda; family Cirolanidae; genus Bathynomus; species Bathynomus jamesi. The sequence continues at coordinate 797,008 of JAJOZX010000645.1, read as the reverse complement.
ACAAATTTATCTTTTCATCATATCATAAAATAGTAATTTAAAACAGCACATACCTTTAAAATATCTTATTTTCCACAGTAATGTTTAGAAGGCAGTGTGTATATATATATATATATATATATATATATATATATATATATATATATATATATTAGGCCGGGTCGAAATTCTATATTGAATAGGTACATATTGTGAGGGGTTTGAGTGGAACACAGGAACTCCCTCATAAATTATTTTCTCTGTTTAAAGCCTCCTACCCCTGGCACAATTTTTCACTTTTTTACCTATATTGAAGAATATTCCATTTATACGAGACTTACTCTGCATTCAGGTTTTTTGATGACATAAATCTTTATTAACGTGTAATGTTTTATTTAATAATGTACAGTATTCGGACAATTAATTAAGTACAACAATATATTCAGAAGAAAAAATTAGAGGCAAAATAAATGTGCTAAAATTCAATTAACTTTTTCATTGTTCCTTATCACATGAAAAGGGAAGAAATTTTCAATATCATTAGGAAATTTTATTTCATATGTTTCTTACTTATTCCACTGGGCCTTCCATTCAAACTTGGCCAGTTTTCGCCTTCATTCTAATGAGTTTAAGATAAACTTTTGACGGTTGTCATATCCTATTCTTTCCTGACATGGCTTTGTTACTAGGTTCACTGCCCTTTCCACACTTTGACTGTGGCATGGAAAAGAAGCTATCTCCAGTGACTTACATCGAGCCTGTAGTAGTAGGGTGTGTCGAATTTTTCAACTTTCAAATTCCAAATATGAGGGGTGCTAAAAGGTTGCAGCATGACTTAGGAATTTTAAAGATATTTTTGTTAATTTAATATAATTTAGTTTTGCTTGGTAAGAAGCTACATAAAAATAGTGACTTTTTTGACTTTTTTGTGGAATTATATAATAATTATTATATTAATAATTATATATGCTGTATATATAATGCACTGCTGTTTTTGCTTATTTCACAGGTTGAAACATATTCATCAGTGTGCTGAAGATTACTTGTCCGTCAGTGCTACCATCCTAACCAGTGGGAATTGACCTACAATGGCTTCTAAAAGGAGGACAAGACTGGAGACATCCACACATATGAGCAACCTAATTGGAACTGGTAGAGAGTTGTTGCCCTCTGAACTCCCAACTCTGCGAGACGTTCTGAAATATGGGCTACTGCTAAGAGAACAAAGTGGTGAGGATGTGAGAAACTACCCAGCAGCCAGTCTTGCAAAGGACATTTACCCTAAAGTGCTTGAAAAGTGGCAACGAGCAAACAGTTATTTTGTAGCCCCCGTTGTAAATTCACGAGTCACAATCTTAAACAAGATCCAAGAGAGCTGGGAGCAGGCCAAAAAATATCTCTTGGGAGAGGAAAGCTACATGTCAAAGAGGCTTTCATTGCAAAACTTGACAAGCTTTTTGACATCCTCAGTTGCAAGTGTAAAATTGTTCTCTGCTCTGAATTTGGCTGCCTTGCAGATGCTGGTTGCAAAAACGAAACTCACATTAACTGTACATGCCCTAGGGAGATGAAGATCCCTGTGAAGGAACTTGCTTTCATTAAAGGTCAGAGAGACAAGTCTGGTTCTATTGGACCACATCAGATTGGCTTGCCAGATCAACCTGAGCACAACAGACAAGTCAAAAAGCAGAAGCGGCAAGAAGACGAAAGAAGAAGGCTTGCTGAATATAAGCAAACAAGTAAGCAGGATGTTTCAATGCCATCAAATGAAATAATTTTCTCTGATGATGAAAATGAAGAACAAATAGCTGATGCTCAAGATGGAAAGGATGGAAGTTATGAAGTGACATTAGAAATACCAAGCTCGTCTTCAACTTCCAATAAAAAGCCAGAGTACAACACATTAGAAATACCTAATTTTGCTATGCATAGCATCAGATATGGTGTTGGCCTGCGTGCCACAGCTGCCATCACCACTGCTGCCTTTATGGATGCTGGCTTGATCACTGAAGAAGAAAAGAGACTTGTAGTTGATCACAATAAAGTCAAGAGGGCCCAAGAAAAAGTTATGAGATCCCTGGATCAGGAATTTGATGATCTTTGTAAGGGTGAAATTGACTGCATCTTCTTTGACGGCCGTCAAGATACAACTAAAGTTATGCTGAAAGCAGACAATTCAGATCGTCAGTTCCCCAGCATCATCAAAGAAGAGCATTATTCTGTGTGCAGTGAGCCAGGTGGAAGATATCTCTACCACTTCACTCCTGAGAAAGGCTCAACGAGAAAAAACCTGCTGAAGTTATTGCTGATAATCTTGTAGATTTCATGAAGAAGAAGGGCATTGATAAAAGCCTGCAGGCTATTGGAGGTGATTCTACAAATGTTAACACTGGCTGGAAGGGTGGTTCCATGCATTGGGTAGAGGTCAAGCTTTGCCGTAAGCTGATCTGGTTGGTTTGTGCCCTCCACACTAACGAGTTACCCCTGCGACACTTGATCACAGCACTGGATGGGAAGACCTTGTCTAACAACAAGTGGACAGGTAACATTGGCAAGATGCTAGACACTGCAACCGAACTTGAAATTGATCCTTCATTCACCAAACTCTCAATTGGAGAGCCTCTTACTTCACTGAGTGACAATGTCGTAAAGGATCTCTCTACTGATCAAGCGTACGAGTATAGGATCACACAGGCCATAAGGACAGGAGAACTTCCCACAGATCTGGCTCTTCTTGAAATTGGTCCAGTGAGCCATTCAAGGTGGTTGACAACAGCAAACAGGCTTTGTCGCATATGGGTTTCAAAACATGGCCTTAAAGGCAAAACCCTCAACAACTTAAGACTGATAGTGGAATACATTGTTGCTGTGTACTACCCATGTTGGTTCAACATCAAAGTAAAACACTCTTGGGTGGAAGGCCCACGCCACATCTTGTTTCAGCTGCGGCTAGTTAGGCTGCAAAAGAAGGCTGTAGTGGATGCTGTTTTGCCAACCCTCAAGCGCTCAGCATGGTATGCATTCAGCGAAATGATAATCCAGACACTCTTGTGCTCAGATGACAGTGAGGAGAGGAGAGCTGGTGTCCAAAAGATTGTTGACATGAGGGGTGGAGATGATGATACACTTGGAGATCTTTCTGTACGTCCAAGGAAGACACCTTCCATCAACCCCAGTGCTTCTTCCGTGTTGGAGCTGACAGACTGGTCTGACGGGGTATTTGAACCTCCTTTGACATGTAAACTGACTACAGCGGAAGTAAAGAAGTTCTTTGACAAGCCTATGCAAGTTCCACAGTGGCCCTGTCATGCTCAGTCAATAGAGAGGTGTGTGAAACAAATCACAGAGGCAGCAGGCAGGGTGTATACACATAAGAAACGTGAGGGCTATATCAGAGGCCAAGAAGCAAGTCGGCGGCTGATGTCCAAGAACGAATTAAAGCAAGACTTGATGAAACTTGTTGTTTAAATATTTTTTTTTACTGATGTCATTACTTTCTAATGTTGTTTTATGATTACAAGGATATGTTTTATGATTACTAGGATATGTTTTATGCAGAGAAACTAAAATTTTTATAGCATTACCTGACATTTTGAGAAGCTAAAATTAATAAATGTTGTTTTCCGAGAGCAATTTATGTGCTTTTTATTCAAACGTAGATTTACCAAGCTAAGTGTTGAGCAATCACAAAAGTAATAGCAGATTTGAATTCTTCACATCCAAAAACATATTTTTAAAACCCCTCAGTGAAGGAATTGGCAAAAATTAATTTTCATTTCCCAAATTGACACACCCTACTGTAGTAGCTCGTCTTCCCTAAAATTGTTTAGCAGCGGTGGAGGAGTAATGATCTCTTTTTGCCAATCGATCATCTCGGTGTAGTCAGTAGATTGGAAATTGAGGGTTCGAGGCAACTCAAAGTTTCTGGTACAAAGTAGGCGTTATTCTTTAATACTGGTTCTATGATTGATCTATGTCGTTCATCTAAATTTCGAAGCAAGCACATTAAATGCCAAAAGTTATATGCACCATCAGTTGCATTAGGATGAGATTTTATCCAAAACCACCCTAGACCATAGAACTGCATAATAATCTTGACTATATCTCGAAGGTTTTTATCAGGATTTGGCGTTAAGATATATAATCGAAGGACCCTGTTGGCTAAAGTAGCCAGCGAGCATGGTAAAGGGTACCTAGGGATCGAGTGGACAGATCTCCTTCACAACATTTGCTGGAATTTCTTTAATGTTTCCCTTTACGCGAGAATATTTGATTACCTCCAATTTTGTTAAATCTGTTTCCATTTTATTCCCAATTGAAGCCACAAAAGTATTTGGACCTGTTGTTTTACCATCAATGGCTTTGTAGACGTGCATAAAAGAAACTCATTCAAATGCAAGAGACATACCAACCACTGCACTGGTTTGTTAAGATGAATTTCAACAAGTTTTATGGCTCCACCAATATTCCCTGTATTTACAGGAGTACCATCACACCGTAAAGCTTTGATAATATCTGTGCTGTTCGAGTCTGTAATAATAGTTATCAACTCTTTTGTTATGCAGCGAGCAGTTCCATTATCTCGTGTGACATGTTCTACATAGAGGCTTCCAGGTTCTTTCACAATAACATAGTGTTCTTCTTTTATCTTTCCACTTTTAGTTAATGTTATCTTTCCTTCCATCAAATCTAAGGCACTCCATCTTCAGATTTTCGGATTTAGACCTAAAAGTATTTGTTTCACCCATGCGATTTCTTTCTCTTTATAATTTCCTTCTGTCAAGCATGTTGGTGTGGTTAAGGATCCCCATATCTACAACTTACACGATAACGATCTGTTGTTAATGCTAGGTTTTTATAGGAGTGCATGTTGTGAATATTCTCAATCAATTCTAAATCGGCCTCATAATCTACATTAGGGCGGAGTGAAAAACTCATTTTTCGAATTTTCAAATTGGCTAGTGTGGAAAATGTGTGGAGTAGTGAGGAAATAAGCTAGTATAAATTTAAAATCAACATTAATATCTTCAGGTGCCACAATGACCTTCAATATTGAAAAAAATTGAAAAAAGCAGATTTTAACCAATAATTACAGAAGAGTCCACGATGCACAATAGACAAGAATTTATTCGCACTTGTATAAAAATAGCTCAGTCAACCTTAAAAAAAAGTTTCTATTCTCTAAAAACAGTTTTCTATAGTCAGCTCACTCAGCTGTCACGTGAGTACCTCGGTTCAGTGTAGCTGTCGCTCTCGTAGCAGGTGGGTGTTCTGTTGTTGGCGTTACTCAGATAGTCTAAACTATATTTCTTATATATTTTGCATTTCTGTATTGTGTTGCCCTAAGTTTGCCATGTACTATTAACTGAAATTAACGTATAATTGATATTAGCTCTTTCTTTTTCAGATTTGTATACTTTCAAAATGTCTCGAGTTTCTGCAAAATCAACCAGGGCCTCAACTGAGTGCCCCATGTTTGGTATGGGGGAAGATTTGTGGCACAGGAATCTTCCTACATACGAAGTAGTTTTTAAATATTACTTGTTTGTAAGAAACGATTTGAAACAGAATACTAATAAAGATCCTTCAATATCTCAAATATTAGAACAAGTTGTTGATAAATTGAAAACAATTAGGGAAAGTGCTTCCGTCCCAATTCTGTCAGACAGGCGAATTGAAACAATGTTCAGAAGCTACCACGAAAAGTATCGTGTCATTATGAAGCCATACCAAAGCAGAAAAAATTCTGAAGCTTACAAAGCAAAGATTGATATGTTCAAAAAAGAAGCACACACGAAACTTTTTGACATTGCAGCGTGCAAGTGCAAAGTACTAACACAATGTTCTTGTCCCAAAGAAAAAACGGTTCCAAAGGAAGAAGTGACGTTCCTCTTAGATCAAAGGAGTGAAAGAAAACTGTTTATTGATAGAGTAGATATTACACTCTCAAAGAAAAAAGCATCTACGTTGCTAAGAAAGCAAAAAGAAGCTGTGAGGCTCACCAAAGAATCTTCACAGGAGAAATTGCAGGATACAAATGTTGAATTATCATCATCGACATCAAATAGTGAAAGTGAATCTGGCGAAATATCAGACAATACATTTCCAGAGCCAGTTAGCTCGAAGAGAAAGCTCGAACAACCTGAAGAACAATTATTCAAGAAAAGGAAAACCACAAATCTACCTTCAGTGGCTACTGCTTGTGACAGGACTGCAGTTTCAGATCGAGCTGCAGCATTCATTGTTAGTGCAGTATTGCAAGATATTGGAGAAGTTTCTATTGACAACATCTGAAGTAGTGGATAGGAGTAAAATCAGAAGAGAAAGACAAAAGAAGAGATCAGAAATTATGAAAGATCAAAATCAGGTCCCAATCAGAGGAATCTATTTTGATGGTCGAAAAGATTCTACACTCTTCCAAGGAAAAAAAAAGAGTCCAAAGTATATCAGAAGAAGGTAACAGAAGAACATATCACTTTAGTGAGAGAACCTGGTTCAGATTATTTGGGCCATTATTCTGTGAATTCTGGATCAGCTGAAGAAATATGTAAAGGAATGTTTGAGTATATTGGAAATAATGACATGAACCTGGAAAACCTTGTTGCCATTGGATGCGATGGTGCAGCAGTCAACACTGGAGAAAAGGGAGGCGTTATAAGGCTTATAGAATTGAAGCTGAAGAAGCCAGTTCAACATTTAGTGTGCCAGCTCCATGCCAATGAATTGCCATTACGCCATTTAGTTGCAAAGCTGGATGGAAAAACATCTGGCCCCCGCGGATTCACCGGTCCTATTGGCAGGGAATTAGAGAACTGTGAGAGTCTTCCTATTGTCGAGTTTGAAAGGATTGATGCTGAGGAACCAACTGTAGACTGTGAAGATCTTAGCACCGACCAAAAATATCTAATTGATATTCATCAGGCCATAACAAAGGGATATTGCTCTCCAGATCTTGCTCATCGTAGTCCAGGCAAAATGGCACATTCACGATGGCTGACTACAGCAAATCGTTTGCTTCGTCTATACGTTTCAACTGTAAGTCCATCTGAGAACCTCATGAACATTGCTTCTTTTATAATGAAGGTCTACATCCCAATGTGGTTTTCTATTAAGCAAAGTACGTCTTTTGTCAATGGCTCAAAACATGTTTTCAAAACTATTGAACTAACAAGAACACTGAATGACGAAGTAAAGGATATTGTAAACCCTGTCATACAAAGAAATGCATTTTTTGCAAATCCAGAAAATATTCTAGCATCAATGATTCATGATGACCGCAGCGCCATAAGAGAATTAGCGTGGAGGCGAAAAAGAAAGCAAGGCAAACAAACAAGGAAAAAGTTGTGAGGCGTTTCACAGTACCTGTTATTCAATTTGAAGCTACTGATTATACTGATTTAATTAATTGGCAAAAATGCATTGTCACTGAACCACCTGTGACAAGACACCTGACAGAAAATGAGATTGAAGAATTCATAGAAAACAAGAGTACCCCTCCATTCGAGAAATTCCCTTGTCATACACAAGTAGTAGAAAGAATGGTAAAATTAGTGACTGAAGCATCATCAAAAGTATTTGGATTGAACGCTGACTACGATGGATTCGTAGTCAGCGACGCTAACCACTACACCACCGAGGCGCTTTATATATATATATATATATATATATACACACACATATATATAGCCGAGGTAATCCACAAGAATAGTTACCAGATTGCGCTATTTATTTAATTTGTATACCAAATGATTCCTACATTTCAAGCAAAATGCTTTACATGGATTTATCCCAAACAGCATGTTATTTAAAACAAATTTCACCGTAATATACAAATTTATCTTTAAACTATAATATAAAAAAGTATTACTATAACTTTATATTAAAACTAGATTTTAAGTTTAAGTAGGGCATACCCAGCAAATGATTTATGGCATAATTTAGATATTTTGCCCCTTTCACAATTCAATAAATGGAATTAATATGATTTTACTCTAAATAATTTCTCTCTTCAAAATTACTGGATTATTTTTTATGTAATTTTAAAACCAGCTTTTATTATCATATTAAATCTTACTATTCACGGATTAAAGTAAATTTTCTTCGGTGCAATTTTCGAATTAAACACTGCCTTGGGGATTTGATTCCTAATACAGTGTATTATCACAAACACATTTAAAAACGTAGAAGATTGGGACCTCCTGTCCAGCAATAAAGAAATATGAAATGGTTCGAGATATATATATATATATATATATAGTGCTCTACCAAGAAGAAAACCGGAGTATACTCACATGAAGGTTCGAAATATTAAAACTAGATTTTAATATAAAGGGATTACCCATGTAATGAGGTTTTCTGCGCATATTTATAACTGAAACTTCAACAAAACATTTGCAAGATGCTCTAGGCATTGTTTTGCTAGGCATATGTGGCAACTATATCCATCAGTTGACACAAAAATTGCACTGGGCGAATTATAAAGAAGGTTCTGGTACAACCCTAAATTTGCTGTACAACAGGTCTTTTAGACTCTTACATAATAAATATACAGGTGGGTGTAAATTCCGTAAAATTAGCTTCTAGAAAGCGAAAGAATATTCACTTTAATCTAATCATTCGTCAAACGCGTGTAACTGAACTAACCTGGCAATCAATTAACCTAACCGGGTATTCAATTAACCTAACCATTATTTGAACGGGTACTCTCTGGAGTGGAGTTGTATTCATTTCTAAAAGTCTGTGACTACACCTCTAAACCTAACAATCTCTATTAGGGCTTGCGATTCCAGGTAAACTAGTACACTAACAGGAGCGTCTAATGGCTTGGCGAATTCCAATCTGACTGAGATGTTTCCACTCTGCTGTGGTTAATCTGTTCGACGAATTCCTTCTGTATTAGGCCGATTCCTAATTCGTTGCAAGTACCGGCAATATGTGCAAGATTACTATAAACTCTCGAGCAAAGCGGGAACACGGTTTCTATTGAATAATCCGTTTCTAATGTCCCCCCTAAAGCGACTCCATTGACGTATAGGGTTATATTTTTAAGGCCAAAATTTTCAAAATTGAAGGCGTTCTTTTTATATTTTCCATTCACAGAAACATGCTCCTGCATTCCAATTAATAACCTTTTTGCTCCAAGAGCAACATTTTCTATCTGCTTCGATATTAGCCATGAGGGCACCGTATATAGTTTGATTTGTACTCTGTTAATTGGGTATTTTACTGTGGCATATAGTAAATTTTTTCACTTTCTCTTTGTTTAGCCGAGCTTAATTTCACTCGGCGCACGCGGAGATATGTCTCCACAACATGAATGACCACAGGCTTTGAGATCTCTTCTTGGTCAGCCCCCAGAGTTAAACAAATCTTAGGGTTCGTACGAGTGAGCTTTATTTTCATATCGACCCTATTCACAAGCAGCTTCTCCTGGAATGTGAAATCTGTGTGTAGGCGCCCGAAGTATTCATATATCTTCTTTTTAGAATTTTTAAATTTGTCCTTTATACTACTTGCATCTTTAACCTGATAATAGCCTTCGACAGTTTAAAAGGTACCCTTCGCTCCGCTTCTTTTGAAAAGTTGAGGACATTTTCCAGAAATGCTCGTTGGTGATAGTACCTAGTTCCTGCCGAGATGTTCACCTGATTTAAATACACGTCACAGTGACTGAATATGGAGTGTAGAAAATTTGTTTATGGAAATACAACGTATTTGTCTTCGCAATCCGTTCCATCCGAATGTGCTACTCGTAGTTTAGCACACAGCTTGGATCAAATAATAAGGGCCTAAGCTAGGATAACGAACTCTATAGGAGCACTCGGTGAGCTAATGGTGTTTAACGGATTAATTGTAATAAAGTCACTGTGCTCAATAGAATCTTGAGTTGGGGACATGTGGCGAGCCAGAAATAGTGACACCTCTTTCGACAAGTAGTAAACAGCGCTACCCCGAGAGCGCAGGACAAATGAGCGCCGACAAATGAGCGCCAAGACAAATAAGCGTAAGACAAATAAGCGCAAGACAAATGAGCGCAAGAGAATAGAGCGCAAGACAATAGAGCGCAAAACAATAACCTAACCTAACCTAACTACATTATTTTTAACCCTTAATAAATATTGTTTTTTTAACATCCTTAATAAATATTTGTTCAAGCTTATTTTGTCTTTTATCCAGTTTTTATTTGTTTGCTTTCGCTCAATTGTCTTGCGCTCTTTTGTTTTTGCGCTCTTTTGTCTTGCGCTCTTTTGTCTTGCGCTCTTTTGTTTTTGCGCTCTTTTGTCTTGCGCTCTTTTGTCTTGCGCTCTTTTGTCTTGGCGCTCAATTGTTGGCGCTCATTTGTCGGCGCTCATTTGTCCTGCGCCCATTTGTCGTGTCACGGTAAACAGCACATGATTCATGAGAGCAATGTCCTTAGCTTATATCAGTTAAAAAAAATGGGCAACCATGGTTTCATTCGCTGAGAACACTTCTTTTTTGATGTCCTTTTACGTTTAACGCCATATGCTGGCAACCTCTTCTTCTTCTTCCGGACACGCCTCTTCTTCCCACCACCACGCATTTTTCTCTTTGCATCTTTGATGATTTCGTCCCGTGTACGCTTTAAGTGCTTTTTTAGAGCTTCTTTAGGCTTAGTCCCCGCCATTGTTTTCTACCTTGTTAAGACCTTATTGTAATGCTTTCCTGCCGAAATATTTGGCACCACTCTTCAGCAAGGGAACAGCCGTACGCAGTATGGTTGAAAAAATGGACCCAATCCCACTCCCCCGCTGGTATCTCACTCCTCGATAGACTGTGAAAGGCCTTCAGTTTATTATATCACAGTGCGACGAAAGTGCAGCTTCTCTGTTTAGCTCCCGTCACCGAATGGAAATTTTTTCCCCTCAATCGTTCTCATATATATTGAGATATTGTTTAGTAGGTTAGTTGCGACAGTGACATAATAAGGCTTGTCGTATGTAATGCTTAACCTCCTTCCTCTATGATTGGGAATGTGAGGGATGCGCCGCAGGCGCGCCTGGGTATCCCCAACAAACTGAGTTCCACGATATTGCTGTAAATATAGCACATGTCTGGGGGAGGGTAGCCATCGTTCAAATTCTCCAATTTCAGCTGATACATTAAGCTGCACATGTCATGTTGTGTTTCGTGAAAGGTATCTGTTTGGAGGGCTGCTCCATATCGCCCTTGGTTATAATTTTAAACAGCACTTTTTCTTTAATATTTCTGTTAGCCTCTGATATTAGTCAGAGTATGTGCCGTTGTATATTTGTTTACGATTTCGTATATTAAATCATCCGTAAGATTTGTTCTTTCAAACTACCATCTAAGTCTCTCACATCCTCAGCTGCGCCATAATTCACCTGGGCTTAGTGTTACTACTGTAGTGTAGTACTGTGCCTCCCCACTCCGGGCGGCACGCATGGGTTCGTCCCGAGTAACACCGGCCTTTTCACACATCACGGTTTCTAAGAACTGTTAAAACAGATTCTTTATTATCAATACTTGAAAACTGGGTAGCCAAATGAATTTCGCATCTTCCTACCTCATATGATTCACGGCCCAATTTGATAGGCCCGTGGAGTTCTGTTACAAAGTTGGCCAAGGTGTTGCCAGAATGTACAGACAGAGAAGAAGAGGACGGGAGTGTGATGTAGAAGTGGTTCGACGCCATGTTTCATACTATTTAATCATTATTGCATCAAATTTTATATAGGTGTTGAAGCTTTCTGGGTACCCCAGCCATTTCACCAAGTACATTTTTCTCTTTCCTGAACCTTTTCTGCCTAAATTTTTTTCAATTTTAAACACATGTTTTCCTAAATTAAATGCCACTTTCTGCAGTTGCTTCCCTGCAATTTCTTCCCCACTCAAATCTTCAACGTAATACAGCATTATCTCGTCTTTAGGTCTCAAAGCCCAAACTTTAAAAATCTCACGTGTCTAACCTTGTTCAAATCCCTTCGAGAATTTATTACCCGAACGCGACAGCCTTACATAATCATTTATTTTAAAACACACAGAAGTCTTTTCTCACATCACGGTCTATATGCGTACCTCTTTCTAAAATTTAAAATTTTGTTGTGTTGTACTAGTCGCTAGGTGTTGTGAACAGTTGTAGGATGAGGCCAGCGAATCCAGAATGTCTATATACTTTGTGTTTTTATGTGTGAAATAGCGATGCATGCGTTCCTTTATGGTACGTTGAACTCTTTCAGCTAAAGATGTTTTATGTATAGAATTGCTAGTGTAGTAACTGATATTAAACTCTGTCAACATGTTCTGAAAAGCTCGGCCGATAAATTCTTCCCCCATATCCGTGCAAAAATAACCAGGAATCACGTTTTCTTTGAACATCACCGTTTTGGTGGCTTTAGCAACTGTTTCAGGCGATTTATTTTTCAGGGGAATAGGATGCAGCGGTAGCCACCATTATACACCGAATATCTCTGCATGTCTGTTAAATTTGCCTCCCAAATAGAATCAATCGAGGCTGCTGTTGTCTTGTCTGTTTTAAACCTTTTTTCACCGGCTTATGTAGTGTATAAGCATCTTTCTCCCGCAAAAACCTCTCAACATTTTTTCCCTACTCCCTCATTATAAACGCCTCTGTACACACTATTAACGCCGTCGTAGGAGGTTGGACTAGAAATGTCAATAACGTTTTCTTAATATGTTAGCCATTTGCGTATTTTAGAGGCACGTGGGAAGGGTTGGCGTTGTTGTTGGTCTATTCTTTCTCCTCTTCAGAGATGCTGCCGCTGGGGGCGAAGGCGTGCTCAGTTGTGGTACCTGCGAAGCTTGTCCCAAGTCTTTTAACCTGTTCAGATTACCTATCAATGTTTTGGGGAAATTTATTTGCTGTATTGTAGCTTTAATATGTTTCCATCATGCTGGTGAGGGCCTATCCCACCCTTCTCACCAAGTCATGGACGGTGTGAACGATGTTCGAACCCTGTACCTTTGTTCCGTCTACAACAATCTCACCTGTATCGGTCCACTGTATAATGGGATCCTCACTCAATAGATTATAAAGACTTACACCTTTATTCCTCAATGAATGTGGGAGACTGCTTTTTAATATATGCTCGATATGTTGTGCGGTCGCCCCGTTGTTCTTTGGCTGTTCGTCTCTAGCCTCGACCCCAGGTCCTATGCCTCCATACTCAACGTCGTCTGCGCTGTGCCAAATAACTACGGGGACCTCTGTCGGATTCTTATAATTTTCATATTCATGAAGGAATTTCTGCAGAGCTTCTTGGTATAAGATTCTTTTCTCATCAGGTGACTTTTCACTGTTTAATAGGTCTAACAATTCGCTTTCTATTCTTTTAAGCCTGCTTTTACGGGGTTCTAGAAGTGTATCTGGACTATTTGAGCTTTGTAGTGAAGCATACACCTCGTGCGGAATCACTACCACTTTCTTCATTCTAGTAATCTAGTCAGTAAAGGCCCCAAAACTGAAAATAAGATGGGGAGGAATAATTCGTTTTTTCTTCCCCACAGTTTGATTTTTACGAGCCAGTGCGCGTATTATGTTCTTGTAACGGCGTAGGGGAGCCTTCTGAGGGGGTTTCATTGGTACATCTCATTTAATTAATGTTAAGACAAATTTCACAGATGCATTTTTAAAAGTCGGAGTCAATATTTTTAATAAACAGATGTTGCAGTGCCCGTGGCACTCGATGATAGATTTTTATTAATTCACGGTATTTCTTCAGCCTCTTTGTTATTCTAGAAAATACATCGTTTTGGGCTCGTTTGGAAATATATTCGTTCTTAGAAACACCCTGAACGTGTTTTGCGGATGAAGATCACAAAGCAAATATCCGTAACGTCGGCTTGTAGCTTCTTTATAAACTTCCAAAAACTCCTTTGGCTGATTGGGGAACATTTAATTGACTAATACCCCAATTTGTAACACATCTCTACGTTGTGCGACACATTGCGCATGTATCTATTTTTGAAAATAGATTGTGATTGATGAAGAATACGCTTATGTTAAGATGGTAGGAGAACACTGTAAATGGCTCGGCAAACGTTTTATCCATTTCTAACATGAGATCGTCAATCACAATGATCGTATGCTCATTTTATTTAATGATTTAATGTTATATACACCTTTGTGGAACAAAATATCATCTTGGTACTCGTTGAATACTGACTGGTATGTCGAATAGCACCATATGACTTTATGCACAAATTTTGAGAACATCTCCCCCTTATCTTTAATGATTTCAAGCTTAAACACAGTTTTACCACCTCCTGTAGAGCCCTCGGACTATGATAATACGAGGGCTACTACTCAATATGTGTAGCCCCACCTTTTTTTTTCCAATTTTCTTTGTAAGGTCCAGAAATTTTGTACACAAGTAGTTACATACCTTTTTTACAAGTTTTTCTTCCATATAGTCTCCATTTTTTTCTACAGCTTTCCTCCACCTCGAAACAAGGGCTTCCTTGCTGGCAAAAGTCCGCTGGGTTCCGCTTGAGCCACCTCTTAACCTCCTCAACAACCTCATCGTCACTCTGAAACTTTCTTCCACGAATAGCATCCTTTATTGGCCCAAACAAATGGAAGTCTGAAGGTGCCAGATCCGGGCTGTATGGAGGGTGGGGTAACACAGTCAAGCAGATTTTTGTGATGGCCTCTCTTGTTTGCAAACTGTTGTGTGGTCTTGCATTATCGTGCAAAAGAAGGACGTCTTCCAGTTTTCTCTCGGTTCGAGCTCGCTTTATACGTCTCTGGAGTCTCTGTAGGGTAGCAATATATGCCTCTGAGGAGTTGAGTGTTTGTCCTTTCTTCATAATGTCCACCAGAATCACCCCTTTCACGTCCCAGAAGATGGTGGGCATAACCTTTCCTGCAGAGAGAGCCATTTTGAACTTTTTCTTGCGTGGGGAGTCTGCGTGATACCACTCCAATGATTGGCGTTTGGTTTCAGATTCAAAGTGGTGTACCCAAGTCTCATCCCCAGTCACAATTCGTGAAAGGTGAAAGGAAGTCATCCCCTTCTGTCTCGTATCGAACCAACGACTCAGAAGCAATTTCTTTTCTTTGGGCTTTGTGATCTTCAGTCAGTTCGCGAAGAACAAGCCGTGAACACACTTTTCAGTATCCCAGTTGCTGAATTATCGTATTCACACTTCCTTCACTAATTCCTAGCTCCAGTGATAGCTCCTTGTATATGACGCGCCGATTTGATCGAATGATGCTGTTAGTAAGAAGTACAGTGTGAGATGTCACAGCCGATGCCGGGCGACCGCTGAGTGGCTCATCATCGAGGCTGGCTCTCCCTCTCTCCGATGATCTCACACGTTTAGACCAGCGTCCAACTGTGCTTCGATCAACAGCAGCATCTCCGTGAATGTTTTGTAGGCGTTTGTGAATATTTCCAACTGTTTCCTGCTCTGCGGTTAAGAACTCGATAACAGCTTTCTGTTTACGACACACATTACTGTCAGTCTGTCAGACGCCATTTTCGAAACTGCGTTAACCATCGGTTTTGTACAAGGAGGGGAGGTTCAAACTGGAAAAATCCGGCTATGTGAAGCACAGAAAGTTGAAACTTACGGCCCAAAAGACATTTCAACCCATGGCCTATTATTTAGCTCAGAAAAAATGGTGGGGCAAAATATATTGAGTGCCCCTAGTATATGTGGATGGGCTCGTGATCACGAATTTTTCTACAGAATCCTTCTCTAATACGTCACACTCCTAAATGGAACACTTACAAAATATAATAAAATTTTAAGTGATGTTCATTGTATTCTAGTCTTGTTTTTCCTCTTCTTCCTCAGAACCGTGAATGACGATGAGGATTAGGTGCTGTGCCAGCAACATGTCCCCATCATCGATATCGCAGACGATACTGATGAGAGTGTAGTTGGGGCTCTAGACTCCAACCCCGCTAGCGAACCCCCAACAAAGCCAACTGTAGCATCCCCACGCGAAAATTCGAGGAGAAAGCGGGGGCATGATGAAGTTGATGATTCGCTTTCGACGTCGGGTATAAAGCGTGCCAGGAGTACACCGGTTGTTAGACCCCATTAATAGAGCCCCAGCCCTCTACGTCTTACGACACCTCCCCCACATTAGTTTCTTCTAAAAATAAAACTGTGCCCCCTTATTCCTGTTTAATTCTGGTCGTACCCTCCACAGCAGCAGAATCTCGTTCTCTAGAAAGTAGCATAAGATTCGAGTTGATGCGCACCGCCACCCCCACCCTTGCCCTGATTAGAAACCGGTACGTAGTCAGGGTAGACCCGCGAACCATGTATAGCAACGGTGTTGAACATGGACTACGGCGCGTAGTTGAACGTATTGTGGAGTTTGCCCTTCAGAACAGCGACAGACGTGAAGTCAGGACGCGGCTGTCCTTCGGGTTCGGGTCAGATAACGGGGATATAGACGATTTTTGAGTAGTAATTCCCTACAGGCACTTGGCTGCTGTAGATATAGAATATATTATGGGCCGTATAATGCAAACCTCTCAAAGTAGTTCCACCTTCAAAATGGACAACTTCACGATAGATATTGACCACGTGTTTCGTGTTGCGGAACATACGGCCACACCTTATACTCTTAAGTTCAATTCTCACGCTATTTACAGACGGCAAATAAACACCGATCGTGGTTGTGGGTTTGGAGCAGTAGTCTTAGCTCATATGTTTACTGTACTAAATGCACGGACCAAAAAATTTGGTTGCCAACGGTTGTGCAGCGTGCCCGTAAACTGACAGCAAGATCGAGTTTGACTGTAAAATGGGTCCTGAAGAGCTGTGAAGGGTAGAGCAGGAAATGATTGTTCGTATAGTTGTATTTGGAATGGATGATGGATGGACTGTGTATGTTTTTAAAAGCTGTGTGAGAGACCGTACAAGACCCCTCCCCATCCGAAATATAAGGGACCTTTACGCGAATTATTATAAAAGTCGAAACTATGGAAGGCATCATGATTTGTGTAAGGGATGTCTCGAGTTTGCGGATGATATAGTGAAACATTGTAAGGTTTGCCACATGGTATGTGAGCAGTGTAAAAGCTCCAAATGTGAAAGTCGTGTATTTGAAGCTGAGAAGAGGGACTGTAATGTGTGTAGACGCACATTTTTCAATAATAACTGCTTTGAGCTCCATAAGTCAATTGGCACTTGCAGGAAAATGAGAATTTGTGAATGTGGTATGTTTCATATGATGGCTAACTGGGGGAAATTCACGCATAAATGTGAAGAAATTCACTGTTGTACATGCCATGAGAAATATAAGGCAGATGGTATAAAGCATGTATGTTATATGAAAGACACTAAGCCTAAAAATAAACCTTGTATAACTGTATACTACGATATAGAAACATATACGGATGCTGAAACCAAAGAGGTTATCCCACATCTAATTGTAAGCCAGACTATCTGCGACAAGTGTATGGAGGTCGAGTGTGATGAGTGTCGCAAATGTGGTAAACGATGTTTCAAAACTATCGCGCACGACATCCACGTGAAACTTTGTGCCCTATATTGTCAAGTTCGCGGACATGTTAAAAAAAATGACTGTGTATATTCTTGCTCATAACGGCGCAAAATTTGTCACACAATTCCTTTATAAGGAACTGCTTGAACACGAGTCATCGGAGATAGTTACAGGCGATCCCTTAAAAAGAGGAAACAAACTTAAACAGATGCAAATAAGAGGTAATGTTCAGTTTAAAGAAACTTTATTATTCACACCTTGTAAATTAGCCACGCTACCCAAGGTGATGGGCCTAGCCGCCGAAGTTTCAAAAGGGTATTTCCCTTACCCTTTCCTCACAAGCGACACTTTAAATTACGTAGGCCTATCTCCCCCAAAACATTACTTTAACTATGCCAACATGAGTGATAGTGAGTTTGAATATTTTGACAGTTACTACAACAGTTTTAATGAAGATACTCCTTACAATATAGCGGATGAATGTGAGCGTTATTGCGTGAATGATGTGCACGTGTTTATAGTATGTTTCCAGGCATTTAGATGGATGTACATAGAGCGATTCAACTGCGATCCGCTACAAGTCACAACCACGCTTGCCTCATTGTGCTTTACGGTGTTCAAAAACAATTTCATGCCTAAAAACACTCGTCGTCATTCACAGAAACAAACCACGCAGTTATGGGCACAAGGTTATTTACTGGCTCATACACCTACAGCAACAGACTGGTGTATACATAAAACATGCCCGCAACATGGGGGAAGTCCACATTAAGGTCACTGGTCGTGTTTTTTTGGGTGGATGATCTAAGCGAAGACCGTGCCACTGGTAAGAAGACTGCGTGCTCCTTTAACGGTTGCTGGTGGCACGGATACCCCCGTCCTGAGTGTGGAATCGTAGGAGATATCCATGGTAGATGTCATGCCGACAGTTGCATGGACCCGCACTCGCGATCAGCTTATAGCCTCCCAGTTCACTCACAAGGTCTTGTGAGAGCATGAATATGATGCATGGATGGAAACAGATGGGCAGTACCGAGAAGAAATAAACACCATCAAACACTCTCAAATGCGGCGATACTTTGTTAGGTGGGCGGACAAACCTGTTCAAACTATACTTTCCACCTACGGAGGGCGTGAAACTCCATTACTACGACTTCTGTTCTTTATACCTCTACATGATGCAGAACAATCCGTATCCCGTAGGAGCACCTGAAAAACTGGTGGGACCTGCCCTGCTCAACATCGAAGAGTTCTCATCTAATTTCAACGAGAACTATTTCGGTCTATCTTTCATAGATGTGCTCCCCTCCTCGCGACTTATAGATACCGACCTTACCCGTCTTTATAGACCACAAACTCATGTTTCCCCTGTGCTTAAAGTGCGCAGAGGAGAACAATGGGGCCTGTAATCATACAACCAACCATCGGAAGATCAAAGGCGTATTCACAAGCGCTGAGTTGTCCCTAGCCGTTCGCCCCGGTTACAGAATATTGAAGATATATGAGGTGTGGAGGTTTCAGAAGCTCCCAAACCTTTACACACCATATATAAACACTTTTTTGAAGGATAAGGTATTAGCATCAGGGCACCCGCGAGGAGTTGAGGCCGAAAATTAAAAATCGGCGTATTTTCAGCGCTACCAAGATCGTGAACGGATACAACTTGACCGGTCCAAAATTGTAAAGAACCTTCGCAAGCGCTTTAATGCCAAGTTGTGCCTAAATAGTCTTTGGGGGAAATTTGCTCAAAATACAGACAAGGAGAACGTCCATCTAGCCCAAAGTTATAACGAGGTGTGGGATTTTGCCAACAATCCCGATAAAGAGGTCATGGAGATCGTGAATGTGGGTAGCACGTACAAAATAAAGTACAACAGGACCGAATTGGCTACAGATGCATCACGTGTTACAAACATACCTGTAGCCAGTTTCACCACAGCGTATTCTCGCATCAAGCTTCGGGGTCTACTGCATTCTCTTGGGCGGAGGGTTCTGTACACAGACAGATTTACGGATATTTCTTCGAAAACATTTCTTCGAAAACAAAACTTCGAAAACATTTCTTCGAAATCAAAAACTTCGACATCCAATAACTTCGACAAAAAATTACTTCGAAAATAAAACTTCGAATCAATAACTGCAGACATTTCTTCGAAAACAAACATTTTGAGACAAGTAAAAGTCCTCGCTCCTAACTTAAACATTCATTCAATTTTAACAGATTTTGAAACAGGAATGATTAATGCATTAACTTCGGAATTTCAATCAGTTGCAAACTATGGTTGCTTTTTCCATTTTGGCCAATGCTTATATAGGAAAGTCTGTGAATATGGACTCAAAGCACGATACGACACTGATGCCCAATTCGCTCTAAATATTCGAATGCTTACAGCTCTTGCCTTCGTGCCACCTAACAAAGTTGTCGAGGGATTTAATATGCTAATTGAACAAAACATTCTTCCACATGAAGCAGAACCTGTTGTTGATTACTTCGAAGATACGTGGATCGGCCGTCCTGACAGACCTAACCTAACCTAACCTAACCTAATTCGAAGTTTTATTTTCGAAGTAATTTTTTGTCGAAGTTATTGGATGTCGAAGTTTTTGATTTCGAAGTTTTGTTTTCGAAGAAATGTTTTCGAAGAAATGTTCGCATACGACGCAGACACAGATAGTGTGATATTCACGGAGAGGGAAGGTGATTACATGCCACCTATTGGAGAATTCTTCAGAAAGTTGACTGATGAGATCAAAGATGAGTATGGAGATAGTACCTACGCTGATTCTTTTCTTTCAACACGTCAAAAAACATGCAGGGTACGGGTGAGGGTGCGGGTGGATGTGAGATATACTGTGACAGCTAAAAGCATCACGCCTAACCAGACGAACCGGCAGATTGTTATCTTTGAGTCGCTGAAAGAGCTAGTGAGCTTAGAAGATGAGGGTGAGCAGCCACCCCAACTGACTCTAGGGACTCACAATTTTCAGGCACAGAAACTGGGGGGGCGTTAAGGAGCTTTTGGGGACGAAAGTGTGCTGTAACACATATAGGAAACGCTACAAGGTGTCTGGCACCTGCTATACCATACACTTTGGGTACTATGGCCCTTGCATGTCTTGCTATATACTATATATATATATATATATATATATATATATATATATATATGTCTATTTACTTATTAACAATGTTTATTTATTACGTGTATTTAAATATATGCCATGAATTAGAAACTATTTTCTTCGTAACGATGTTTATTTAAAATAAATCATGTTTCAAATAGCGTTTCATTTGTGTGTGTGTGTGTGTGTGTGTGTGTGTGTGTGTGTTTAATAAAAAAGCTATGCACTGCCCACTGTATGGCGCAACCCAATCAAAAGGGTCATGTGACTCATGCTACTAGCTGTTCATATCTCTGCCTTGCGTCATCAGATGATCTCAACAAGCCGTGGAGCTCACACGTGTATTTTGAAGAATTCTCACGTAAACGGACAATAGCTATGGCTACCTTTGATACTGCGTGCTCGACATTCATGAAGTGGTGTTCGATAAATTCTACAGATGTGGTGAATACTCAAAGAATCCTAGTCCTCCCTCTTTTGAGGCTTTTAAGGCCCTATTGAACCGATAGAAGCGTGAGGAGCAGGAGGTCCAAATACTCTACGGATATTCTGGCGAGAGCAATGCGGGCTTTCGTGGACAAACGATGTAATGGACTAAGTCATAGGACTAAACTGCTTAAACTCGCACATACACCGCGTATTTGCTGCTGGAAGCTCTGACCTTAAGCTTAAAATTATGGAATCTTTGTTCATTTATAAATTAAAACCAGACCTCAATTCTGATGAATCATCGGTAGATCTGCTATGTTTTGGTTAAGGTACTCGTTTAAGGTACTTCCATTTACCTTTTAGTTTTAACACTTTTATATTTTTTCTTAGCTACTTTTTATAATTTTAACTTTATTTTAATATCATCTATTTACCTTTTAATTTTAATGCCTTTACATATTCTTAGCTACCTTTTTAATTTTAACTTTATTTTAAATTGTTATTAATTAACTTGCATTTGCAATTTGTACTTTGTATCTATATGTGAATTGTTTTTATTATTTTAGCCCTGAAGATGGAATTAGTGCATTCCGAAACGTTGGTATTGATTAAATCTTGAAGGATGCTTATTTTTTTCTCTGGTGTTCCTGTTCTTTATTAAAATACGTTTTCTACGCCATCAATCAATAGCCGATATATATATATATATATATATATATATATATATATATATATGTGGGGACATTCGTCATACCCAATTATAAGTATGACCTCATACTATTGAATTTAACGGCCACCATTCAATTCTGTCTTATAAATAACAATGAAATAACAATGGGAATCGAACCCCCACGCCTTCAATCTTTATAGTTAAAGTGCTAATTTTGTGGAGGAGATAATTACCTTTTTTCAGCATATCCCAATAAGCTTTAACAGATAAATTTTCTCATATATATATATATATATATATATATATATATATATATATATATAATAAACAGGAACACCAGAGAAAATACAAACATCCTTCAAGGTTTAATAGTACCAACGTTTCGGAATGCACTGATTTAACTTTACATTTATTTACCTTTTAGTTTTAATGTTTTACATTTTCTTAGCTACTTTTTATAATTTTTTAAGTTTATTTTAAATTATTAAGCAATTTGTATTTTGTATGTAATTAGGCATTTTATTGTTTTAGCCCTGAAGATGGAATTAGTGCATTCCGAAACGTTGGTACTATTAAACCTTGAAGGATGTTTGTATTTTCTCTGGTGTTCCTGTTTATTATTAAACTGCGTTTTCCACGCCACCAATCAATAGCCGATATATATTAGGTCATCCCATAAGTAATGCGGCATTTTAAATTTTTTTTTTTTCCATTTTTATCATTATTTTACGGATAGAAATCAAACAACTCTTTGAAGTTATTTATATTTAAATAAATATATATATATATATATATATAGTATATACATATATACATACATACACACCACACACAGTGTATATATATATATATATATATATATATATATATATATATATATATACACAATATTGTAGTGAACCCAATTTTACACGAAACCTCTGCAATTTTTTATTAGCTTAGTTACGTTACTTAATTCAATTTCTCTTTATCTTCTGCCATTCTCTTTACACTCGTTTTCCACTATACTGTAGTAATGCTTAGTTAAGAGTATTAATTTGTTTAATTAAATAAGATAATGTTTAATATAAATTTACTAAAAATTGTGATGATTGCGATAAAGCATGTTTGTTGGTTTTGAATTGTTTAAAATGGGTACAGTTGGTAGTCCTGGACAGGGCACAAGGAGCCGGCTTATCCATAATAGCCAGTCTTGAAGCAGCGCGTTACGCGATAGGTTGACTAAATGTAACGTAAAATTAATTTAGTGAGTGTCCCTCTCCGACGTAAATATATTTAGTAATATTTCATACTCGCATACCCCTAATTAACTAAACCAATTTCGAAATTAATAAAACGTAATAAGTGTTAATAAAGAGTATTAATATCCCCCTTCCCCATTGGCTTTATAACGGTCTTTTAGAGTCAGGTCTATGCGCGCTACCATGATATATATACGATACGGCAAAAAGAGTGTAGAGAAACAAAGTGATAAATGAAAGAAAGAGCCGATAGAGAATAAATAGAGATATAGTAAAGTAGAAAGAAGCGTAAATAATGAAGATAATAAATAATAAAACCTATTCACTACATCTGGTGGCGAGCGGTGGTCTTACATCATATTTTGTGAGGCTTACCCACGTGTAGTATTTCGATTAAAATTCTTAAAACCGGTATAATAACCAATAGCGTTAATGAATATTTTATTTCGATTATTAAAATATCTAAATGCAAAGTTTACCCCGTTTGCAGGCAAATTTCGATTTTCATGCCTTAAAATTTCATTGTAAATAAAATTTAAAAATGGCGCTTGCCTTCGCGTCCTGATAGCGTCCCTGACAAACTTCGCGCCTAAGAATTTAATTTGTTTCGTCCAGTTCCGTTGCTTTTCGTTTGTCCGACTCAATATTGCGAGTCATTATTACGTTAAATTTCGTTCATTTTGGTCGGAGAGGATATAGTTTGAAAATTATCGTGCTGCCTGGAGACTCAATTTTTTTTTTCATCTCTTCTACTCTTTCAGCTTACCTTTTTAACTTTTGTTTAAAACTTTTGGAATTAGTGATAATTGTAATAATCATAATAATAAGAATAATGATTTGTACGTAAGTGAATTGTTAGTTTAAATACAGTATGATACACATTTTATATGGTCCTTTCAAAATGTTTTAGCGAAAATTTGTGAGAAATTTTCTGGGTTTCATTAGCAGATTTTTGATTATATTTCGATTGCCTGTATATAATAATAGGATTATTTTGTTTATATAGATTTACGGGCTTTTTGCTTCGCTCGCTTCGCGCTATATAGGTTAAGTTACAGTTAATTGACAGTCGAAAGGTAATCTTAAACATATTAAATTTGTCAGATTATAAGTCGCCGTATAGGATTGTGTTAAATTTCAAAATAAGCAGAATTCGTTTAACTGAAATAGAGAAATTGTGTTGTAAAATTTTTATAAGTTTTTTTGTATTTTTTATATACTCATTAATTATATACTTACTTATTAACTAATACGTATTTATTAGTTATATATATAATTACATATATTTATATACCCATAACTTTGGTAGGTAAGCTGATTATTTTTTTCTCCTCTCTCTGTTTCTTTCGATTCATTTCACGACAATTCCGACATATTTGGTAAGATGGCTATTGTATCGTACTTAAGAAGAATTTCTTGTAGGCCTATCGTAAAATATTGTTCGGAGATTAACCGTTATTACGGTATGTCTATTGAGTAGTAAATTTTAGTTATTTAACAAAATTTTAATTGGTTTAACATAAATAAGCATAGGATTTTTCTTTAATAAGCACAAATGTTATGCGTGATTCTAAATTGTGCTTTTCACGCATAACATTGAATTTATTAATTATAGGCCTAAAAGCGGCAGTAAATTTTATTTTTATTTTGGCGGCCAATGTGAGTTACGGTACACATTTTACTAAATCTGGAAATTATAATTTTTTTGAATTACAGAAATTTGTGTAGAAAATTTTGTTTACGTTTTATAAATTCATTCAATAATCAATTTTATTTGTACAGGTAGGCCGATTTTATTTTTTCTTTCCAGTCAATTACAATGGTAAAATTTTAGTTCAATTTAGATTGTATTCAAAAAGGATGTTTTAATTTGATATTTTAATTTGGAATTAGAAATGAAAAATGTCCTTTTTGTTAGTTCGAGCGTTTGCATGGAAAATATACGAAATTATGTTAGGATATATGCAGTTCATTCGGTTAGGGATATTTATAGAGGTTCGCTTACAAACAAAGCGACCGCTCTCAATTTAGGAAATGTTTTAGTTTTGTTTACAGTGGATTGCGTGTATTTTTTTAGTGCATATGATCTATTCTTATTTAGTATAACTATGCAAATTTGTAGTTCAATTGGAAACGATAAATTGCCTGAGATTTTTGATTTGCAAACCATACTGGGGTTTCTGTTGAAGGAGAGAGTTGTCTCTCAGATGTAATTGCGAATTGCAGTTCAAGTTTATGAATTGACGTTTCAAGTTGGAATTACTGTATTAAAATAATTTTTGGTAGTAATATTTAAATTTTTTTATTTTTAATAACTGTTTAGAAAATTATTATTGTTTAAACCTTCAGTCGGAGTTAACTAGTGCATTTGAAACATTGACTCAAGTGTACACTCCGAAATGGAGCCTCCTAGATAGCCAGTAACGTTTTTGTGGCATCTTTGTGTGCTCCTCCTCAAAGCAAGAGGGTTCATGATTGTCAATGAATGGATGACATGAAGTTTCTGGGTTCATTTTGTCTTTTGTATTTGGAGGTATTGAGGTGATTTCTGACGATAGTTTGAACAATAATAATTCTTAAATTATACAAAACAGTTACATATATGGGCGCCTTTATATTTATACTGTACTTTTGTTTGCGTTTTATGACTTTTTTTTATCTTCTCCGCTGTAACTGCCATAAGTGACCTTATTGGTAGCTAGATTTGATTAAATTTTTGCGAAATTTTTTATATTTTTTCCGTGAATTTGGCCAGAGCAAATGTGTAGTTATTGTTTCGAAGTGAACTGTCGAGAAAATTCGATAAATTAAAAATGAAATGATAAGCAGTACAGAAACGTTTCGAATAAACTTTTTTTTTCAAAATTGCAAGGCTCAGTTTGGGTCAACCAAGTTGAATCCGAGTTCCATCAAGTGAGTTTAGTCGACCGGATAGGTGATCGATCACCAATGAGAGAGAGAGAGAAGAGAAACCAGAATGCGCATGGACTTGGCGCAGGATGGTTTCGGAAGAGAAGAGACAGAAGAGAGGAACCGAATGCGCATGGACTTGGCGCAGGACAGTTTCGGAAGAGAAGAGAAATTTACGTGTGCAGGGTCTTGGCACACGAAAGTTTCGATCGAAGATGGTCTACTGGTATTTTTCGGGCAGTAGCTGGTCACGTTGCTCGAATGCTTCGCTAAATATGTGTCAAAGCGCGCGGTAGACAAGCCACGAGAGCTTGAACGGGTGCCTACGACTGTACTGTCCATACAGACATACAGTAGGTTCGTTCGGAAACGGCCTACGGCGGAGTCATCGTTTGATTGTTGCCAGTAGAAGAGTCTTTCAGCTGGACGTAGGAAGAGCAGCGTTCACCGACAAAAGTGGAGATGAGACAGGGCGAGTTTCTTCATCGACTTCTGGAATTGCAAATTCCGTCCAATTCCAGCGCGTGGTCCCGCTTTCAGATATCTCCCCCCCTGATCCTTTTAGAATTGGACGTCTCTTGTTTGTTTTTTTCGCCATTGGAGAGAGAGCGGAACCATTATAGCGTGCTGCCTTGTTGCATGTTGATTGATGCAATCCCTTGCATTCTAGCGAAGTGAGTAGGAGAGCTGCGATTGAAAATTGAAATCCGTTGTCAGCGTGCGGAGTGTCATCTAAACAACGTCCAGCAAATTAAGTACTGATTATTGTGTAATGAAATTATAAGTGAAAAGGGTGCGATTTGCCCATAATTGTTGTGTTTTTCGTGAAGTAGTATGTGCGCTCTTGGTCAGTATTTTATGTAAACTTTTTCTTATTTTTTTCTATGTTGCCCTGATAGTAACTGTATAACTATACAAATAATTGTTTCGAATGTAAAGCGATCGTTGATGAGAAATCGCGGGAATAGATTGTGAACTTGGGATTTGTGTAGCCACTGTAAGAAAATTTTCTGTTATTTTTTTTTGGCATGTATAGATTAGTTACAGGTTGTAATTTAATTATTAGAGTGAAATGTTATTTTATGCAAATGTGAAAATTATAAAGTTTTCGGTTTTTATAATATACAATATATGTATGGGAATTGTCATTCTATTATTTCTTGTCTATTTCTAAACTTTGAATAAGTGTTAAAGTAAAAAAAAAAAAAAAAAAAAAAATTGCAAAATATATAAGTTTGTTGAATAAATTTATTGACATTGTTAAACGATATTAATAAGTTTTCCTAATGGAAAAACTTATTTTCAAGGGGGTGATGCGAGTGTAGTAATGCTTAGTTAAGAGTATTAATTTGTTTAATTAAATAAGATAATGTTTAATATAAATTTACTAAAAATTGTGATGATTGCGATAAAGCATGTTTGTTGGTTTTGAATTGTTTAAAATGGGTACAGTTGGTAGTCCTGGACAGGGCACAAGGAGCCGGCTTACCCATAATAGCCAGTCTTGAAGCAGCGCGTTACGCGATAGGTTGACTAAATGTAACGTAAAATTAATTTAGTGAGTGTCCCTCTCCGACGTAAATATATTTAGTAATATTTCATACTCGCATACCCCTAATTAACTAAACCAATTTCGAAATTAATAAAACGTAATAAGTGTTAATAAAGAGTATTAATATCCCCCTTCCCCATTGGCTTTATAACGGTCTTTTAGAGTCAGGTCTAGGCGCTCTACCATGATATATATACGATACGGCAAAAAGAGTGTCGAGAAACAAAGTGATAAATGAAAGAAAGAGCCGATAGAGAATAAATAGAGATATAGTAAAGTAGAAAGAAGCGTAAATAATGAAGATAATAAATAATAAAACCTATTCACTACAATACTTTATAAACGGGGGTAGCACGTAACCGAGACGAGGCATCATTGTAATTTGACCCACGCAAAGAGACTAGGATAATTATACACTTAATTATACTTTAATGACTTTTTATTTATACCGAAACACTTTAGACAAACGGGGTAATGCGAGGGGGGAATTAACATTAGCATTTTAGCCGGAGAGAGACAAGAAAGAATATTTTAAATTTACAAAAACATCTTAAATACCAAAAAAAAAACACATTAGCCCAACGGCCGTCCGATCACTGCCCTTTTTTGGGCATTCTGCTTTTGTCTGCCTTTAGACCGTTTCGGGGTGTTGCCAACTCGCATTTAATAACCAAAAAATTATTTAACGTAATTACATTTCTTATTAAACATTATCCTTTTTTATTAAACAAACATTATTAAATTTTTATAAACAAAACATTTTAATTCTTAATTAGACATTACTGCACTCGCATCACCCCCTTGAAAATAAGTTTTACACTAGGAAAACTTATTAATATCGTTTAACAAATTAGAATAACAAATTCCACACATCAGATATTTTGTATCATTTTATAAAAATCGAAAAAACCCTATAATTTTCATACATTTGTATAAAATAACATTTCACACTAATAATCAAATTTGCAACCTGTAACAAAGCTGTTACGTGAAAAATAAAGGATAATTTTCTTAACAAGTTACAACAAATTTGAAGTTCACAATCTATTCCAGCGATTACTCATCAAAGATTGCTTTCCATTCGAAACAAATATTCCTATTGTTATACAATTACTATCAGGGCAACATAGAAAGAACAAGAAAATGTTTATATAAAATACTGATCAGAGCGCACATACTAGTTTCACAAAACAACAAATTTGGGTAATAATCGTACCCTTTCACTTATAATTTCATTACATAATAATCAGTACATTAATTTCTGGACGTTGTTTAGATCACAATCCGCACAGTTGACAACGGACTTCTTAATTTTCCAAACGCAGCTCTCCAGCTCACTTCGCTAGAATCCAAGGGGTTGCATCACCATGCAACAGGTCAACACGCTGGAGGTTCCGCTCTCTCTCCAAATTGGCAAAAAAAAAACAAGAGAGACGTCCAATTCTAAGAGGATCAGGGGGTGGAGATATACTGAAAGTGGAACCACGCACTGGAATTGGACGGAATTTGCAATTCTAGAAATCGACGAAGAAATTCGCCTCTCTCATCTCAACTTTTGTCCGTGAACGCTGCTCTTCCTACGTCCAGCTGAGGGGCTCAATTACTGGCCATAATCAAACGATCACTTCGCCGTAGGCGGTTCCAGAACGAACCTGCTGTCTGTTTGTATGGACAGTAAAGCCTTAAACACTGGTTCAAATTCTCGTGGTTTGCCTACCGAAATGCTAAAACACATATTTAGCGAAGCATCGAGTAGCGTGACCAGCGACTGCCTGAAAAATACCAGTAGACCATCTGGGATCGAAACTGTCCTGCGCCAAGTCGCTGCGCATTCGGTTTCTGTTCCCTCACTCTTCTCTTCTGTTCTCTCTCTCTCTCTCTCATCGGTGATCGATCAACTAAATCGGGTCAACTAAACTCAATGGATGGAATTCGGATCCAATTTAGTTGCTTCCAAATCGAGCCTCTCGAAATTTTGACAAAAAAATATCAAAGTTTGTACTGCTACTGATTATCACTTTTTCATATTTAATTTACCGAATTTTCTGGACACCACTTCGAAATAATAACTATAATTTTCTCTGGCTAACTTTACGGAAAAATATGACAAATCTCCCAAAATTTCGCAAAAATTTAATTACGCCTAGCTACCAATAAGGTCACTTATGGCAGTTACATCGGAGAAGATAATAAAAAAAATTATCAAACGCAACGAAACAAAACTGCAGAGTAAAAATATAAAAGTGCCCCTAAAGAGTAACCGTTATTATAATTTAAAAAAATGTTATTATTCAAACTACCTTCAGAAATTACATCGATACATTTAAATACAAAAGACAAAAATGAAACCCAGAAACTTCATGTCATCAATTCCCGAAAATCATGAACCCTCTTACACATTGGGGGGAGCACACATAGATACCACAAAAACGTTACTGGCCATCTAAAAGGCGGCTCCATTTCCGGTCAACACTCAAGCTAAAGTTTCATTTGTACGAGTAAACCCAAATGAAGTTTAAAAAATAACACAATTTTCCAAAACAATCATTAAATAAAAATATTTAAATATTAATACAGAAAATTAATTTAATATATTAATTCCAACCTGCAACGCTAAATTTCCTAGGAAGAAAACTCTTAATTCACAAATAACATCTGAGAGACAACTCTCTCCTTCAACACAAAACCCAGTATGGTTTGGAAATCACAAAAATCCCAGCAATTTATCGTTTTCAAGTGAAACTACATACAAATTACATCGTTAATCTAAATAAGAACAGATATTTTGAACCCAAAACTACAGCAGAACTTACTACGTAAACAAATTTTTTTAGAAATTATTGCATATTGAACATGCTGTAAGCGAACCTCTATAAAAATACTCCTAATCGAATTAAACTGCAGTACATCGTGAAATAATTTTTGTAACATTTTCTATGCAAACGCGCGAACGAGAAAAAAAATTCCATTATTTTTATCTAAATTAAAATGTTAAAAAACACTCATCACAATAAAATCTAAATTCAGAATAAAAAAATTTAAACAGCAAATATCACTTGGTATTGTCATTAAAATGAAAAAGAAAAATAGACAACAACAATCAGCCCACCTATAAAAATATAAAAATTAATGAGTATATAAAAAAGTAAAAAAAAACATAAATTAATTTATCAAAAGAATTTACGAAAACAATTCCTGTATTTCAATTAAACAATTTTTTATTTTTTTATAACAAATTTTGTTTCCTTGGACGTCTCACACAATATATATACTGCAAGCAAAATAAACTTAAAAAGTCCAAATCAACCCAGTATAAATTAGTGTCTTTAACGATTATTTTTCGACTTTAACCCTTAAAATGACACCTTAAACTAGAAAGCGAAAAGCGAGAAAGCGAACTTAAAATTACCTTAAAAGTATACACATATCATGGTCATGTGTCGCCTGCAAACCTTAAACTATATATATCTATCGAAGAATAACCTTAAAAACTGTCTACTAGATACTGGAAAATTTTGTTATTCACTTATTTAATTTCTTACAATGCTCTAATATATATTTTTTTAATTTATTTATTTATTTATTTCCTAGAAATGCATTACAATAATAGTACCAACCTTTGAAATCGACCGTATTAAATTGCATGTAGCAATTTTATAATTTACTGTTATATAAGTGTGAATTTTATTTACTAATTATTATATTGTTATCATTATCACAATCATTTCCAATGCCGAAAAAATAAACACAAAACAATTTTTAAACACAAAATAGGCAGGCTGTATAAAGAGCAATAAAAGTTGAAGGAAAGAAAAAAAGAAATGAGTCATCGGACAGTAAATTCCAATTTTAAATCTCTCTCCGACTGAACTAAATGAAATCTAAAGAAAACGAACTGAGGACGAATCAATGAGAAAAAATGACTCGAATTAAACTTCTGACTCAAACTGAGTCGCGACCGAGTTCTCCAACGAGAAGAGAAAAAAAACGAGTGGAAATTTTGACCGCGAAATTTGAAAGGGACGCTACGAGGATTTCGAAAGTGAGCCGCCATTTTGAAATACAGTTACAAAGAATTGTTAAGGAATGGGAATCGAAATTTGCTTGCAAATGGGGTACACAATGCATCTTACTGTTTAAAGTACCGAAACAGAATATTTATTAATGCTATAAAGACTATAGAAAACGGGTAGCAAAAATTTTGACCGAAATATAAGGCGACGTGGGAAAGCCCCCTTATTAATAGGGACCATCGCCTTGTGACCAAAAATGTAGTGAATCCATTTCTCACGAAAACTCTTGCTTTTTTATTAGCTTAGTTACGTTACTTAATTCAATTTCTCTTTATCTTTTACCATTCTCTTTGCACTCTTTTTCACTATACTTTATAAACGGGGGGTAGCACGTGACCGAGACAAGGCGTCATTGTAATTTGACCCACGCAAAGAGACTGGGATAATTATACACTTAATTATACTTTAATGACTTTTTATTTATACCGAAACACTTTAGACAAACGGAGTAATGCGATGGGGGAATTAACGTTAGCATTTTAGCCGGAGAGAGACACGAAAGAATATTCTAAATTTACAAAAACATCTTAAATACCAAAAAAACACCTTATTCGCCCAACGGCCGTCCGATCACTGCCCTTTTTTTTGGGAATTCTGCTTTTCTCTGCCTCTGGAATATTTCGGGGTGTTGTCAACTCGCATGTAATAACCAAACAATTATTTAACGTAATTACATTCTTATGAAACATTTTCTTTTTTATTAAACAAACATTATTAAATTTTTATAAACTAAACATTTGAATTTTTAATTAGACATTACTACATCACATACATATATATATATATATATATATAGAGATGTGTGTGTATATATATATATATATATATATATATATATATATATATATAGATATAGATATAGATATAGAGATGTGTGGTGTATATATATATATATATATATATATATATATATAAATTATAGGCCAATCAGTTTAACGTCTGTTGTAGGTAAGCTACTGGAATCAATAATTAGAGATCGTATAGTCGAACACTTAGAATTACATAAACTAGTTAGAAATACGCAGCATGGTTTTAGGCGAAACAAATCTTGCTTAACTAATCTTTTAGAATTTTTTCAAAGCGTAGTTGACGTTTACGATAGACATCGGGCGGTTGATGTAGTGTATTTAGATTTTCAAAAAGCGTTTGACACCGTGCCGCACAAAAGACATTGAAAAAACTAAGGCTCATGGAATCAGGAGTGTAGTAATAAATTGGATAGAAGAGTGGTTGCGAGGTAGGAAACAGAGGGTGGTCGTTGATGGAGCTGAGTCGTGTTGGGCTAATGTAGCGAGTGGCGTTCCTCAGGGTTCTGTATTGGGCCCCTTGCTTTTTCTTATATATATTAATGATTTTGATGTCGGCCTAGTCTGTACAGTTTCAAAGTTTGCGAATGACACGAAGCTGGGTGGTAGGGCGATTAATGACGAATATAGCGGTAAAATCCAGGAAGATCTGAATAAAATCGTTGATTGGTCAGTCACTTGGCAAATGAGATTTAACGTCAATAAGTGCAAAATTTTGCATATAGGTTCGCGTAACGGTAATTTTACGTATAGTATGTCAGGGAAAGAGTTAACAAGCGTAGAGCAGGAAAAAGATTTAGGAGTTATAGTCACTGGTGATTTAAAAGTAGCGAAACAAAGTACAGCAGTGGTCAATAAGGCGAATAAAGTGTTAGGTTTTATAGCTCGGAATTTTTAATACAAATCGCGCGCTATTATTGTTCCTCTTTATAAATCATTAGTTAGACCCCATTTAGAGTACGCGGTCCAATTTGGAATCCGCATATGCGCAAAGATATAGACAAAATCGAAAGAGTTCAAAGACGAGCAACTAAGATGATTCCGTCGCTTAGGTCAAAGTCGTACGAGGATAGGCTTAAGGAGTTAAAATTGACTACACTCGAGACTCGGAGGCTAAGGGGTGATCTAATCCAGGTTTTCAAAATTATGAATGGGTTCGATAACGTAGATAGAGGTAGCTTTTTCGAAATATCTCAATATAATAGGACTAGAAATAACGGGTGTAAGTTGACAAGTAGAAGGTTCGAGACAACAGTTGCCAAAAACGTTTTTACGCACAGAATAGTAAATAGGTGGAATAGTTTGCCGGTAGAAGTATTTAGGAGCACGTCTATAAACATGTTTAAAAATCGATTAGACGCATATGTTGATAGATTGGTATAGTTTAAGGTAGTAAATTTAAGGCTTTGTGATGATAGATCCCACAGCTCAACACAAGTGTTTTGGGATATAGGGAGGCATTTAAAGAGATTCCTCTGCCGAGCGGTGACCCCCCCCTAGTACTGTGATGTATTGAAAAAACTCATGATCTTCACTTGCCTCACAAACACCTTTAAATGGGAGACCCAAAATGGGTGCACACACACACTTCTACATTACTGTACAGTCTTTACAGCCACACCTACACTTTTCCTCTTAAGTGTATATATTGTAATGCATATGGTTGTAAATTGTGACTTGCTCCGCAATTGATATGGACCGTGACTTATTTTTGGTTGGCAAGGTACTGGTAGTGATGGATACCGTAATGAAATTGACTGGATTCTTTGGATCTGATATATTTGCATGTCGGTTATAAATAGATATAGAGTGTAACCTATTTGTGGATAGTAGTCTATTATGAATTGATCCTCTAGATCGAGAGATTCTATCTTTAGTTTTTAATTGATAATTAATTAGTTTTAAATTGTTCTTATGTTCTTGTGGTTCGGAACCCACGTAAAATTGTAGGTCCCCTCCGCCACCACGGAGGACATGCACAATACACAATTACGAACGCAGATAGGTAGACCAGCCATGAGTGGATCCTAGGGTTTTTGTTGGTCTGAAACATTATAACACTATAACATTATATATATATTATATATATATATATATAATATATATATATATATAGTATATATGTATATATATATATATATATAGTATGTATATATATATATATATAGTATGTACATATATATATACATTTAGGATAAAAACGAAGACGTAGAGCAAGAAAGTCATTATATTTGGCTGCAGCCGACGTTTCGGGCAAC